>CM060897.1:101120175-101610175 GCA_030762935.1 Hymenopus coronatus
ATTTTTAGGACCCCTGAATAAAAAAAAAATATTTTTTTAGAAATGGACAGCAAAACTCAAAAACGAAAAGCCTGTTAAATACCAAAATTGGTATTTCAGTTCAGTACCTTACAAAGATTCAATTCGAAGATTTTCAGGATAAACTTCGTACCCCAAACTTCATATATATATATGAAGTTTATGGAATAGCCTCTAATGATCTCTTCATTCTAGATGACTATTGTATAATTGGTAAACCGTAAGAGAAAAATAAAACAAATTATACAAAGAATTTAGATCTCGTTAAAACACACAATTTATGTTATATACATTTTGTTTAGTTATTCTTTGTTTATGAGATATTATTTGTTATTGGCTTCAGTTTTAAAGTACTCAAAATTTTTCTCAGACGGAATATCATCATTTGCTGGCCAACAAAGACAACCGAATTTCAGTTCTATTTTATAGCGATTAATTTTGAAAGATTTGACTATCGCTTTAGCGTAGTGTGTTCCATTAATTCGCTTTTACTTTACTAGGAAGCAAGGAATAAGCCCATTTCGGTTAATGATTATGTCGATTATTATGATTTAGATAAAAGAATAAACTTTCTTTAAGAATAGTTTGTCCAGAAAACTTGTAGAGAAACAGGAATGGAGCACTTCAGCTTTCTTATAGTGAACTACAGGGTGGTTATAGTTTAACTTTCGCTACTTAACAGGGTTCCCATCAAAAACTGTGATCATAGGACAATGTGAATTTGTGGAAACATTGGTAAGAAATGCGGAAGAGAAATAACGAATAAACCATTGAAAGAAAGACCTTAACATTCAGATTTATAGTTAAATTCATTCCATTTTTAGGTTTCAGTTTACAAATTTTGAACAATGTGATAGCCAGCTCTATCCAGGACAGCCTGGAACCGACTAGAGATTACTCTACTCCTCTCCCGCGCTATGCTCATCCTCAACCTCCAACGTGTGTTCATGTTCCGTCTATAAACTCTGTCCTTCAGGTAACCTCACAACCAGAAATCACACGGGTTCAAATCTGGTGATCTTGGTGGCCAAGCATTCTGGAACGATAGGCTAATGATTCGGTCTTCTCTTAATGTGTTACGGCGTCGCACTAATGCTTCTGTTTCATCTCCTACGTCTCCGTATATCAGCGCAAACGACAAGTCATGGCACTAACACTAATACCAACGCAAATCCTGCAACGCACAGTCTGAACATCATTGCTATAGAGTGTGGTAAATAGTTTTCCCTCTACACTAGCTAAATAGAGAAAGTTTAATTATAACCACTCGATACATAAAAATAACCCAATGTTAGACCATGTTGGGTTTCTATTTGTCGGTAAAATTTAATCGTACTGGGTCAACTAAAGTATTTCTTTCGCTTAAACTATCAGCTGCCTGACATAACCAACCGTTGATAATGGATTACCGCACTGATGCTACAATATATACGCTCAAGTCCGTAATAAAGATAACTTACAATCAACAGTTCATAGTTACTTTCATGGGATGGATGGGTTCCAAATAAATATTATGCAAAGAATTAAATATTATTATTGAACCATTTTAATTTTAAGTTATATTTTATTGTCAAGCTTGGGTCTATGGGTGAGAAAACCGCAACACGGGTATATTATATTTCCGATGTACTTTCATTAAAAGAATCCTAAGCTGATCCGTAAAAAGCTTCGCTTCTTGAGGTCATTAATTCTCTATTCAAAACGAAGAACTCACGCTCGCTAACATCTGTTTGGTAATTTTATAAAGCATTCATTTTATGGCTCGGCGCAGATATATGCACTTATAACCAGAGCTAGGAAGTTTGTACAGATTTCCTTATACAGGGTAAGACCGGCTAGGGTTGCAATACCATGCGGCGCTACTTGCGCGAGCAACAGTGTAGAGTGCAGCCCATTACTGTAAAACATCTATCATTGCATAACACAGGATCACATCGATAGCAAGAATAACATCTTTTCTGCTCAAATGTGAGCAAAATTAATTGGTTTTTAGAACCATAGTAAGTTTTCTAGCAGTGCACTTTATGCATGTACTTAATCAGACACCGATGGCAGTTCTAGTAAACAAACTGGCATGCGTCTAGAAACAGAACAGCTTCAAAGAAACATATTATTGATTGCAAATTTGTTCAGAAAGTTACCCACAACTATCACGCTGTTACAGTCCAGAAGTATGGAGCTGAGCTGAATCTGTGCGGAATGTAGAAGAACTGTCAAGACGGATCTACTAATCCATGAGCATCCTGCTTGATATAAAGATGAAAATGAAAAGTGTACATGAAAAGACTGCAGGGTTCCGTGTGTTGTATTGCATACAAGCTGCACTTTTAGTTCCCAACAAATGCTATTAGCTTGGCAATACTGGTACATCATGCGAAATGGAAGGAAACTTTTTCAAATTACAAATATTGTTTGTCGGAACATAGAATGAGGATTTCATTTGAAGGGCTTCAGAAGTACACATAGTTTTCAGTAATACGACTGCAGAATAGTTTAATTCCTGCTTTCGATTTTACCTGGTAAGAGTCTGAATATATTTAAGACATTAACTTTGTTATTTAGATGTTATTTTACATTTTATCAATAATATTACAATTCGTGTTATATTTGTTTGGGTTTTTTCATAATGTAAATATGTAAAGAAGGAAACCAGAGTCAGGCTTATATATTTAATAATTTGCATGTTGTACATAATGAGCTGCTTTTACGAATGCCTCATAAGTAATTTTTGTTCTCTGGAAACAGTACTATTTACTTGACAATAGGTTTGTTTATCTCTGGCCGTGCGTTCTTATGAATGACTTCTTTTGATATGGCGAGATGATCGGTCGCAACCTATATGCGGAGTGGCGAATGGTACGAACTTCTTAACTCTGCTTATAACAGCTAAAAAAAAACTATAGTAAATGTTATGTCGAGAGACATGAGTATGTAACACGGGAGTTTAGAATGAAAGAATCTGATGTGTTCCATTCACATGAATTTTTCTACATCTCTGCAACAAATTATTGTTAAAAAGCTTATGCTTCTATTTACTTCATGCTAATTGAGAAAAAATTAGCAGAAATAGTCTTATTACTTGCTTCCTTGTAAGTAGAAAATAAATAAGAGAGTACCATAGGTTAAAGTGATATATGACTGAAGTTCCCTTGTTTGCGTGGAATGGAGTTGACAAATTCTTGTATGAGGAGTGTATAAGCTTTTTAAAGTTGAAATTAAAAACAAGGAATACCTCAAAAACGATCAACTCCACGAAAAAAATGTATAGAGCATAAATTGTGCGTCTTAACCTACTCTACATTTTTTGTGTGGAAGGTTTTGTCCATTTATTACGGTTCAGCAGTTATACAGAATTCAATAAAATCATCCACATTAATGAGGTCTTCAGAGGCTATTCCCAGACAATTGAAGATATACACTTTGTTTGGCGTGTGAATATCTTAAATATAAGAGATTTTAATCAAAATCGTTAGAGCCATTTTTGAGAAAATCAAAATTTTCGAAAAAAATTCCATGTAAAGGGTAGTTAGGGGTGGGGGGATTTTCTTGAAAATCTTCGTGTTGCATCCTTGAAAGATACCAAAGTTAAATACCAAGTTTGGTACGTAACAGTATTTTCGTTTTTGAGCTATGCTGTCCAAAGTCACACACACTCACACACTAACCTTTTCTCCAATTTGTTTTTATTTAGGGAGACCCCAAAACATCTATTTCTGGTAAAATACTGGTGTCGGACTTTTGAGTGGAATACAATTCCTTCTCTAAACACTATGTACACAGAAGGTATAGAGAAAGTAAAAAGAAAAACGCCTTACATGTAGTTTAAGAATTACCCCCCCCCCCCCAGCTCGAAGATGGAAAGTTAATACTCAAAGCATAAGCTCTTAAGAAGCAGTTTAGCTTTGTGTTTGTTTACGAGCAAAGACGTGTATGCGTACGCACATAAAAGCGCACCGACAAAAGCGACTACTTGTAACGAACCGAAATAATTTGTTTCAGATTTTATGGTGCACCATGCATAATTTTAAGAAGTTTTCGCTTCCTTCAGACGCGGGCTATTTTTGCTTCTCCAGCAAGAAACGCGGTTTTTGTCTGTGGGAATGATTTAATATGGTGTTATGGAACCCTCTACTTTGCGGTTTTTTAAAGAGCTTCTGTTTCTTGGAAAAGAAAGATTTACGATGACGTTAAAAGCGCAGACGGCTTTGGTTCGTGGCTTTTCTCATAAAGAAGATACCACTAAGATAATGCAATATAATATACGAATAAAATGGTAATTTTGATCATTTTGGCCCCTTATTCTATCTCTCTGTCTTTCTCTCCGATCCCTATTTGTTCTTTTGTATGTCTCTCTCTTTAATTGGACTTTCTCTACATTATATACAGGATTACTACAAAAGAAATAGACAACTTCAACTGCCTGTAAAACAAAAACTATTAGAGATAGCAACCTAATTATTTTGGACCTATGTTGTGAAACTCTAAAAGTTTTGTTTGTTACTATTGGTAACGCTGTAGTGTTTTGTTTGTTGTTG
Source organism: Hymenopus coronatus (assembly GCA_030762935.1). Lineage (NCBI taxonomy): Eukaryota > Metazoa > Arthropoda > Insecta > Mantodea > Hymenopodidae > Hymenopus > Hymenopus coronatus. The sequence continues at coordinate 101,124,729 of CM060897.1, forward strand.
CAGAAGCTGAAATGGCGGAAAATCCTGTGGAAAAGGCATATTGCGTGTTGGAATTTGCTAGAACGCAATCAGCAACTGTTGTTCAATGACATTTTAGAACACGTTACCACAAAAACGAAATGATGCGCTCACAAAAATCAGCATCGTCTTCATATTGTCGCAACATTTCGATGCAAAAGTCACGCCGTATGCCCTTATCTTCTTCACTCAGAAACTGCAACATCTGTAATCTGTAAGGCATCATGTGCAGTCGCTTCCGCAAGATTTTCCATACAGTTTGCAGTGGAATTTGCAATTGCATGCTTGCCCTAGATGTCGATTTCTGTGGGCTTCTTATGTAGGCAGAACGAACACGTTCAACGTTTTCTTCCGAAACTCTTGGTCTTCCCGAGCTCCTACCTTTGCACAAACATCCCGTTGTCTCGAATTTTCTATACCAGTCGTAGATTGACTGTCTAGTCGGTGGCGTTATTGTGGTAACGTGTTCTAAAATGTCGTTGGACAACAGTTGCTGATTGCGTTTGAGCAAATTCCAACACGCAATATGCCTTTTCCACAGGATTTTCCGCCATTTCAGCTTCTGCAAAAAAAAAAAAAAAAAAACAAAAAAAAAAACACTACAGCGTTGCCAATAGTAACAAACAAAACTTTGAGAGTTTCTCAACATACTTCTAAAATAATTAGGTTGCTATCTCTAATAGCTTTTGTTTTACACGCAGTTGAAGTTGTCTATTTCTTTTGTAGTAACCCTGTATATAGTATAGAGCATGTATTGCGTTCCACCCAAAAATCCGATACCGTAATTTCACCGGAAACGAATGTTGTAGGACTCTCTGAATAGAAAAAAAAAATGTTCAGAAAATGGTATGTGTGTGTATGTATGTCTGTAGAACCATAGCTAAACAACAACAAAAACTTGGTATTTAGGTTTGGTATCTTCCAAGGATATGACACGAAGATTTCCAAGGAAATCCCCCACCTTTTACATGGAAAATATTTCGAACATTTTGATTTTATAAAAACCACTTTAACGATTTTGATAAAAATCCCGTATATTAAAGATATTAAATACCAAATAAAATGTATATCTGAATTATCTTGCAATAACCTCGGAAGACCTGTTTATTCCGGGTGAATTTTGCCGAATGTTTGCTCAACTGCTAAACCCTAAGAGATAGACAAAAACTTATTACACAGAAAGGGTAAGTCTCGTCAAAACACTCGATTTATGTCCTTTACACTTTTTTTTGTAGAGGTAACCGTTTACGAGATATTCCTTGTTAATGGTTTCAGTTGTAAAGTACTCATATTTTTCTCAGACAGTAAGTGTCCGTTTTTCTTTTGTTCTATTCCTGACCAAGCAAAGAAGCGATTTGCAATGACAATCGCATAGTGACATTATGTCATAGCCGGAATTTGAATCACGGATCTCCCGGGCTCTAGCCGGTTGCTCTAGCACTGAGCTACCATGGCATCATGCCGACATAGCTTATCCATCTCCAGTCCTACACACTGTTTCTGTGAGAAAAACAATTTAAAAAAGATCCCAACTGTCCATAATATTTGCCTATTCTATGAGTTCTGGGACTTAAAGTTCTTCCAACATTGTAAGTAGCCATTGGGGTTGTCATCTCAAAATAATTTGAGATCATCTTGTGGTTTACCGGGAAGTCAGTTGAGAAATTCAATGCTATGCCGGCATGTTGTCATGTTAGCTCAGTATTAGAGCATCCGCCAAAAACCGGGAGATTCCGTGGCATTGAATGACTCTACTAATCCACCAGTTAAAACTATATTGCATGTTACTATCCCTGGTGAGTAACGAGGGAGTTACAAAACAAACCCTCTCCTCAGTATGTATACATTGTATGGAGCACACATACGTGCTATCCGCTTCAAGATAAAACGACCACACTGCACATAATACCTTCCTAGTTGTGTTATTTAAAATAAAATTATATGGAGTTAGATGTTAGATTTCGATCTATTTAATGGAATTGGCAATCACATGTGTTTTAAAAAGCTATATATTTGTTAACGACGCTGTTGATTGTCAGCATCATATCCCCCGCTATTTTACTGCCAGTAATTGACATGGGGTTGTCACATTTAAGAATATTTAAAAACCATCGGTTTAGGCCGCGACCTTGACATCAGGAGAGCAGTATTTAACCAACTGAGCCACCGACACTGACAATCCAACGTGCGGTGGCATCTAACTAATGCTACTAACAGTGGAAATGGAAAACTAGTTATGTTCAAATTTAAGATAAGCTACAGACAGATCACATTTATTCGATACTATTTAAATGAGTAGCTAGCTATTCATTAAAATCAATATTTTAAAGTTTTAAAGTTCATAGGATATGCTGATTTTCGGAAATAGAAACAAAAAAAATCTGATGTGTTACATTCACATGACTTTCTCTACATCTTTGCAACAAATTATTATTAAAAAATTCGTTCTTCTATTTAATTCATACTAATCAAGAAAAAATTAGCAGAAATAGCATTATTACTTGCTTCCTTATAAGTAGAAGCAAATTAAGGGAGCACCATAGGTTAAAGTGATAGTGAAAAGCTGGTCACTAGGTGATTGAAGTTCCTTTGTCTGCATGAACCGGAGTCGACAAATTCCTGTATAAGAAAAGTATAAGTTGAGACCAAAATCAATGAATAACTCAAAATCGACCAACTCCACGAAAAAAAATGTATATGGTATAAATTATGTGTTTTAACGTGCTCTACATTTTTTGTGGTAAGTTTTTCTCCATCCCTTATAGTTTAGCAGTTATGCAAAATTCTATAAAATCCATCCAGAATAAACTAGTCTTCAGAGACTATTCCAAAAAAATTTCAAGATAAACATGTTATTTGTCAGCTAAATATCTTTAATATGCGATATTTTAATCAAAATCGTTCCAGCCCTTTTTGAGAAAATAAAAATTTTCGAAAAAACTTCCATGCGAAGGATAGTTTGGAGTGGGGGAATTTTCTCAAAATCTTTGTGTCGCATCCCTGGAAGATACTAAGCTTAAATACCATTTTTGGTATTTTACTGATTTTTCGTTTTTGAGTTATCGTGTTCAGAGACACACGGACCTTTTTCTGATTTTTTTTGGATAAAGGGGAGCCTAAAACAATTATTTCCAGTGAAATCTCGCTATTGAATTTTTGGGTGGAGTCCAGTACCTTCTCTACACACAATGTCCATAGTACGTGTAGAGAAAGTAAAAGCATTGGGCTTCAGAGGATGTTGAGATAGTGGATTTCGTATTTTCACTATAATTGCTGAATGACGAGAGGAATGTCCTTTCCTATAATCAATACATATTTACAATATGACAATTTAGTAAGCAGCTGATTTTATCGTTCTTTTGTTATTTATTGATATTATTAGCGAATGGAATAGTTCTATGATATCAGCCAGTGAACATATATAATTTATTTCCTTGACATCTCAACACTAACAAAACCTAATTTTCTTATAAAGCGCAAGTGGGTAATCTCAAGAAAGTTGCTTGCTGCTAAATGTTTCGTGAAGATTAGTTCAAGTGCTCAGCCTTCGCCTTAAAATAGAACGTTACTTGCAAGAAGGTAATCCTGCACTACTCAAACATGCAACGAGCGCTCTGTGTCAGATAAAAATAGCAAATATTACAAAGAAAAATAAATTACACAGGCAACATCTCCCTCCGGCATTGGCATTCCAAGACGTGTGGAAGGGAGGGTGAAGGCCTCTGTACCAAACAATAATAACTGGTGAAGCACTGCAGGCCTAACATCACACATCATTTTTAGTGTAAAAATGTTCTATTTTGAAACACTGAGCTTAAAATGTAACGAAGGCTTATTCAAAGATCTTGTTTGTGTTGTTTGTAACGTATCAAATATCCCTGTATTCACATCCGAAAATTCTTTGCTACAATTCTCTTTCATACTTCAGGCATGACTTAGCAGCCTCAGGCCTCAACTTATCCAGATGCTTTAATTATGACATTATTTCTCGCTTCTTTTGCGATAGAGTTAACAAGGACCTTTAAGATGGTATAAACAGTATGGGGAAATGTAAAAGTACATTGAGAAACATGCATAATAACACAAATGATTAAATAAGTGTATAAAACGTATAAGGTCATTGAAATTCAATTTATAGCGCATTTTCCAATAAGCATAGAAATAATTTATTCCACCTTAAAATTGGATATTGAAATTTCAACGAAAATATATTATAAAGACTCCCTAAACCCTCTCCCCGATAAAAGAACAATTTATAAACATGTCCTATTGGTGCGTGTATGTGTGTATGTGAGAGAGAGAGTCTATGAAGAGAATAACTCAAAAACGAAGAGTCGGTTAAATACCAAATTTGGGGTGGGAAATTTTATTGAAAATCTTCATGCGGCATTTTTGGAAGATGTTGAATCTACCAAGTTTTATCTTTATGGAACACTTGATTTTTTAGTTATTTTGTTAAATGCTGTCTCTCTTTTGCACACACATACACACATAAATGAAACTTTTCTGAAACGGCTTTTTTATGGATTGAGGGACTTCAAAACATGAATTAATGCTGAAATTTCGAAATTGAATATCTGATGTAGTGTAAGTTTTTTATATTCAATAGGCAGGTGAGGGAGGCAATAAAATAATGATGATGATATACTATAATTATTATTATTATTATTATTATTGTTATTATTATTTAATTTTTGTTTTTATTATAGTTGCTGTTGCCTGTGTAATAATTATTATTATAGGTCATCTACGTTCTATTGTACAGTTTTATTAATCAGTACTGCTGCATATATGAATAGAAATGCTAGAAAATCCAACTTTTGGGGATGGGAGGTGATGAAAGTGCTTTAAGATTAAAATTGTATGGTTTTTAATTCATCGCTCCAGACAGAAGCGGATCCTAAAAGTATGACAGATACATTCTTCCCATCTAGTATACTGTTCAGTTACCAAGTCGAAGCAACCCCTGTGAAGAAGCGAAAGCGTTAGGAATCAGACGATAGCAATTATAACCAACAAATGAATTGGTATCATAAGGAGTAAACTATTGCATTATTTTTCACTTTCACATGAATTTCAATAATAGTATACTATTACTATTTTTTATTTTCTTTCTTTTTTATTTTAAGCTGTCTGATCATCTCGGACGATAATGAAATCGGTGATATGATACTCGAATGATCTCGGGGTCCATGGAGCTTAAAGTTACTTGACATTCGTCATCTCAGAATAAGAGAAAACCCCGAAAAACCTTATCCAAGAAATTCACTCTATGCGAGATTCTAACTTGCATACTTTAGCACGTATGTACAATGCATAGTACATAGAGAAAATATCGTACTTCACCCAAAGCTCAATACCAAAATTTCACCGAAAATACATGTTATGAGACCTTGAATCGAAAATGTATTTTAAGAAGAATATTCATGTATGTGTGTAAATGTGTGTGGGTGGAAAGTATAGCTCAAAATCGAACATCGGTTAAATACCAAACTTAGTATTTCTGTTCAGTAGCTTTCAAGAATGCGACACGAATATTTTCAAGAAAATCCCCCTACCTCAACTACCCTTTATATGGAATATTTTTTGAAATGTTTGATTGTCTCAAAAATGCCTGTAATAATTTTTATTAAAATATCATCTGTTTAAGATATTTTCATGACTAACGAAATATACAGCTCTAATTTTCTGGGAATAGGCTCTGAAATCTCTTCGTTCTGGTGTAAATGGTATGAAACTAGTAAACTGTAAGATATGAGAGAAATTTACTACCCACACACATATATATCATTAAAACATACATTTTATATCATATGCATATTTATAGAGTTTCCAAGATATTCCCAGTTATTTGTATCAATCTTAAACAACTTAAACTTTTCTCAAACGGAAAAGCATCTTTCTTTTCATACTTCTTGCATTAGTTCTAGCCACACAAGATAACCGAAATTCAATTGTTTCACATAGCTATAGCTTTCAACGCTTTATTATCACGTTAGTCTAATATATTCCCCTAATTCTCTTCTGCTTACAAGTAATATGTTTATCCCTATAAAATAATGTAGATAGCAGGATAATCTTTTGTAAGAGTACTTTGTTTAAAAAACAGGTAGAAAGAGAGAGAATTTCAAGTTAATCGAACACATCAGACTAATTTATTTAATATGCTTCGAAATAAAGACATTTGATCAATCTGCAGAAAATAAATGACAAAATAATAAAATAATTTGCATTTAATTATGATTATTCTATTTCATTATTAAACCTATCCTTTGCATCATTTATTGCAACAAGGCATAATATAGCATAGGATAAACTTTAATTTTGTGGTGGAAAAAGCATGTTCATATAATAATAATAATAATAATAATAATAATAGTAATAATGATAATGATAATCACATTCATAGTATAGTGTACGTTGTAATTATAACATAAGATGTTTCTAAGCTTAACGAAAAAAATAATCTTTCTACACAGCCTCGAAATCAATTCTTATGCAGAAAGTCCGACCTTTGACATTTCAGAAAATTACCGCACAGGAGCGACTACCGGACAAAAAACTAATTTGCCCGCTACCTGTGGATACAAGGCAATATCCAATAACTGAAAACTAAGAATTGAAAGTCTTCGTGTTATAAGAATTGCGTATTTATGTCATTATTATGGCTATTCATTTTCTTAAATTTGGTGCACTGGGCACAAATTCTGGCCGCACACCCAGCAAGAGTCATTTGTCTACATGAGCAGAACTGTCGAAACTGAACCGAACTTTTCCTTGCTCTGCCGTGTTGGATAGGCAACTTCTCTAGCTTTGCTGCATGGGGCATTGTATATAGCTTCAAGCATACTTAAAAACTGCGTCTGCATAGTTTGTAATGATGTCGTATGACTAGGTAGAGGAATGATATGCTCAAATAATCCCTTTAATGTGCATTTATCAATTGAAAACTTCCACAATATGCACATAAAATGCCGGGATAAAAATATTAATACATGTTGAAGTTTCGGCTACCTCTCCGTAATGTAACTATTGTAGAAACCATATGAATTATTTAGCTCATAACATTAATTTTAATAATTGAAGAGTTAGGATATACACGAAAACAAAACTTCGACATATACAGCCACAATACTATTAAAACAAATTATTGCGAATTATAGGAATACTTTCGGGATAAACCTATCAACAGTTGAATACTTTTAGCTAGTTTTCTTTCGTAAAATGTTGGGTTACATTTTTATAAATGTTTAGATATACTAGTAATGCAATTTAAATTAAATTTAATAATTTGTATACCACCGGGCTTGAAAGCAATTCCGAAAACTTTTTCTCAGCTCACTTCATACCGTGAGGAAACGGCAAGGACCAGGTATAAGAGATAACCCTTAATCCGCTGGATATATTACACTTTTTCAGTTTCAAGCCTGTCCAACAGGTTTCCAGTTTCCTGTTTAGATGAAGTTTCTTCTCACTTGTTCTTCATTTTTGTATCATAGTGTTTTTAAAATAAGTTTGTGAAAAGAAAAGTCTATGGAATCGCTTAGCTATTACAGCCTGAGTGACGTAAATTGTATGCTTTAACCACATCACATAAAAAGGTAAAAATGAAAAATTTGGAATTGTGATATAATTTGAGCTATATCAGCCATTGGAGTATGAGATTTTGTAGTATGAAAAATAAGAATATAATTTTAAAAATCAATATAATTATTAATCCGGTTTACATATCTGTGTAGTGGGATTATTTCTATATTTTTGGATTACATACGCCAAAGTAATTTAAAATGAAGAACAAATTAGAGACGATTCTCAGAAAATTAAGATATGTGCTTCATTTTCGTAAAAATGTCTTAAAATATATTATCTTCAGAACATTTATCAGAAACATATACAATTTTGCTGCCTCTTTCCAATACCAGGTTTCTTATTTTCCCGAATGCGTTTTTAGTTTCTCTAGCTTGTATGTACAGTATAAAAAGCAATAAGAGATAGTATTCTATTCCACCTAAAAATTCGATGCTAAGATTTAACCGCTTTAGGGCCCTTTAACTGTAAAATACCATTTTTATAAAAAGGTCAGTATGTATGTGTGTCTGTGTGTATGGATAGCCTAAACTCAAAAACATAAACACCAAATTTAAATTTGGTACTTTCCAAGGATGCTACGCCAAGATTTTTATAAAAATTATAACTACCCTTTACATAGAACCTTGAAATTTTCCGTCTCATAAATTTCTCCAATGATTTTGTTTAAAATACCGATATTCAATATACTTACATGGCAAAAAGAATATATATTTTGAGTTCCTTGGAAATGGTCGCTGAAGTCCTCTTCATTCTGAATTACTTTTGCATAACTGATAAATCGTAAGAGATAGACAAAAGCTTACCGTACAAAAAACTTAAAACACACAATGTATGTCACAACTTTTTCTAGAGCTAACGATTTCCGAGGTGTGCCATGTATTGGTTTCAGTTTTAAAATAGTCAAATGTTTCTTCCATATTTCTCTAAGGAGGAAGTAAGTATGTAGACCATTTATATTAATGTTTCTCAGTTAGCAGGAAGTAGTAAAAGTATATTTTATTTTGTGAGAATAGTGTGATTGCAGAACATATAGAGAGAGTCATGTAAATCGAATATTAAGATACTTTCAGTAATTCTGGCCACATTCACTCGGACCCGTGCGCAAAGCATTCTAAAATTTTTGTTTTCAACTAAGCGGGTCTCAAAATGTGTATTAGCGGTGAAATCTAGATATCCAGTTATTGCCAACTCCTTCTTTAGTTACCATTGTTAAATATTTTGGGTTTAAGGACTCATTTGATCATTCAGCACAAGAAAAACCAAAATTGCCATTTTTTTATTAATTTCTCTAGCTCCATATGTACAATGTACATAGAAATAGAGAAGTATTGCATTCCAGCTAAAAATTCGATGTCGATAATTCACCATAAATATATGTTTTGGATTCCCTGGGTCCGAAAAAAGCATTTTAGAAAAAGGTCCGAGTGGGTGCCTGTGGACAGCATAGCTCAAAACCCAAAATACCGTTAGATACCAAATTTGGTATTTAGGTTTAATACCTTTCAGGAATGCGACACAATATTTTTAAGAAAATCCCCCGCCCTAAACTACCCTTTATAAGGAACTTTTTCTAAAATTATGATTTTTTTAAAAATAGCTGTAACGATTTTGATTAAAAATAAATATTTTTAAGAAAATCCCCCGCCCTAAACTACCCTTTATAAGGAACTTTTTCTAAAATTATGATTTTTTTAAAAATAGCTGTAACGATTTTGATTAAAATCCCGCATATTAGAGCTATTTACATCCCAAATAAAATGTATATCTTGAACTTTCTGAGAATAGCCTCTGAAGACCTCTGGATGAATTTGGCTGAATTTTGCTTAAGTGCTAAACCGAAAGAGATAGACAAAACCTTACTACACAAAAAAATATATCACTTTAAAACACATAGTTCATGTCAAATACATTTTTTCATGGAGTTGATATTCCTTTCTTTGGTTTCAGCTTTAAAAAAACTCAGCTTTTCTCATACAGGAATTTGTAAATTTTTTAACAATATTTTGTTGCAGAGATGTAGAGAAATGTAAATGGAAAACATCAGATTTTTTTTTTCAATTTAGTGAGTCTCAAAATGTATATTAGCGATGAAATCTCGATAGCCAGTTATTGCCAACATTTCTTTGGATACCAATGTTAAATATTTTGGGTTTAAGGGCTCACTTGATCATTCAGGACAAGGAAAACCGCAATTGCCTGTTTTTTTTTTCTCCTTGTGCTATTTTAGGCACGTACACAGCCGTAGGTGAGCGATTTACCCGAAACACACAAAGACCTCTCCTTCTTCTGACTCCAGGGGACTATTATCAGTTTCAGAAAATCAAAATCTTCCTGTAGGGAATTTTGCTTCGGGCGAGGAAGTTAAAGGGTATGTACATATGTATAGTATGCTCTGCGAAAGTGCTAAAATAAAACCTTATAGAAGGTTCAAGATCTTTTTACTTTCTCTACCGAATACTATGTAGGAACTTAAAATGTACATAGTACGTAGAAGAGATGTTTTCCATCCAAAAATGCGATACCGAGATTTCACCGAAAATACAGGTTTTGAGAACCTCTAAAATTAAAAAAAAAACTTTTTAGAAACGTGGTGTTTGTGTGGTTCGTGAGTGTGTGTGTGTGTAAGTCTGTCTGTCTGTGGGCAGCATAACTCAAAAACGAAAAGTCAGTTAAATAGAAAATTTCATATTTAAGTACAGTATCTTCCAAAATACGATAAGAAGAATTTTCAAGAACATATCCCCACTCTAAAGTACTCTTCGAAATTCTACAAAATGACTCTTAACGATCTGTATCAAAATAAAATAAATTAAAGATATTTGGACTGAAAATAAAATGAATATCATTGTATTATCGAGAATAGCCTCTCCATGATACGACAGCTCACAAGGGACCTTGGCTTACCTCCCGACCGTTGCATCCCCCATCTCGGTCCATGACAGATGTCATGAATGGCGGGTCATACGTGGTCTGTGTCTCGAACCCCTCGGCCGGTTAATGCGGTCCTCATGACCTGGATTCGGTGCTTCTCCATCAAATAGCTCCTCAATTGACCTCCCAGGGACCTCACGAGTCTGAGTGCACCCAGGGCCAGGTCTCCCAGCGAGGGTAAAATCCCCACGCCAGTACCAGGAATCAAACCCAGGTCTCCCGCTTGGTAAGCAGCTGCGCTACCACCGCGCTACCACCCACATAAAATTTAAATAATATATTTATTTGTACTCATAGTTTAAACATTATCTAATGTTAGTGCCACCACTGGCAGGTTTTAACTTGAAATATCTCCGTTGAGTTCCACAACACCTTTAACCCACTAAGGGATATCTGCACTCTTAAAATATTGTCCTATATGGGCCACCTGCTATAGAGAAAGTAATGTGAGCATACACTATCAATGTTTAAAAATGTGTTATTCCTAATAATGGCAACAGTGAACACTAATCGTTAGACAGATATTATTAAAACCGTATATTGTATCAGTAACAACTGATAAAGTTACAGTTCAAAACTACGAATGTCAATTGCGAATACGCACTATTTCCCATTTACGTATACTGCAGCGTGTCAGCAATCTCGTCTCCCTTATATTCACGTAATGAAGTTTCAGGTGCATCTAGAATGTAGCGATGAAGCTGGAGGGAAATATTACCGGTTCTGTATAGTGCACTGATCGAGATAGCAGAGCATATTGAGAGTGAGCCCCTCAAGGAAATTAGCTCTCGAACTCGGAATGTAAACTATGACAGACATTTCACAGTCTTCTATTACGGAAGCGTGAGGCAGACATGCAGCAGCTGCTGCTAAACATCACTGCCATCACTAATTTTTAAGTAAGCAAACAAACAATTGCCCGCGGGAAATTAAATTTAGTCATTTTAAGTATTTATTAAGCTGATTTGTAGCATACCCATAAATTTCTCTACTCACTTGCTCACAGACTATTGTCTTAAAAGTTTATTATTTTATCTTCTACTTGTTATTCCAGATAAACATTCAATTAACATTTATGCAATAGATATTGCCCTCCACCCAAAGATTTGAAATTAGTTTTAACCGCAAATACACGTTTTACGTTCCCCTGTATTTAGAAAAAGGTCCGTGACAGAGAGAGAAAGAGTCTATGTGAGTGTGTCTGTGTTTGTTCTTGAACGCGATCACTTAAAAAACTTAAGTACCAAACTTGGTATTTAAGTTTAGTATCTTCCAAGGACGCGACACGAAGATTTTGAGGAAAATATCCCACCCAAACTACCCTTTACATAGAAAAAAATGGCTCTAACTATATTGATTAAATGTCATATATGTGACAAATAAAATGCATATAATTGGATTTTTGGGAATAATCCCTGACGACCTCTTCCCTCTGAATGGCCTTTGCATAACTGGTAAACCTAAGTAACACCAAACCTTGCTGCACTCAACATTTAGATCTTGTTCAAACTACAACATATGTCATATACATTTTTCGTGGAGTTGACCTTTACTGAAATATTCCTTGTTATTGGTATCAGTTTTAAAATACTTGAACTTTTCTAATATGGGAATTTATCGACTACTGGCCATTCAAAGAAACGGATTTCAATCGCATAGCAACCAACTTTTCAAAGAATTGACTATCACTTTAGCCTGGCGTGCTTCCTTATTTCCTTTCTATTCGCCTAGAAGCATGTATTCTGCTAACGTATATCTCGATTGAGTTGGATAAAAGAATACATTTTTATCAAAATGTTGATAGAGAGATGTAGAGAAAGTAATTTGAATGGAACACATCCGACTTTATTTACAGGGGCTTTAAAATGTGGATTGCCATTGAATTCTTCTTATCCACATAGACAAAAGTGTTAGTGGTGAAATTTCCAGAAAACCTTCCCTTCAATGCCTTCAATTAAAATGCTAATGATTAGCTACATTCCCACAGTCAAAATACTGCGGCCGTTCAAATAATTAAATATCTTAGGTATTTTCAGAAACTATGTTTTTAATAAACATATAAGTGACATATTTGCCTAATTCTTAATGTATGAACTTCTTCTGCAGTCACTAGCCGTTCCTGTCCAGCTTCATTCTGAAGATGTCCTCCACAGCCGAGGACGAAACGTCAAATTTTAATTATTTTAATAATTTTAATATTCGACCTTGGCCTACAAGCCCGGACATGTTATATTTTACCAATAATAACTCCGGCCGTGAAAGCCTGCAAACATATTCATGAGGTTTAGTTTTCGAAATCATGAAAACCTTTAGGTATAGCCGAGGAAATGCTACGTTCTTCTCTACCTTAGATTCTAACTGTTACAGAAAGTAATATATTTTCATTATGGGATTTGTGCTCCGGTGTTAAAACGCTACTTTAGTTAATTAAATTACCTGCAAAAGAGCACTTCTGAACCAGAACTTTCCTACCAGTTCCAAGCAACTCAATTTCTAACTTTATCTGTTCCTCTTCTTTTTTTTTTTTTTTCCCCTCTGTCTCTCTCTCTCTCTCTCTCTCTCTCTTCTGGGCTTTAAGGAGGTACCATCAAACTCCTTTGATTGATGTTCTTAGCAAACATCTGCAGGTTTTTGTTATGCAATCAGAGGATCTAGTTTGAAGCCGTCCAGAAAACAGATTGCTTCACCACATCTCTTCATTTCCGAAACGCAATAAACATTTCTTTTTTATGAGACCGTGTGCAGGAAACATTTATTTCCAGATCGGATTTTTTATAAACTGAAGGTGACAGTTCCTGTCCAGCTTTTATTCTGTTTTCATTTTTACTGAATTGAAAACCGGAATCTGCAGAGGAAACCAAACAGAGAAAGAGGTAACTGAGGTTTAAAGAAAGTATTCAATGTAATTCAGCAGAGCCCACTTTATGGGGCTTTATCTCAATATATATCCTGCACTAATGCGATGAGTTCCCTGGTAACTTCATTGAGCTTAGAGAATCTTCATTATCATAACAGTTATAGATGAATGATAAATTAACTTACCTAAAGTGAAACATCATTTCTAAGTTGTATTCTATGAGTTAATAAATAGTTAAACATTTTTCTATTTTTGTTTTCTCTACCTAATACATAGGCAAAAGGAAATGGAAATGGCGTGTTATTTATGGACGCTCTTTAACTACTGTGGTTCTCAGCATTCCATTCCAAATTCGGTGTAAAAGAGCGCTTAATATTGCTCAGAGGCCTCTCTATCAGCTTGAGGTTCTTTTTCGTGCCGTAAATCTACGACACGGGACCAACTGCTTTACTTCCCTTCCGAAGGAAGTCGTGCTAAGAATTTTTACACCCGAAAAAATCCAATCCTCCGCCGGGTTTGAACCCATGACCTTGGGTATAGGAAGTTAACATGGTAACCATTACAACACGGAGGGCAACTCATACATAGACAGAGAACTCCAGGTGGCATTGACGTTTCGTCTGGGACTAGCATTCGGGAGTCGTGGGAACGGCCAACCTCTCTGATCTATGGGTTTTTTTTGGGGGTTTTCCCGGGTCAATAGGCGAATGCTGGAGAGGATCCTTCTTTCTGCCAAAATTCCTATCCCTTCCTTTCATCTTCAGTTCATCCCAACCGGTATATTTCAAGATCGACGAGGACTGCAGTAGAGGCGCCATTTCGTGGAGGTGACTGCGCTCTGAAAATACAGCTCTCAGCGGCGAGATGACATTAGCGGTTATCTACGGACTCAGGTCGGCTATCCGGGACTGAGCCACGGGCTCCTGGCGTTCCCCACTTCGAGATGAAGAATTGCTGACCCTTCGTGATATCAGCCGTCCTCTGAAATTACATTCATTTCATTCTTCTTCCAGGAGTCTGGCGAACAATAAACCCACAGCTGCAGTGTCAATTGATTACCCCTCTGTAACGTACACACACCCACACATAGGCACAAAAAGTATGAACATTCGATAGGGAGATCTCAACAGAAACGCATATTTTGAGATTCCAGAATTATAAGGAATAAAATTTTAATAAAATACCCACATGTTTATATCTGAGGGGTTGAGTGTCTGTCTCTGCATGCGTATCTTTATGAACAGTATAACTCAATAATGCAAAAATATTAATATCAAACTTGGTATTCAGTTCAGTATCTTTGAAAGGTACAACATAAAGATTTTCAAAAAAGACCCCCACTGTCAACTACCCATTACAGGAAACATTTTTGAAATGCTTAGCTTTCTGATAAATACATCTAATGATTTTGCTTGTCATATCATATATTAAAGAAAGATAAAATTTATAATCTTAAATTTTCTATATATGTCTAAGAAATCCTTTTAATTTGGAAAGTATTTAGGATTATATTACTTAACTGGTATTTGTTAAGTGATAGTGGAAAATGTACTACATTAAAGCATCCAGTTCGTTTCATATACGTTATCTTGTGACACAAGCCATTTCCGAGATATTCCTTTTTGATGGTCATAATTGTTCAGAGTAAACTGTAAGAGATAGACAAGGTTATACACAAAAGATGTATATTTCGCCAAAACACAATTTATGACATACATCTTTTTTGCAGAGTTAACCATTTCCGAGATATATCGCCCCAAGGTTGCGGGTTCAAACCCGGAGGAGAACGATGGATTTTTTGGGCGTAAAAATGCTTAGCATCGCTTCCTTCGGAAGGGAAGTAAAGCCGTTGGTCCCGTGTCGTAGATTTACGGCACGTAAAAGAACCTCAAGCCTGATAGAGAAGCCTCTGAAAAAAATTAAGCGGTTTTTAAGCCCAATTTAGAATTGGACGCTGAGAAATACAGCAGTTAAAGAGCGTCCATAAATAACATGCCATTACATTTACATTTCCAAGATACTCCTAATTATTGGTTTTAAAATTTCCAATACTTAATTTTTTCTCCTATCAGAATTCATTTTTCGTATAGAGAAGATATTGCATACCACCCAAAAATTCTATATCGATATTTTACCGGAAATAGGCGTTTTAGGGTCCCTTGTATAAAAAAAAAAGAATTCTTAAAAAAAGGTTCGCGCTTTTGTATGTGTGTGTGCCTATGAACACGATAACTCAAAAATGAAAAGTTGGTAAAATATCAAACATGATATTTAAGTTTAGTAGGTATCTTCCAAGGATGTGAACGAAAATTTTGAGCAAAATATCTCCATCACGAACTAACATTTACATGGAAAAAAAATAAAAAATGACTGTAACGATTTTGATTAAAATACCGTTTACTAAAGATATTTATACGATAAATAAAATGTATATCTTAAGTTTTATGGGAATAGTCTCTGAAGAACACTTTACTCCGGTTGATTTTTGCAGAATTTTGCACAACGGTTAAACCGATAGATAAAAACTTACTACACAACAAATATAGATCTCATTAAAACACACACTTTATGTCAATTGCATTTTTGTTATACAGTTTATCGTTTCCAAGATATTCCGGTTATTATTTTCAATTTTAAACTTTTACTTTTTTACTTTTCTCAGACAGAAAGTCTTCGCTTTTCTTTTCTTCTACTCCTGGCTTACCAAATTACCCCATTTCAATAACGATAGTTTTTAAAATATTTAAACATTTGACTATCGCTTTAGCATAGCACATTCCTTTAATTCCCTTCTAGTTATAAGGAACTAAGCAATAAGTGCACTCTGCTAATGCTTATCTCGATTAGCATTGTATAGAAAAAAGAAATATCTTTTGTAATAAGTCTGTTTGCAGAACAGTTATAGTCTAGCACATCAAATTTTTTCTAAAAAGGTTTTTAGGTCCGTGTGTTCGAATGTCAGTGTGTCCATGTGTCTATGAACATGATAGTTCAAAAACAAAAGTCGGTAAAATATCAAAGTTTAGTGCCTTCCAAGGCTATGACACGAATATTTTTAGGAAAATCCCCAACTTCAAACTACCCTTTACATAGAAAAAATACGAAAATATCGAGTTTCTCAAAAATAGCCGTTACGAAATTGATTAAAGCATATTAAAGATATTCACATGCTAAATAAAGTATATATCTTGAGCTTTCTGGGAATAGCCTCTGAGGATCTGTTTACTATGGATGAAGCTTGTGGGATTTGCGTACCTAGTAAATCGCAAAAGATAGATAAAAATGTACTACACAAAAAATTTAGATCTCGTTAAAACACAGAAATTATGCCACATGCATTTTTACGTGGAGTTGACCATTTCTGAGATATTCCTTGTTATTGGCTTTCGGTTTAAAATACGTTTCACATACAAGACTTTATCAACGCTTAGCAATACCAAGAAACAGATTTCAACAACATTGCATCCAGTTTTTAAAAAGTTTCACTATTGTTTCTGCTAATATTTATCTCAATTAGCATGAAGTAGACAGAAGCATAACAATTTTAACAATAATTGGTTACAGAGACGTAGAGAAAGTCATGAGAAAGGAACACATGAGATTTTTATAAAAGGGTCCGTGTGTGTCTGTTATTTTGTGTGTATGGGAGCCTTTGGAGAACATAACTGAAAAATGAAAAGTCCCTTAGACACCAAACTTGGTATTTAAGTTTAGTATCTCCCAAGGATCGAAGATTTTCAAGAAAATCTCCCCACGACCAAACTACCCTTTATATGGAAAAATGTTTCGAAAACTTAAATTTTCTCAAAAATGTCTCTAACAATTTTGACTAAATTCCGTATAATAAAAATATCTATATAAATACCAATGTATATTATGAATTTTCTGGGGATAGCGTTTGAAGATCTCTTCATTCTTGATGACTTTTGTGTAACTTTTTAAAACTGATAAACTGTAAGAAACTATGAAAAGCCTAGTTCGTCAAAAATGTAGATTTGATTGAAACTCAAATTAATATTATATATATTTTTGTAGAGTAAATTGTTTTTATATATTTCGTGTTATAAGTTTTATTTTAAGCCCTTTTCTCAAAAGGGAGTATATCTTTCTTTACGTTTCTCTTTGTATGACTCCAGGCAAGCAAAGGGAATTGAATTTGAATTGTTTCACTTAGTGACGCCTTAAAAAGATTTGGCTGTCACTTTAGCCTATTAAATTCTCTTATTTCACTTCTACTTACAAAGAAGAAGTAAAATGACAAATTCTGCTAACGCTTATCTTGATTAGCATGATAGATAAAATGATAATCTTTTGTAAGAAAAGTTTGTAGTGAAATCATGTGAATGTAAGATATCAGATGTTTTATTGTACATACGAGGTCCGGCTGATAAGTCCCGGGACTCACACAGATATGGCACCACTAGGCCAGTTAGACGTTACCATCGTAAATTTTATCTCTAAACTAGTTTGCATCCATAGTTATAGGTCAACTAACTTGTTTAGTTTTTGAATGGCAACATTTCAAGCAAGACAACTTCAGAGTTTTCACGAAAATGGAGGATTTGAAAAAACGAGCAGTGATTAATACTTCCATTTGAAAGGCTTAACGCCTAAAGAAATTAAGGAGGAAATGGACAGTATATTTAAAGACTCTGCTTCTTCATATTCAATGAATAAAAGGTGGGTTGCAGAGTTTAAAATGGGACGTGCACTAGTGATGAGCCTTGCTCTCGATGTCCTGTAGAAGTGACAACTCCAGAGATCATTGACAAACTGCATCGTTTAGTACTGGAGGACCGCAGATTAAAGTTGTTTGAAATAACAGAGGCTTTAAGCATATCAAAAGAACGTGCAGGTAATATTTTCAGTAATTTTTTGCGTTTTCACAAAGTCTGTGTAAGATGAGTGCCATGTTTGTTGACACCTGATCAAAAGTTACAAAGAAAAACTGTTTCTTTTAAGAATATGGCGCTCTACCGTAAAAATCCCAGAAAAATTATGAGACGGCTTGTTACCATGAATGAAACTTGGATACATTACTACACTCCAAAAATTAAATCACAATCAAAACAGTGGTTGCGTCAGGTGAACCAACTCCAAAAAGGGCAGTAAATTTTGTCACCTAACAAGGTTATGGCGAGTGTTCTCTGGGATGCACAGGGAATTATTTTTATTGATTACTTGGAAAAGGGTAAAAGTATCACTGGTGACTATTACGCAAGCTTACTGCAACGTTCTAGTGATGAGGTGAAAAGATAAAGACCTCATTTGGCAAAAACAAAAAATCGGTGACAATGCTATGGCCCATGGTTCAGTCTTTGCAATTGGAAAAATGTGCGAATTAATGTTGGAATTGCTTGTATATACACCCTATTCGCCAGATCTAGACCCAGTGACTACTTCTAGTTCCCAAACCTCAAAAAAGTTCATGGAGAACGAAGATTTCACAGCGACGAGGACGTCATTGATGCGGTAAACAGTTATTTAGAGGACGTTGATAAATCGCACTACAGAGATGAGTTAATTACATTAGAACACCGATATGACAATGTATTATCCTTTCTGGAGATTATGCTGAGAAATAAAGCAATTTTTTGTAAATGCTGTTTTCGTTGACAGGCCCGCTCCGACCCTCGTGTATGTACGTATGCGATGCCTACATGAACTAAGGCAGTACTGCAATTGCGAACTTTTATCGCGACCAGCTCTACTTGGTTTCCCAAATGAATGGCCGTTTTGGCTCGAGTTCCGGTTGCCAAACCCTTTTCCCTTACATTATTTATTACTCTGATTCAGCACTCTTATTGCCTTATGAAAGCACTAGAGGGCTCTGCTCTTCTCTCCGTGGAGGCTAAAATCCTTTTTATATTTGCTTTTAATTATATTCACCAGTTACCGCTCCTCCATGTTCTGCTGCAGCGGTTTATTAACTTCGCTGCTACGTATAACAAGCAGAGGAAGTTTGTATTCCACCTAAAAATTCAATACCGAGATTTCACCGCAAACATACGTTATGAAACCCCTGAATAAAAATCGTCGTTTTTTCTACCTGTTCTCTAAACAAACTTTTCTTACAAAATAATATTTGTTATGCTAATCAAGATAAACATTTCCAGAAATTGTCTTATTACTAATTTTTATATAATTTAGAATCTCGTTTAGGGTGAGTAACACGGATAAGGTTTTTTCAGGGTTTCCCTTATCCTGAGAAGATGAATGTCGAGTAATATTAAGCTCCATGGACCACGAGATCCTTTGAGCATCATTTCACCAATTTCATTCATCGCCGATGTGACCAACAAGGTTAAAGGAAGCTAAAATAAAAAAAAAATAAAAAATGAAATAAAACAGAGGAAGGCATTCCGTTTGAGCAATATTAAAGTATATTAAAATTGAAATCAATAAAGGGAATATCTCAGTAATGCTGGTTCTACGATGAAAACTGTATAACATAATTTCTGTGCTTTAACAAGATCTACATTTGTTGTGTATTTAGTAAGGTTTTGTCTATCTGATACGGTTTACCACATATACAAATGAGCTCTGCTAGGGATATTCCCAGAAAGTTCAAGATACACATTTTGTTTGAGATGAAAATATCTTAAACATAAGATATTTGAATCAAAATCTTTAGACCCATTTTTGAGAATACCACAGTTTTCTAAAAATGTTCCGTTAAATGGTAATTGGGGGTGGGAGAATTTGCTTGATAATCACAGATACAAAAAGGGAGATAGAGAGAGAGAAAGAGAGAAACTGAGAGAGCGCGAGAGCGAGAACGAGACACACATAGACCTTTTTTCTAAAAATCTTCTTTTTTATTTGGATTCAGGCAGTTTCAAAACATATATTTGAGGTAAAAATCTTGGTTTCGAATTTTGGGTGGCATACAATACTTCTCTGTCTAATATGTGCATTGTAAATACGTGGCAGAGGAAGTAAAAAAAGTATTTTCAGAAAAAAGTTCTATGTGTGAATGTCTTTTAATAGTTAACTGTGGTAAAAACCACTAAAATAAATTGAATTGTGGAAGGTACAAATAACAACAATGCCTAGAGGATGGGATAAAGGTATAAAGGCACCAAATAGGTGAACTTTATAACAGTTAAGGTCATAATCCAAATTCAACACATTTAATTTATGAATGAGCTCAATAATCACAATTAAATTACAAGATATAAATTCCCCCAAGAAGAAAATCCAAGGTAGCATAACGCTTGAATAAAAAGAGGCTTGCATAGAATTACAAAACTGAATCTATAATGCCAATAGCTGATTTTGGCCGATTAATAAGGTTAATGCTTCTCTTTTTGCGAGGTTGAACATTTTTTAAATTAAATGCGTAATACATATGAAAGTGAAAATAATTTAGACAAGTAGAAATATTCTCGCACCATACGGGGCTACCAGCCCTACACTGTTGACTCATTCCTTCCTCCTGGAATACTGAAGTGAATGCTCGCTCGTCAGGTAGATTTTGCATCCTGTAGGCCAGGTGTGTGTGAGCATGCGCGACTTGAAGCTGGCTCCGCCCAATTCCAAGGATAAGAACTTCTTAAAGCTTCTTCAATGAGATCGAAATGCCGCTTGCGCTTCGGTTGATATTATCTTGTACTGACCCCGAAGTCGACAGTTGCATCGGCATGTTACACAGCATAATTCAGAAAACGATAAGTAGAGTAAATACCCAACTTGATATTTAAGTTTAGAAGGGAAGGCGCGAGTTGTTATACCGCTGACCTCTCACTTCAAGTAATTTGCAGATTGATATATAATTCATAATTTAATATTTTTGCCATAAGTATTTTTAATGATTTTTACTTTCTCTACATTGTGTGTAGAGAATGTTCTCTTTTCCATTTAAAAATTTAATACTGAGGTTTCACCGGAAACACAGGTTTTACAGTCTCCAGAATTAAATATAGTATATTTAGCAAAGGTGAGAGACGGAGAGAGAGAGAGAGAGAGAGAGAGAGAGAGAGAGAGAGGGAGAAAGTGTGTGTGTCTGTCTATCTGTGGACAGCATAATGAAATGCCCATTAAATACCAAACTTGGTATTTAAGTTTAGTATCTTCCAAGGATGCAACACGAAGATTTTCTGAAAAAAACCCGTTACCTCAAACTGACCTTAAAATAGAAACAAAATTGGGCTTTTATTCTCCAAATTAGTCTCTATTGATTTTGATTAAAATGCCATGTTTTAAAATATTTACATAATAAATAAATGTGAATTGTTTGAAAATAGCCTCAGAAGATATCTCCATTCTGACGATTTTTGAATAGCAGATAAACTGTAACAGATAGATGAAAACTTACTGCCCAAAAAACCAGATCTCATTAAAACACAATTTATATCAGATTCATTTAATAGAGTTAACCATTTCCGAGAAATTCTTTGTTATTTGTTTCAGTTTAAACTACTTACATTTTCTCAAACGGGAAGTTATCTTTCGTTTCAGTTCTCTGTCGTTATTACTCCTGATCTTTGCAAAGAGAACCGAGTTTTAATTGCTTCACATAGCGATAGCTTTTAAAAGATTCACTATAACTTTACTCTTGTGTATTCCGTTACTCTCCTCACTTATAATTTATAATGAACTAACTAGTAAAGCTATTTCTTCTAACGTTTATCTTGATTAATTAGATGCAGATAAGAGAATGTTTACAATGATCAATTAGAAATAAATAAAATAACAAGCTTTTGCAAGTACAGTTTGTTACAGAATAGGAAGGGAAAATCATATGAATGCAACATATCAGAGCTTTTAAATTGAGAAGATTTTAATTATGTATTTGGTTATGTTTATTTGCCATGGACAATCGGTTTTAGAGCGATTTATTCCGAGTGGTCCGGTTTCCTCTGTTTTTCGTTCTACCAGTTGCTCCATCATAAAGTATTATATCTCTGCTATCATCTATTTTAAATCATCTGCTTCCTCAATCGCATGCTTGACTACGAGCATTCCGTTCCGTTGGATTCTGATCCTATATACTCACACATAAACACACACACACACTTAGGGGTTGTATATCCTCAAAACGAGGAGGTCAAATTGACAATGTTATCCTCCTAGATGACGATATTTTCAAGGAAATTCGCTAACCACAAACTACGCTTTACATGAAAAATGTTCTAACGAGTATTAAGACAGATTAGACGATACATACTTGTTAAATTAACTATATATCTTGAAATTTCTGTGAATAGCTTGTGAAATTCTCTCCATTCTGAATGCGCGTGTATAATCAGTAAAATTTAGGAGATAGACAGAATTTTTGCACACAATATGTTGACCTCATTAAAGCACAAAATTTATGTCAAATATATATTTTTGGAAGTGGACCATTTCCCAAATTTTCCTTGTTATTGTTCCAGTTTCTCATGCAGAAAATTATTTGATTTCTTCTCCTGACCATGTTATGAGCAGAATTAACAAATAATCTTAAGACACACTCATTAAAAATCTGATATGTTCCATTCACACGGCTTTCTCTACATCTCTGTAATAAATTATTGATAAAAACTTATTCTTCTATCGACTTTATGACAATCGAGATAATCATTAGCAGAAATTGTCTTAATTATTTGCTTCCTTGTAAGTAGAAGGAAAATAAGGGAATACACTAAGTTAGTACGATAGTGAAATCTTTTTAAAACTGGTTGCCATGTGCTTGAAATCTGTTTCTATGCAGAGCCATAAATTGAAAACTTTCCGTGTGAGAAAAGTTTAAGTTATTCAAATCTGAAACAAATAACTAGGAATATCTTAGTTATGATCAATTTCAATGTATATGATATAAATTGTGTGTTTCAACTTGATCTATATTTTTTGTGTTGTAAGTTGTCTATCTCTTACGGTTTATCAGTTACTCAAAATTCATAAAAATGCATTCAGAATAAAACGGTCTTTATAGGCTATTCCCAGAAAATTTAAGATATCATTTTATTTTCCATATAAATAGCTTTAATATACGGTATTTTATTCAAATTCGTTTCAGCCATTTTTCAGAAAATAAAAGCTTTTGAAAGTTTTTCCATATAAATGGTAGTTTCGGTAGGGGGATTTTGCTCAAAAACTTCGTGTCGCATCCCTGGAAGATACTAAACTTAAATATCAAGTTTGGTATTTAACTATATTTTCGTTTTTGAGCTTTGCTCTCCACAGGCACACAGATGGACCTTTTGCTAAAAATGTAGTTTTTGGATTCAGGGGATCCTAAAACATGTATTTCCGGTGAAATCTCGGAACCGAGATTTTTGGGTGCAACACAATATCTTCTCTATACACTGTGTAGTTGTACATACGGGCCTAGAGAAAGTAAAATAGTATGTGTCACATCTTATGTTTTGGGTATTACTATTCTGTTCACAAATCATTTATCTCAAAGTGTGTAGGGAAGGATTTGCGGTTCTATTTTAAATCGTAATCTTATCTACTCTTATCAATGAAATGCTAATAATCGTAAAGTTGTACTTACCAAATTGTGACTCCGCAAAAACAAGTATAGCTTGCAGAAGAGCAAATAGAGAAAGTCATGTGGGTGCGTTTATAATTTTTTTCCGTAGCCCCTGTATTTCGTAAAGTAGTTTTAGGACTAAGAGAATAATTAAAAATTGTAACATGAAAAAATTGAGAAAGCGAATGGAATAATATTAATGTGACTTTGCAGTTGTAGGTAAAAAAAGTCTAATGTGTTCCATGCACATGACTTTCTCCACATTATGCAACGAATTATTGTTAAAAAGATTATACTTCTATTTACTTCATGCTAACCGAGAAAAAATTAGTAGAAATAGTCTTATTACTTATTTCCTTGAAAGTAGAAGCGAAACAAGGGAGTACCATAGGATAAAGTGACAATCAAAAGATGGTTGCTATGTTCCTTTATTTGTATGGATAGGAGTTGACAAAGTCCTGAATGAGTATTTTAAAGCTAAAACCAAGAACCAGGAGTATCTCAAAAACGATCAACTCAACCCAAAACACTCATATAATATAAATTGTGTGTTTTAAAGTGCTCTACTTTTATGTGTGGTAAGTTTTTCTCCATCTCTTACGGTTTGACAGTTATGCAAAATTCCGTAAAATTCATCCACAATAAAGTAGTCTTCACAGGATATTCCCAGAAAATTAAAGATATACATTTTATTTGTCAGGTATATATCTATAATATATAATATTTAATTAAAATCGTTAGACCCATTTTTGAAAAAATTAAAATTTTCGAAAAAGTTTCCTAGTAAATAGTAGTTTGGGATAGGGGAATTTTTCTCAAAATCTTCGTGTCGCATCCCTAGAAGATACTAAACTTAAATACCAAGTTTGGTATTTTACCGACTTATCATTTTGAGTTATCGTGTTCACAGACACACGGACACACATACACACACACACACACATTTTTGTGAAAGTGCTTCTTTTGGAATCAGGGGACCCTAAAACATATATTTCCGGTGAAATCTCGGTATCGAATTTTTGGTGGACTGCAATACCTTCTCTATACACTATGTACATAGTATGTAAAGAGAAAATAATAAGAGACAAGACGAACGTTTATATGCACCGGGTATGCCATGCAATCTGTGTTTTGTTTAAATTAAACTGTATTGGAGAAAGCGAATGCCATAAGATTGGCTTAGTTGGAAGTGTAAAAGGTTTTCCAACATGAACGAGAGAGCAGTACTAAAAAGAAATCGGATTTAAATCTTTGTTCTTGCCCGTTTATTCGACTTTACGTCTTGTGTTAAAGCTAGGTGCGTGAAGTTTAAACTTAAGTGTAAGTCGCTTTTATGTTAGCATTCCTTATTATTAAAACATTCGAACACGTTTCCTTCATTTTGGTTGCAATTACATAAGCTGTTATTGTACCACTGGACAAGCCTTAACTTCTCTGGTTATATTGATGCTCATGATAAATCCTGAATTTATATCTATCAGGACTTTCTGGTGGTTAATATGGTGTGGTTAAATTTAGTGATCTCGCTTGCCTCTAAATACAACAGTCTCACGATAACACATCCTTTAGAATGATGGTTTGGTGATGCCATCGTGCTGAAACCATAAATTAACCACTAACTGAATGGAATGACCTCTACAAAAATCTCTCCATTTAGCTCATTTCTTAGGAATTATTTATAGGAATAAACATGAACCGAAATTTTAGCTACCAGATAAAATGCATCAGCATTACTGATCACTGATGTGATCCTAAGCGAGGTACTGCGAAATCAATTTTGAGCAGAAAGAGGAGATCTGCAAAAACATAGCTCTCTTTCTCGCAGTCGGCAACGGCATTTGATTCACTGAACCTATATTCCAGCATATTTGCCCCCAACTTAGTGAGCAGGATAAAAACAATTATATTGTAGTTAAAATATCTAATGCGTTCCACTCACATGACTTTCTCTACATCTCTGCAACAAATTATTGTTTAAAATCTTATGTTTCTATTTACTTCATGCTAATTGAGAAAAAAATAGTCCCCTTGTAAGTAGAAACGAAATAAGGAAGTAACATAGGTTAAAGTGATAGTCAAAATCTGGTTGCTATGTGACTGAAGTTCCTTTGTTTGTATGGACAGAAGTTGATAAATTCCTGTATGAGAAAAGTATAAGCTTTCTAAAGCCTAAACCAATAACAAGGAATATCTCGAAAACGATCAACTCCAGGAAAAAAATGTAGGTATATGATATAAATTGTGTAGTAAGTTTTTTGTCTATCCCTTACGGTTTACCAGTTATGCAAAATTCAATAAAAATCATACAGAATAAAGTCTTTAGAGACATTCCCAACAAGTCATGATATACATTTTATTTAGTACGTAAATATCTCAAATATAAAATATTTTAATCAAACTCTTTAGAGCCATTTTTGATAAAATCATAATTTTCGACTTTTTTCCTTGTAAAGGGTAGTTTGTAATGGGGGGATTTTTTTGAAAAATCTTTGTGTCGCATGCTTGGTATTTAACGGACTTTTCGTTGCTTGAGCTATGCGTTGCACGTTTGTCCGTGCATGATGTCCATACTGGAGAATGACTATCACGCATCACCTCTTGCAGAGGACTAGCGAACGGATGGATGTCGACAGTTTCAAGGCTAACTGAATGAAATAGGATTTTCCAATATTTACATTTAGAACAAATTAAGAAAACACTTATTCTGTGATTGGTGGTCACTTCCATTTCGCGCGCAAATAGCGCACAAAATGATCTGGCGAAAAACATTTCTGCACCGTAAGTACATTAACTTGTTTACAAAGTCTTCTATGCGTGCAGTCCAGGATTCAATTCCGCACCTCCCCTTTGAGACAACGGACTCGCTGAACAACTAATGTCATGCATTTAAAGCCACAGACGCTAAACACCGAATAAATCTGAAGAACCAGTACAAGATTATACAGAATTCCTTCCGAGTAAACACGACTTCACAGAAGACAAATTTCCAGAAAATTCAAGTTGTGTATTTCATTTGTCATAAAAATACCCAAAAAAGTGGCATTTTAGTCAGATTTATTTTGAGTGAAGAACAAATATTGAGAAAATGATATTTTTTTGTAAAATGTCCACCAAAATTGAAAGAAGATACTGAATTTAAATTTCAGGTTTGGTGTTTAACCTATTTTAGATTCTGAGATACGTGTTTACAGACACACACGGAGCTATTTATAATATGTTTATTCGCGGAATTTTCGAAACATGTGTTTCCGGTAAACCGTAAACATGGAGTTTTTTGGTCTTCTACGAACCTATAAATGCAATTTTATTACGTATTCAAATGTGCAACGATTACTCCTGACTTTTAGACGCATATTATTGCATACTCACAAACTAAAATTATCATATGCGATACGTCTTCACATCACGGAATTCTAATTTTACCTCGATACATAGTGGAAAATCCAGATGTTGGCAACACTTCGCGGAATGGGGGAAATCAATTGCAGTGGCCCTAGCTAGAGATCTGGAGGGGAGGAAGCTAAAAAGGGGCCCATTTTGACAGATTGGAAATTGGCGTGTAATGAACGGGGCCTTTATGCCTGTAATTTGTACACACGCTGAAATGACATGATTTATGGCAGGCAATGTACCTCAGGTGTTCGTGGGAGGAAGCGGAATTAGCGTGATTATCCTGTCTTGGAACCCAAAACGTATATAAATCATTAATATGTGACGTAACCCGTAGGCTTTCGTTTACTATATACTTAAGTTGTTTCCTTTGTATTTGTAATACATTTTCTCTCTGTTTATTTTCTTAAAATAATTTATAAAATGATGTTACTTTATTTACTTACAGATATATCACTTACTTGTTCTAATCAGTATGTTATTGTAATATATTTATGTGAGAGGATTTGAGATACTTCATTCGCGTTTCTTTTATTTCTTTTACTAGAGACAGCATCAAGTCCTTGCACAGATATACATAATGGTTATCATAAATGTCCACACCAAATCCACAATATGGCATCTTACGTTCAAATTCAAGAGAAAATTGTTAGTCTTTCGTAGTTCCGGCAGTTCTCATTTTATAGCTGCCAAAAGTGTTTAAATCGGAAGGCAACAATTTCATCGCACTTTTCTGCTTGGTTAATTGGTTGAAGTTTGGCCATACAGTTCTCTTGACTCTAGTCTGTTACTTTGCGAATTGTTATGTGCAACAAAGCATATCATTTGTTCACTAACCGAATGTTACTATCAAAACGATATAGATTTTAACGGATTTAGCTGAAAAGTACTACGCATATAGTCAGTTTCTTTATATTTGGATAAAAATTACGTCTGCTGTAAGTGATTCGCTTTCATAGAATTTAAATATGTAAAGTATTTAAACGAAAGATATTCTCTTCTTTGGATTATAGGCAGATATGATGCGATGAATGTTACAAGCATTATAGAAATATACAACTTATAAGGTACTAACAGTCTACGCATTATTTCACAATAATTAGCTAGAATTGGGATTGCTGACAAACAACAGAATTCAGAGTTTATTTCATTTCCAAAGAACAAATGCATAAGCAGAAAGAAGATATCCAGTTGTTAAAAACAAAAGGGTTAAATATGAATTTAGTAAGGGAGAACAATATACACATAATATTTTTCTTACATGATTAGAGAATAAGGACTAAACCATCAAAGATCTCATTGTGAGCTGCAATGTTCAGCAGAAACGTGATGAAGAAAAGCAAAGAGACACACTACGACTCTCATATTTTATTTTTAACAGATTACATTTCAGTAAAAAGTTGTTCACTTGAAGAGATTTTGGAAAAAGTTGTATGTCATCTTTTGTTCTAAAATCAAAGTTTTACTTTCTCTATTACGTATGGTAGAGCAGTATGGGAAGTATTGTATTCCATTCAACAATTCTATTTCTACATCTCACCGGAAGTATATGTTTTGAGACCTCCAGAATCCAACAAATCCTTCTTAGAAAAGGGTTCCTGTATGCCTCTGTGTTTATGTGTGTGTGTGCCACCCTAAACTCAAAAATGTCTCTTAATGATTTGGATTAAAACAACTTTTGTATAAAGAATAAATGACATGTTTATCTTGAATTTTCTGAAAATAGTCTTTGAAACCCTCTTCATTCTGAATGACTTTTGCACTACCGGTAAACCGAAGAGATGGACAAAAAACCTATTACATAAAACAGTAAATCTTAAAGCACATCATTTATGTCGAATATATTCTTTTCTGTGAATTTAATTTTTTTCGAGATATTCGTTTTTAGTTATTTGAAATATAAATAGTCTTCATATTCGTTTCTCAAATGGGAAATCGTCATCCGAGCGTGATGACTTTGAAATTCCGTTATCTTTGCATGACTAAGCTAAAGGAGGAAATGGAAGAAGAAATCAAACGACTTCCACTTTCAGAAAAGTATATGTATTTGAAAAATTAAGTGGTTTGTTTCATATAAAAAAAGGATTAACAAGTTCTGTCGATTAACAGGATATACAACTTTTGTACAGTAATATTTTATATATCTCTTACGGTTTACCAGCTATACAAAAGCTACTTAGAATAAAGAGAGCTTGAGAGGCTAATCCCAGATATAATTTCATTTGTCACCAAAATATCATAAACATGTGTTTTTCTGTTTTCATCAATCCTGGGTTGGTTTGCAGCGACTCTTCAATTTGATGTTCACTCCGCCATCTTTTTAAATCTCCGTACTTTCTGTAGTCCACGTTGTTCTTATGTTCTTCCATGTTATGAAGTCTTTCTTTGCTCTTATTTTCAACTATACCTTCGATTACAATTTTCAAAATAGTTTTGTGTCTTAACAAATAACCTATGCATTTTATTCTTCTCTCTCTTATACGGCTTAAATTTGTCATTTTGGTTTTCCTCTCTCAGAAATATCATTACAAATTTATCAGTGCAACTAACTTTCAGGATTCTCATGCAGCACCATTTTTACAATTTTTGTATTCTTCTTCTCTCTGATTTTATACTGACCAATATTTAGTGCTGATCTGTTTCCATAAAACTGAAAATTTTTGTTTTCGTTCATTAATATTGAAGCTATAAAGTGATAACATATGATATTTTAGTCAGGATCGTTAGAACACATTTTGATAAAATACATTTTTTAAACTCTCAATATAAGGGTATTTGTCGGTTTATTTTCTTAAGAATCTTTCGTTGGAACCTTTCAAATTTGCGGAATTTTATTTCAGGTTCCGCATTTAATAGATTTTTAGATAATTTTAAGAAAAACAATTCTTAAAATTATTTTTTGGGGTCAGGGGACCTCAAAGAATACATTATTGTGAAATCTTCGCATTGAATTAAAGATGTGGAATACCATAATTTCCTAATTCCTACTTGTAGCAGATAAATTAATATATTAAAGAATGGTACTTTTAATCCGTTCTTTTCATTCTCAAAGAGTTTTACATAAATAGCAGGAATGTGATTTATATTAGAGAAAGTATGAATTTTTGTTTCTTTCTGATTTACCTTAACCGTAGATTGATGTTAGAAAATGAATGGAAAAACCCCAAAGGGCGAAGTCCCAAAATAAAACCTCTAACCTAATCCAGCCACGTTTCTAAGCGGTAATGGCAGGGAGCGTTTAGAAAAACCACCCACACACCAATGCACCTGATATACTCACAGAGCTTCATTATTACTTTCTCTACACATACTATGTACATAGGGTATAATGAAGGTATTGTATTGCACCCACAAATTCGATACCGGGATTTCACCGGAAATACATGTTTTGGGTTTCCCTGAATAAAAAAAAGAAGAATTTTTGGAAAAAGATCCGTGTATGTGAGTGTGTGTGTGTGTGTGTGTGTGGACAGCATAGCTCAAAAACGAAAAGACGGTTAAATACCATACTTGGTATACAGGTTTGGTATCTACTAAGGATGCGACACGAAGATTTTCAACAAAATCCCTCCACCCCAAAATACCCTTTACCCTTTCGAAAATTTTGGTTTTCTCAAACATGACTCTAATAATGTTGATTAAAATCTCTTACATTTAAAATATTTACATGCCAAATAAAGTGTATATCTTGAATTGGCTGGGAATAACCTCTAAAGACCTCTTTATTCTGGATAATTTTTGTTGAATTTTTATAACTGATAAAATGTAAGAGATAGGCAAAAACTTACTGAACAAAAGTGTAGATCACGATAAAACACACCATTCATGTAATATATGTTTTTTTCGTCGAGTTGATAGTTTTTGAGATACTCCTTGTTATTGGTTTCAGCTTTAAAATTTTTTTCTCATACAGGAATTTGTCAACTCCTGTCCATACAAACAAAGGGACTTCAGTCACATAGCAACCAGCTTTTGACTATCATTTTAAATTATAGTACTCCCTCATTTCGCTTCTACTTATAAAGAAGCAATTAATAAGACTATTTCTGCTAATTTTTCTTGTTTAACATGAAGTAAATAGAAGCATAAGCTTTTTAACAATATTTTGTTGCAGAGAAGTAGAGAAAGTCAAGCCAATGGAACATATCTTTTTTTTTTTTTTTTTCTTTCTTATTTCTTCTTAGTTAGGCGGTCCCAATTTGTTTCTTATGTGATCAAAACATAAGCGAGGAAGGAAAGTTGACAGGAAGCCTGTGGCGAATTACAGTATAAATGGCTGGGAGCGTCGCAGAGACAAGTAGGTGTGACAACGGGCACCATGCCAGCTGTTGCCACACTTCACGTCACATTACACTTTCTCGATAGGACTTCCGGACAGAGCGGATGCCCCTTATATGCACCGGTACTAGAAGCTCCAGAATCCGTTCCGGCGAGTCTTATTTAAACAGATGACAGTCCCTTTTGTTTATTGTGTACTTTCATTTGTTCTAGTAACATAACTCTCTAGCATCGAAATTTGTTTAATATAGACACACCACTTTTCCTTGCATTTTCGTCGTTAAGTAAATATTGAAATTCCACATGAATATAAGAGTTACTCAAAGATAGCAAAATCCTACACTACTATAACAATTACACAATGTATCTAATATTTATTTCTACAGGAAATACATGTTTTGAAATCCACTGAATAGAAAAAGAAGTTAAATAAAAAAACCATGTGCCTGAATTTATTTACGTATGTGTCTAGTGCTCAATTAATAATTTCGCTGTTTTAGAATTTTACAAATATGCGATCAAGGTCTCTATATATCATTCTCCAAATAATCAAAAACTCCTTTCCAGTTGTCTCTCTCTCATTTTTTCTGAAATTCTTCTTTGGCAATTGCTCACTTTTTTCTATTCTTTTTTCTAATCTATTTATATATCTTTTTCTGGGTATATTTCTTTTATAGTGTCTAACACCCACTTTTACTACCTGTGGCTCCACAGGTGATGATGACACTGGTGATACATTGAATGAAGATGGAGAACCCGAAGAAAACCCGCCCCTGCACCGCTTCGTCCACCAAAAATCTCACATGCGGTTGCTTGGGATCGAACGTGGGCCGTCTAAGGGATAAGTGAATGGTCTAAAAATTCGGCCACAGCGTGGCCCTCTTTCTCAGTAGAAGTAGACTTTATAGGCCTTTCATTTTTCTGATTAAAGATTCATTTCATCACCCCATTATCTTGTTACATTTTATAATTCGCTTCTTCATGTCTAAACATTCTTTCGAAGCCGGTTTTAAAATGTTTTTAAGATCCTCCCATTCTTTCTCTGTATTGTCTTGAATTCCTGTGTCTTTTGTTATAATATTTTAAAACTTTAAAATAGTTCACTCGACATTCATACTTCCAGAATTTAAGCTAAGTTTAGCGATGAATTTTAATTGAATGAAAATTCCTACGCCCCTCACTATACGACTACAGAGACATTGAGACAGACGTGGGTATTTTAAAACTCTTAATTTCACACGAATATTTATGTGAAGAAATCATTAATTTAAGGAGATTATAATTTCCTCTTTTTATCCTATTTAGACAAAACTAAATAAGAATTCAGAGTCAACTATTTGCAGAATATTTAGCGTCCAAATCTCAAACGTAAGTTATTAAAAGGTGCAAACGCCATTTTTCAGAAAATAAAAATAAATAAACATCCATACAAGGATATTTGAGTTAGGAGAAGCTTCTGAAAATATTTCCTCGGCATCCTTAAAAGACGTGTAATGAATTAAATAAGACATTTTATATACCTATATCCGCATCTTTGCTAGTGTTGTTCTTTCTCCATCTCTCCCCCCCCCCCACACACACGTGCACGTTCAGTTGCATTTATTTCTTTATATAAAGTACCTAAGCAAACGAAAAACATAATACTTCCAGTTTCTTTCGCAAATAATTTATACTTGTGCACTATTAAGAGTTAATTATACAATGACAATATTTGTTAACAAACATAGTTTTTATGCTGTTTTCCTGATTCTCTTATACAGTTTGCAACATACCAGGGACATTTTCAAATTCTTCTGGTTCTTCAATCTAAATAGTAGAATGCCCAAATTAGCGATAAACAAACGACGTCTGTAATAGAATTTCTTCACCTTCGTGGCATCTCCAACAGGTAAAAAGCGACCCCTTACCGACCTGTAAGCATAGATTAAAGATTGAGTACCAGACAGTTGATATCAAACCAATAAAAGACGTACTCAACCAGAGTGTCGTTGCTAAGCATGGCTTCCAGTCACGCACGTGAAATGTTTCTCTACTTGTCACCTTTCACCGCTCATCGGCTTTAGGTTTGTTTTCGCATGTATTGAATTTTAATTCAACTCAAACAGAGATTGGCCCCCTAGAGTGGTGTGGAACACGGACGATAGAAGTCTCTGCCTACATTTGTGAAAAATATTATAAATTTGTTATCTCTATGAAATAAAATAATTAAGATTAACAACTGGTCAAAATTGGAAAGGAAGCACATGAAATAAATCCATGTGTAAAATATAGATGCCCTTTATCGCAACATTAATTAATTTACTTAAATGAAGCATTTAAATATTGGAAAATTATTTGCTGAGTGTATTTGAAAAAGTACTTAATAAACTTAAAACAATTTATTTCCTGATGGTCAGGTTGTTTTCAAGGAGACTGAAAATGCTTTACAAAGAAGTTTTAATATCATGTAATATGTAAGATAGCTATTCACGAAGAAATCATAAAATAAGTGTTTAGTTTTTAATCTATGAAACAGTAAAAATGAAAATTTGAATATAAAATGAAATAAACGAAGCTGAACTGTACAATAATAAAAACATTAAAAAACAAGTCGTAAAAAGAAACACAAGCTCCAAGAAACGGCTGAGATATGCTATTTTTTATACTAAGCTCTACCTCTTACGACTTACAAAGCTATTAACACATCCAGAATGATGAGAGCCTCAGAGGATATTACCAGAAAATTCAAAATATACAATTCGTTTGTCATGAAAATATATTAAATATGTGGTATTTTAATGAAAATCGTTTGAGTCATTTGTTGTTTACCTGATATTACGTTTTTGAGTTATGCTGTCCCTTATGCTGCGCACCCTTCACACACACATACACACACACAGATTTAAAACAATGTTTTTGTATTCAGGGAGACTGAAAACAATGTACTTTTGGTGGAATCTCAGTATCGAGTTTTTGAGCGGACTTCAGTACCTTCTCTATGTATTTATGTACGTGGTACATGCGTACTAGAGAAAGTAAAATGTAATATAATGAACAGTAAATAACTGATATAATATTTCTACTGTTTCTAGTACAATGTACATAGTTGATAGAGCAGATATTGTATTACTCCTAAATTTCAATATTAAGATTTCACCGGAAATACACGTATTGAGGCCCCCTGAACTAAAACAAAGCATTTTAGAAATTTGTCCGTATGTATCTCTGTGTTTGTCTGTGGGCAGCATAGCTCAAAAAACAACAGTCGGTTAAATACCAAACTTGGTATTTAAGTTCAGTATCTTCCAAAATGAGACGCAAAGATTTTCAAGAAGATTTCCCCAACAAAATTACTCTTTACATGGACCATTTTTCGAAAACTTTTACTTTCTCAAAAATGGCTCTAACGATTTTTATTAAAATGACACATCTTTAAGTTATTTTCATGCTAAACGATATGTATGTTTTGAATTTTCTGGAAAAAAGCCTTTAGAAAGCTCTTCATTATGGATGTCTTTTGTGTAGATTTTATGTAAATAGTAAACGATAAGTGATAGACAAAAAGTTACTGCTGAAAAAATGTAGATCATATAAATTTTTACTTTCTCTACACGAACTATGTACATAGTGTATAGAGAAGGTATTGTAATGCACCAAAAAATTTGATACCGGGATTTCACCGGAAATACATGTTTTGAGACCCTCTGAATGCAAAAAAAAACAAAACAAATTTAGAACAAATCCGCGCTCGCGCGCGTGTGTGTATGTGCCAAATTTGGCATTTAAGTTCAGTATCTCTCAAGGATGTGACACGAAGATTTGCAAGAAAAGCTCCCCTATTGCAAACTAACCTTTACATTGACAATTTTTCGAATACTTTGATTTTCTTTTAAATGGCTCCAACGATTTTGATTAAAATGTCTTATATTTAAGATATTTATATGACAAATAAAATGTATACCTTTTCGGGGAATATCCCCTAAAGACCTCTTTATTCTGGATCAAATGTTTTGTATTTTGCATAAGAAATAGACAAAACCTCACTGCGCCAAAAATGCAGAACTCCTTAAAGCATACGATCTGTGTTCTACACACTTTTTCCTAGCGTTGACCGTTTCCGAGGTACACCTTGTCATTGGTGTCATTTTAAAATACTTTTCTCATACAGACCTTATCAACACCTAGCCACGCAATTCCATAGCAACATATCTTAAAACACGTGACTATCTGTTTAGCCTAGCCTCTTATTTCCCTCCAACTTATAAGAAACTAAGTAATAAAACCGTTTTTGCTAGTGCTTATCTCGATTAGCACAAAGTGCATAGAAACAAAAACTGATGTGTTCCATTCACATGACCTTCTCTACATCTCTGTAACAAATTGTGGTTAAAAAGCTTATGCTTCTATTTATTTCATGCTAATGAAGAAAAAATCAGCAGAAATAGTTTTATTACTTGTTTTCTTGTAAGTCGAAGCGAAATAAGGGAGCACCATAGATTAAAGTGATAGTCAAAAGCTGGTTGCTATGTAACTGAAGTTGCTTTGTTTGTATGGACACGAGTTGACAAATTCCTGTATGAAAAAAGTATGATTTTCAAAGCTGAAATGAAAAACCATGAATATCTTAAAGATGATCAATACCACGAAAAAAATGTATATTACTTAAATTGAGTGTTTTATCGTAAGCTACATTTTCTGTGTCGTAAGTTTTTGTCCATCTCTTACGGCTTAGCATTTATGCTAAATTCCGTAAAATTCATCCAGAATGAAGTACTCTTAAGAGGCTACTCCCAGAAAATTCAAGATATACATTTTATTTGTCAGGTAAATTCTTTAATATAAGTTATTTTAATCATAATCGTTAGAGCCAATTTTAAGAAAATCAAAAATTTTGAAAATTTTTGCATGTAAAGAAAAGTTTGGGGTGGGAGGATTTTCTTGAAAACCTTCGTGCCGCATCCTTGTAGGATACCAAACTTAAATTCCAAGTTTGGGCTTTAACGGTCTTCTCGTTTTTGAGCTATGCTGTCCATAGACACACACAGACAGACAGACAGACAGACAGACACATACACACGCACGGACCTTTTTGTAAAAATTGTTTTTTGGACTCAGGGGGTCCTAAAACATGTATTTCCGGTGATATCTCGGTGTCGTCTTTTTGGGTGGAACACAATACTTCCTCTATACACTATGTACATAGTACGTGTAGAGAAAGTAATAACCATATTAAGAATAATTTTTACAGAGATATACAGAAATTCGTGTTAATGGAACACATCAGATTTTTATGTAAAGTTAATCGTTTTCGAGATATTAAATTTAAGCTACTTACTCAAAACGGGAAGCGTTTTTCTTATCGCTCTCTTTTGTTTAGTCCTAGGAATCAAAAAGAGCTGAATTTCAATTGTTTCAGATAACGAATAGCTTTTAAAAGGTTGGACTATTGCTTTAGCCTATACACTCCCTTATTGCTCGTCTTCTTACAAAGAAACAAGTAATAAGACCAACTCTGCTAATTTTGATTTTGATTACCATGATGTAGATAAAAAATAATCTTTGCAGGAAGGAGATTGGAACAGCCCAGCACATTTTATGATCCTGTGAAGCGTTAGCATTTGGGGAAATGCTTATAGAACCAGATGAAGCATCATCCATAAACATTGCAAGGCATTTTTAAGAGATCCAGTGTAATAGGTTGACTCTAAAGATACAGCAAGCACAATAAGTCCCAGGCTTAAGTGCGAACGGCGATCTCTATAGTAAATGAAGAAGAACAAGAAGATTTGTTTTTTTTTTAGGAATAGAGAGCTTGGCGAAAAGAATTGTATAAGTTACAATAAAACTACCTTCTCTACACAGAACAATCATAATCACCGAAATTATTGTTAAAAATCTGATTTATTCCATTCATATGACTTTCTCTAGCAGTTCCACAAACAGCAGTCTAAGTTGCCTTGAAACACCCCAATTGTGTTGAGATGCTTTTCTCACAAATAGAAAAGCAGTAATTGTTCTCAGCTGAGGTCTGCTACGTTTTAGCAGGCTCTCAGCTCTTTCGTTATATGGTCCTTTGATAAATAATTTTCCAATGTCTATTTTCTGGGGTTTTTCGTCAGGTGCTTGATAACTTCTCTAATTAAACATCGAAATGTTCCTAAAGCCGGCTGTGGTGCAATAAATGTTGATGCTGCTCCTTGTCTTGCAAGTTTGTCAGATTTTTCATTACCCTCTTTGACCTTTGGCCCGACACTCAGGTGAGTTGAACCTCATTATGTTTGCCAAGTCATTAAGCATATTGAGGTAATTTTGAATCAATCAATGAAACAACCTTTTAAAATTATTGCAATATCAGGTGAATCCAAAATTTCCTACAAAAAAGATGCTTCTAGCAAAGTGTTTCCCAACAACTATACAGAGTCCATCATATAATCTGATAAGTGCATTCTGCAATTCACATCAAAAAGCAACGTTTTCGTCGTAATCATTTTTTGGCAACCAGTATTTCAAGGAATTCCTTGGCAGCATCTTTCTCCACTTGCGTCAAGCGCGACGTTGTTTGTATATTTTTATGTTTATGTAATGATGCTAATTTGAAAGTTTAAATTAAACATAGTGAATATTTACTGAAAACTATTAAATGCAGAGAGAGTAGATATTCAATCAGAGTTTCAACATTGCGATTTCGTAGTGAATTGTTTTAGGACGTCATGAACACAGCAAAGGCAATATTAAAATAATCTGAACCTTCAATACTATCTTTTAAATTAAATAAAATAATTATACCATATTTAATTCAATTTCAACATAAGAAATTCAAAAAGGTAAATTGCAATTTTAAAAAATTGTAAGGAGAAAGGTAAATGGATTATTATTATTATTATTATTATTATTATTATCATCATCATCATCATCATCGTCATCCTTTAGATGTGCGCTATAAAGATACAAGATAATAACATCTGATGTGTGTTATCTGTGAGATTGAAGACTGTGATCTTACTTATAAACAGAGCTATGAAGTTCGTATCGTTCGGCGTTCCTTATATAGGTTGCGACCGACCATCTCGCCGCATCAAAACAGTCATTGATAAAATCGCAGCGGGGAGAATTAAAGAAACCTGTTGTCAAGTAAGCCGTTTTGTTTTCAGAGAACAAAAATTACTTATTCGACATTCGTAAAAAGCAGATCATTATGAGCAACATACAAATTGTTACATATATAAGACTGACTCTAATTTCCCTCTTTGCAAATGTACATTATGAAAACACCCAAGCAATTATAACACGAATTGTAATATTTACTTATCGAATGTAAAATAATATCCCAATAATAACATTAATTTCTTAAATATCATCAGACTCTTACCAGATAAAAACGAAGGTAGAAATTAAACAAATCATCTGCAGCCGTATTACTGAAAACTATATGTACTTCTGAAGACTTTAAAATGAAAACCTCATTCTTCGTTCCGACAAACAAGAGTTATAATGCAAAAAAGCTCGTTCCAATTCGCATAATGTATCTGTACCACCAACGAAATAGCATTTGTTGGGATCTAAAAGTGCAGCTTGTATGCACCTTGAACTCTGCATTCTTTTCATTTACACCTTTCAGTTTCATCTTGATATGAGATAGGATGCTCGTGGAATAGTAGATCCGTCTTGACAGTTCTTCTACATGCCGCATAGATTCAGTTCAGTTCCATACCTCCGGACTATAACAGTATGATAGTTGTGGGTAACTTTTTGAAGAAATTTGCCATCAACTATATGTTTCTCTGAAGTAGTTCTAGTACTAGACGTTTGACAGTTTGTTTACTGGAACAGCCATCGGTTTCTGAATAGGTATCGTACATGCATAAGAGCACTGCTAAACAACTTACTATTGTTGTAAAACAAATTAATTTTGCTCACATTTGAGCAGAACAAAGATGTTATTCGAACGCCTTCCTTCCTACCGACGTGGTTCTGTGACATCAGTGATAGCTGTTTTGCAATAATGGGCTGCACTCCATGTTGACCTTTGCTCGCAAAATTAGCGACCCTGCGCTCTTACTCTATATAAGGAAATCGGTACGCACTTCCTAGCTCTACTTATAAGATATCTTTAGTGACTTTAATTTGTTATCTGCGGTGCTCTCAACTGTTTAGCAAATACGAACAAAGAGGCATAATTGAAATTTAGAACGCAAGGAGCAACAATAGATGTGCCATAGCACGGTATGTAAGGTCTCTCTACCATTCTTGTAATTCTTAACAATAATTATTGAATGACATTTATGTTTTCAGTTATGTCTAGTTAACTTGAGGACTGAAAAGTGTAAACGCAAAAAGATTTTAAGGAATGTAAAAATAAGTTTAATGTTACATGATACTAAGATATACACGGATTAATACAAATTTAATACCCTTTTATGCAAAAAGATATGAATGAAAACTATAATTTTGGTCTATATTGTTATTTTCAAAAGCCCATCTCTTGAAAAATACAGAGATAATATGTGTTTCAAAACCTTTTCGAGACTTTTAACACTGTGTTTGTTCTATTCAGTGTTGAGAAATATATATTTTTGTATTTAGTTTGTTATGGTAAGTCAAGTATATGATTATCTTTTTTAATTTTTTTGTTGGTAGAGCAGCATTTATGCTATACAGGCTATAGATAACAAACATATTAAATACATTTACATTTGAGGTGGACATGTTTGGTCCTCTAACATAAACAGAAATAGTTGTTACTTCAGAAATAATAGCATAGGTTTACAAATAAATTAAAATAAACAAATACACAATTAAATAAAAGTATAAGTAATAACAATAATACATTTAAAAATGAAAGTTTCTAATTATAAAAGTTATGAATAATTACCCATTAGCAGGTGTGATCTGTGTCACTGGTTAAGAAATGTGGTGGTAATTTTCTTTTCAGCCTCTAGTGTGGAGTTTTGATTTGCAGATTAAATGCTTGAGCACTAGTAACGTTGCTTAATTTGTTGAAGAATGTCTTCGAGGTGTTTCATATATAGTACTATTAGAAATATGTTAAGTTCGTGTTGAAGCTGAGTATATCTTACAAACCATGGTGCATTTGTAGCTCTGCAGGGAAACTTATTTTGTACAACTTGCAGTATATGAATATTAATTTTATTTATTGTGGACCATATATGAGCTACGTAAGCGAGAAGAGGTCAAATTAAAGATTTCCAAAGAACAATGGAGCAGTCTAGGTCAATCTTGGAGCGTTTATTAATTAATGAATGAAGTTTGATGAGCCTTGAGTTATAAAGTGTTGTGATACGTGTTTTATGATCAATCCATGATATTTTTACTTTCTCTACACGTACTATGTACATAGTGTATAGAGAAGGTAGTGCATTTCATCCAAAAATTTGATACCGAGATTTCACTGGAAATATATGTTTTAGGGTCCCTGTAACCAAAAAAAGCATTTTCAGGGAAATGTCCGTGTGTGTCTGTGTGCCCGTGTGTCCGTATATCTGAGAATACGACAACTAAAAAACGAAAAGTCAGGAAAATACCAAACTGAGTATTTAAGTTTAGTATCTTCCACGGATGGGACACGAATATTTTGAGAAAAATACCATCACCACAAACTAACTTTTACATTGAACTTTATTCCAAAATTTTGATATTCTCAAAAATGGCCTTAAGATTTTGATTAATACATCGTATATTAAACATATTTACCTCAAAAATAAAATGTATATTTTGAATTTTCTGGGAATAACCTCTGAAGACTACTTTATTGTGGATGAATTTTACGGAATTTTGCATTACTGCTAAACCGTAAGAGATGGACAAAAACTTACCACACAAAAAATATATAGCACGTTAAAACACACAATCTGTGTTATATACATTTTTTTCGTCGAGTTTATCGTTTTTAGCTATTCCTTGTTTTTGGCTTCAGCTTTAAAAAACTTACAGACATTTGTTAACTCCAGTCCATATAAACAAAGGAACTTCAGTAACATAGTAACCAGCTTTTGACTATCAGTTTAACCTATGTTACTCCTTTATTTCGCTTCTGGTTACAAGGAAGCGGGTAATAAGATTACTCTTGCTAATTTTTTCCCGATTATAAGAAGTAAATAGAAGCATAAACTTTTTAACAACAATTTGTTGCAGAGGTATAGAGAAAGTCTTGTGAATGGAACACATCAGATTTTTGTAAGTATATATTTCCTTTGAAGGGGTGAAGTTGCAGGTCAGCTGTTAATGCCCTTTATTGCAGTATGGCAGGTAATTTTCCCAAGTTTAAATAATAGGAAACAAAGGAAGAAATACTAAAGAAAATAAGTTGAATAATTTATAAATATAGGATCAATAAGTATAGCTGTTTAATGTTTGATTTCACAGCCATGTCACAGAAGATGTTGCTGGTTGATCAGCCCCGAGCAGTAGCAGGCGCGGAGTGGGTGGCAGATGCATGATGTGGAAATAGTGTGCACGCCCCCGCGGAATAAAACAGAAGCATCGCTTGACAGAGCATACGAAAATAGTCCTGGAAGCTAATGCCAACTGCGTTCCGTTCCGTATCCCACCCCTCCAGCACTCCAGCTGTGAGGCGAACAGATCATTTCCAAGCTTCCGAAGTAAATGACTTAAAAACCACAAACACTGCCGGAGCAATGACCCGCGTTTCTCTTGTTTTCCTATAAAAGTGTATGTTCAAATTTATGTTCATTAAATTGCACCTTGCTGTTACACTCAAAATTGTTTCTATATTTTTACTTTCTCTTTACGCACTATGAACATAGTATATGGAGAAGGTATTGCATTCCACCCAAAAGTTCGATACAGAGATTTTACCGGAAATACATATTTTGGGTCCCCCTGAATAAATAAAAAACATTTTTAGAAAAAGATCCGTGTGTGCGTGTGTGTTTATCTGTGTGTCTGTGGACAGCATAGCCCCAAAACGAAAAGACCGTTGAATACCAAACTTGGTATTTAAAGATACGACACGAAGATTTTCAAGAAAAACCCCCACCACCAACTACATTTTACAGGGAATTTTTTTTCAAAAATGTTTATCTTCTCAAAAATGGTTTTAAGATTTTAACCAAAATATCGTATATCAAAGATATTTACCTGACAAATAAAATTTATATCTTTAATTTTCTGGGAATAAGCTCTGAAGGTTACTTTATTCTGGAAAAATGTTATGGAACTTTGCATAACTGCTAAACCGTAAGAAATGGACAAATACTTACCTAAAAAAAATGTAGAGCACGTTAAAACATACACTTTATGTCTTATATATATTCGTGAAGTTGATCGGTTTTAAAAATTCCTTGTTTTTGATTTCAGCTTTCAAAAACATATACTTTTCTCATACTTTTGTCAATTCGTATGCAACAAAGAAACTTCTGTCACATAGCAACCAGTTTTTAACTATCACTTTAATCTATGGCACTCCCTTTTCGCTTCTATTTACAAGGAAGCAAGTAATAAGATTATTTATGCTGATTTTTTGTCGATTAGCATGAAGTAAAGAGAAGCATATGCTTTTTAACAATAATTTGTTGCAAAGATGTAGAGAAAGCCATGTGAATGGAACACATTAGAATTTTTTACAAAGTATTCTTAAAATTTGGACGTGTTCCAGTCATATGGCTTTCTCTGCCTGTTCTGCAACAAAACTATTTTTACAAATATAATTCATTTATCTGTATTATGCTTACGGAGAGGCACATCATCCGAAAGTGTCTTATTACTTGCTTCCTTTTAAACGGAATATATTAAGCTAACTTCATAGTCAAATCTTTTAAAAGTCATCACTATGTGAAACAATTGAAAGTTGACTAGCTTTTTGTGGCTTGAAGTAAAACAAAAGAGCTATGAAATGAAAAATTACTTCCCGTTTGAGAAACTTTTAAGTAATTTAAAACAGAAAAAGAAAACAATAATAACGAGTATCTTGGAAATGGTTAACTCTACGAAAACTGTATATGACAAACTTTAACGAGATCTGCATTTGTTGTGCGCCAAGTTTTTTTTACTTCTTACGTTTTACCAGTTACTAAAAAGTCATCGAAAATCAATAGCGCTTCAGAAAATTTCAAGAAAATTTTAGATATACATCTCGTTTTCATAGAAATATCTTAAACATACGTTATTATAATCAAAATCGTTAGAAACATTCTTTCAGAAAATCAAAATGTTCGAAAAATGTTCCATGTAAAAAAGGGTAGTGGATGGTAGGGGGATTTTCTGAAACAATTATCTGTCACATTTTTGCAGAATACTGAACTTAAATACAAAGTTTAGTATTTAACAGAATTTTCATTTTTGAGCTAGGCTGCCCAGAAAAGAAACGCACACAGTCAGGCAGGCATGTACACGGAAATGTTTCTAAAATTGTTTTTTTTTATCCAGGGGTATCAAAACATATATTCCGGTGAAATCTTGTCTATCTACTATGTACATTGTATGTACATGCGAGCTAGAGAAAGTGAAAAAAGTGTATTGATATAACTACTTTACGTTAATTCTGTTTGCGTAAATCCTTTATTACAAATTTACTTGTAAATAAAAAGGAATAAGGGAATCCACTATGCTAAAGCAAAAGTATAATCTATAAAAGCTGGCCGATATATGATGGGTTTTAGTCTTTACTTTACCAAGATCAAGAGTAACGAACAATTATTTCTTTTGAAGAAAGAATTATTATTTTAAATTTGAAACCAATAGTAAGTAATATTCCTAGAAAATTCAAGGTGTACATTTTTGTCATTTAGTTTAATTTAATATACGGCGCTTTAATCAAAATCGTTACACCCAGTTTTTATAAAACTGAACATTTTGAAAACTGTAAAGGCTAGTTTGGCGTAGAAAGATTTCCATGTATACACACACATTTTTCCTGAAAATCTTCGCGTCGCGTCCTTGCAAGATACTGATCTTAAATACCAACTTTGGTATTTTACCCACTTTCTGTTTTTAAGTTATACTACCCACACACAGACATTTTCTAAAAAACATGTGGTCCGGTTCCTCGAAACATTTATATCCGCTGAAATCTCGTGGGTGGAATACAATATTTTGTTCATCTACTATGATTTACGCTGTAGCGAAGGTAAGAAATATTTATTAGCTGAAAATTCCGGCATTGCCCGTTGTTTGATGGTTTATTCCTCAACATTTACCCTCAGGTTGTACTTACCCAATGATTTCATGTTTCTTTGGATAATATACAAATTATGACACAATGTACTTACACTGAGACTTAATTAAAATTACACTACAAAAAATAAAAATATATGCAAAAGCTGATATACAATAACATTATAGACTGTAATGTGATTTCTCATGAATGCAGCTAAGTGACATTTACGTGTCACATTTTCATTGGCTCTTCGCTATTTAT
Organism: Hymenopus coronatus; assembly: GCA_030762935.1. NCBI lineage: Eukaryota > Metazoa > Arthropoda > Insecta > Mantodea > Hymenopodidae > Hymenopus > Hymenopus coronatus. The sequence continues at coordinate 101,169,627 of CM060897.1, forward strand.
AGAGAACTTTTCCGTTGGGAAGAAGTAATAGCAGTTTAACTAACGTCAGTTAACTGTTGATTCTTAGTAATGACGTACATAAGACTACTAAGAAAACGCATAAACGAGTAATTCAAAGGTTCCATAGAGAAAGAAAACCGCTGCTTTCAAAAATTGAAAAGCTACAAATTATGTATTACTCCTTGTAATGCTTTGTGTTACTTTATATCAATATAAAATCATAATAATATGAGATAAATAAGACTATGATGATCAAGAAGTATTCTTCATGATTATATGCTGTTGCTATTATTAAAGTCTAATGTTGATAATTTTTCTACCATTAGATTATGATGCCTTAAATTTCTCAAGAATGATAGGATGTATTTATTTGACTGTGTTATTATTGCATGATCAATATATGTGAACTTGCTATTTTTTGTTAGTTTCTTAGGCCGTGAAACTCTAATTATTATTTATAGGACACCATTAGCATGAAATGGCTGTTTCACATGGTTTACAAGTCATAAAAAGTTTAAACTTTGTAATTTATAAAAGTATGTTTTTCAAAGAAAATGTGTATTTTGTGGCAAAGTAATTAGTAATCAGTTTATCTGCAAATGACTTACACTTTGTAATTTTGTTATTTAATACTATGACATTGCTTCACTATTATTATGACTCATTCCCAACATGAGCAACCCAGCTCTTAACAGAATGGATTCGAGAGCGGGAGATGCGAGCTCAAATCCATCCAGAACCGGCCTCCATGATTGAATTACATCAGGCATATTTCAAGTTCCACTGTCTCGGAATGCAGTTACTCGATCTATGAATTTTGAGATGACCTTTTCACAATTCACAGATATCTCTATTGATGTCGTTGATCACACGTTAAATTCCTTCCTGAAGTTGGAGATTGTTCTCGTAGAACTTCAACTTCACACAGCCCCATAAAAAGTCACATGGATAAGATCGCATGATCTTGGAGGCCATTCCAAGTTACTACGAAGTGATATCAGAGACTGAGGAAATTTTGTCGTTCCTTGAATTTCTTTGCCAACAGAAAAACTTTTGATGCTGTAGGAGCATTATTACATCCGAAGATCCCGCCTGCGGTGCCATAAGTAGTTAAAGTGGGCGTTAAACACTACAAAAAAAATCACATAGCACTAACCTGTTCTGTAATGGATTTTCACAATGATAGCACGTTCCTGCTTTGTGAGCCGTTCCAATTCAACTAAAATTCTAAAATACGCTAACGATTGATCAAGTAATCGGAATGACAGTCGGTATTAGAACCAATAAATACAGTTCTGTAAACTTGAAAACAAAATTGTACCACTTAATTTAAAAATCCCTGTATTTCAGCAGAGTAAGTGTATTAGCACTTATGGAGGATACTTTTAAGATAATAAATGTTTAGCGACACATTTTTGGCTAAGGGCCCGCTTTACTGTGACTGCCGCTCATATATTTCAAGCAGCGTGATGAAAGCTTTTCAAACAACTCTAATCATGCACACACAGAGTGTATCTTTAACATTTCTTATTTACGATTATGTCGAGTATTTCTTTGATGGTGCAAGTTTTAATGTAAGGATGCATTCCAAATGAAAATATAAGAGTTTTCTATATTTTCCCCAACAGCTTCGTCTGCTTCTGACCTCTATTATACTTTCCTTTTAATCTGAAGGAAACAAAGCACAACTTATTCCTGGAGTACCCAGCAGCTTAAGTCGAGAGGTATTCAAAAGCTTTATTTTAATTGCGAACACCTGTAATGCTTTGAATGCGCAACAGAAATAGAAGCTTTAATTTTCACGGAGACACTGTAGGGAAGGAAGCGATCAATGAGGACGTTGTTACCACCGCTTATAAGACAGGGGCGTGCGGGGCCTCAGAAACCCAGTACAATCTCACTCCCCCCCCCCTTCCATCTGCCTAGCACATGTCTTATTTTCGACGTTCCCACTGGTGTTGTTCCGACAGCAAACTCTACTGACAAGGACCAGATAAGACGCTTTAAAATGAGGGTAAATGGATGGTATATTACCATCATTGTGAAGCTAACACGTAGTTTCTAAATGAAACATTGCTACTTCGTGTATTTGTCAGAATGTTGTTGCAGAAACCTTTTCCTAAAATCAAAAACCTGCTAAGGAAACACAGACAAGCTTTTTGACCGAGCGGGATGCCTTAATTGAACGGAATTAAAAGTAGCGTTGTTTATATTAACTGTGGAGTGCCTCAGGGATCAATGCTAGGCCCTATCTATGTTGAAAATCTATACCTCTTTATGGATTCTCTTTACTTTTTGCTGTTGGTTTTCCATATAGGAAAGATACTTGAAGAGATATACAGAAATATGAATGCCGATATAGACATTTTATCTGAATGGTTAGAACAAAACAATTTATCTTTAAAAACACATGTTATTTCATAAATGTTTCAATTATTAATTCGTTAAATTAGTTAGTCCTTAATAATGACCCCATTATGTGAATAAGGCATACAAAATTCTTGAATTCAGCTGTAGATGAAGCTTTCAATTAGAAAATACACATTCAATATACATGTAAAAGAATTGCTCCTATTGTAGAGATATTTGTTCAGTAAGATACCTGTACTATTCTCAAACACCCTCTCGTATAACTTATTTGATGTTTATTTGGCATCATCATCATACAAACAGATTTGAAACCATTAACATACTTCAGAGTAGACCTATTAGAAATTTATTAGCAGATAATTAATTAACTTATAGTAAAATTGTTAATGAAAAATATAAAGTATTATCTTTGGAATTAATAATTAAATTAAATGCTGCTATTTGTACTTTCTCTCTCTCTCTCTCTCTCTACACGTATGATGTACAGGAGAAAGTATTGTATTCCACCCAAAAATTCGATGCCGAGGTTTCATCGGAAATACATGTTTTAGGACCCCCTGAATCCAAAAAGGCATTTTTAGAAAAATTCCGTGTCTGTAGACAGGAAGGAAAATATGTTAAATAACAAGCTTGGTATTTAGGTTTGGTATCTTCCAAGGATGCGACCCCGCCTGCGGTGCCATTAGCAGTTAAAACGGGCGTTAAACACTACCAAAAAAAAAAAAAAAAAAAAAAGGATGCAACACGAAGATTTTTAAGAAAATCCCTCCCACTCCCAAATACCCTTTACATGGAAAAATTTTCGAAAATTATGATTTTCTAAAACATAGTTCTAACGATTTTGATTAAAATCCCGTATATTAAATACATTTACATCCCAAATAAAATGTATTACTTGCATTTTCTGGGAATAGTCTCTAAAGACCTCTTTATTCTGGATGAATTTTACCAAATTTTGTTTAACTGCTTAAACGCAAGAGATGGACAAAAACTTGCCCCACAAAAAATGTAGAGCACGTTAAAACACACAATTTATGTTATATACATATTTTTCGCGGAGTTGATCGGTTTTTAAATACCACTTACTGTTGGTTTTAGCTTTAAAAAACTTTTTCTCATACAGGAATTTGTCAACTCCTATCCATAGAAACAAAGGAACTTCAGTTACATAGCAACCAGTTTTTGACTATCACTTTAACTATGGTACTCTCTTATTTCGCTTCTACTTACAAGAAAGTAAGTAATAGCTATTTCTGATAATTTCTGCTCAATTAGCATGAAGTAAATGGAAGCATAAGCTTTTTAAAAATAATTTGTTACAGAGATGTAGAGAAAGTCATGTAAATGGAACACTCTTCTTTTTTTTTTAGTAAAACACTCTTGTTTTCTGCTTCAAAATTTGAACGTTTATTATTTTATTGCGGGTATCAATTTATTAAAGCACAAGCACTGACCTACATACACATTACTCTCTACTCCTAGATTTCAATTAACTATAACATTCTCTGGCTAGGTAGCGTTAAGCTAAGTCGAGTAACGCGGGAAGCTTTTCACATATTGCACTGCAGTTGAACTGTGTATCGTTTGTCAAAATCTGTCACTTTCCAACGTTTTGGTTAAGTTCCGAGTCACGTGTCACTTGGAAGTGATCATGTGACTCTAGCAGACACTGAAAAATACCCTCACTGTATATTAAAAATTTATTCCCCGTCATGTGGACATAGTCCCTTGTTGCAATAAGACCCAACAGATGCTGAGTGTACTAACAAAGGAATATCTGCGTGGTACAAAAGGTTTTTGTTCCAAAATACGTTCCTTCCTCTACGAACATATTAAACTATGCATACATAACATTTATCACATGTAGAAAAATACCGTCTTAAAATGATTTACATCTCTGATTTTCAGAAATTCAAATTTAAGCTAAAAACAAATATAGTTCAAATTAACATTAATAAAGTGCATTTTTATGCCACTTATATTATAAACATCATTATTTTTATCAATTAGCTTTACTGTTATTTAATTAGGAAATTCTTATTTATGTTAATGATTTGTGCTTACCTTTCCAACATTCTTCAATTTCATTATTAATTTTTATATTTTCCCTGTTATGTAAGTATGTATGATTAGCTTTTACTTAATATTCCATTTTGTACACAGTCTCTTAAAGTGAGATTTTTTATTGCAGTATGTTCATAAATAAAGAAATAAATAAAATATTAACAATTGTAAAAATCTGATGTGTTCCATTCACATGACTTCCTCTACATCTACTTAACAAATTACTGTTACAAAGCATATTCATCTATCTACTCTATGATAATCGACATAACCATCAGCAGTAATTGTCTTAATTACTTGCTTCCTTGTAATTAGAAGAGAAATAAGGGAATGCATAAGGCTAAAACGATAGTCAAATCTTTTAAAACCTGGTTGCCATGAGGTTGAAATCCGTTTCCATGCTGGGCCAGGAGTTTACAACTTACTGCGTGAGAGAACCTAAATGTATTTTAAGTCTGAAACAAATAAAAAAGAATAACTCAGAAATGGTCAATTCCACGAAAAAAGGTATATGATATAATTGTGCGTTTTAACGTAATCTAAATTTTTGTGTACTAAGCTTTTGTCAATTTCTTACGATTTATCACCTACACAAAATTCAGTAAAACTCATTTAGAATAAAGAGGTCTTTAGAGGCTGTTCCCAAAAAATTCAAGATATACATTTTATTTTCCATATAAATATCTTTAAAATACGATATTTTTATCAAACTCGTTATAGACATTTTTGAGAAAATCTAAATTTTCGAATTTTTTTCCATGTAAAGTGTAGTTTGCGGTGGGGGACTTTTTTCAAAATCTTCGTGTTGCGCATCCCTGTAAGATACTAAGCTTAAATACCGAGTTTGGTATTTTACCAACTATTCGTTTTTGAGTTATCGTGTTCAGAGACACACGGACATACTGACACATGGACACACACGGACCTTTTTCTAAAAAGTATTTATTTTGGATACAGGGGACACTGAAATATATATTTCTGGTGAAATCTCCATATCAAATTTCTGGGTTGAGTGCAATACCCTCTCTACACCCTCTCTGCTGACGCGAAGCAAAAGTGACATGGCATGGGAATGACACCATATACTAACTGACTACTTGCCTAGCAGATCCATTGATGTGGCGAAGTGGTTAAACAGAAGTAAAATTAATAGAATAAAAGGTGTTTTTGTCGGAGAAGTTCTTGATTCTAGGCAAATAAATGTGCATAAATTAATATCTCAAAAGTATGAATGAATGAAAAGTGTATCTACTAACAGTATCATACACTGAGCTTCAACAACAGCACGGGTCCCGTACGTGCTTTTGCAATACACCAAATAGTAAGCAGTTACAAAGAATTAAGAGAGTAAGCACGAAAATAAAAAGACAAAGATATTCAAACACAGCAATTTAAATTTACAACACATTAATGTTCCCTGTTATAATAGACAACTTAAAGGGAAATGCATACACATAATATACACACAATATATAAAACCACAACAGAACAATGACATAAGTATAACATAACATATATGTATGTAAAACATTCTAGCCACTTTTGTTTAGCTGTTCTTATCCTCCATCCCCCGCTTCTCTATTGTCAGTCTACTCAAATCTTAGCTGGCTTACCTTGTAGATATGAAATGCAAATATTAAAATCATTACTTATTATCTCATTAACTATTTAAGATATGACTGAAATATTTAGAGTATTCTGAAAAATTCACTAATTTGCGTTTGTTTATTAAATAAGACATACTTTTATTTTCGAATGTTCCATCTTACTAACACCAAAGTACACCAAACATTATCCTGATAAGTTTATTTCGGGTTTTTCCTTTATCCTGAAAAGATGAATTTTAGTGTCTTGAAGTTCCATAGGCCCGAGAGCATTTCAGTATCATTTTACAGATTGCATTCATCGTTCAAGATGTGAACAACTAGGTTAGGCTACAAAAAAAAAAAGTGTTCATTTGTATCAGAAATGTTGTTCACACCAAAAGCTGTTCAAATTAAAACTGGGAGAAACAAGCTCACATGTATTTGCAAAAAAATAAATAACATGGCTTGCATACACACAAGTTGCCGTCCATAATTTACAATATTACCTATTTTCAGAAAAAAAAATCTCCAAAAGTTTTACTACTCTACTCCACTCGTTTTGCTTTAAGAAGTAGTGAAAAATTCAGAATACAAAATGCCAGATGCAGTTCTTGTTTTTAAAATATATATTTAAAACACAAACATTGTAACTAAAAATATAATAAAATTAATAATACTGAAAACTAACAATCTCATTTGTGGCAAGTTTCATTATTTATTAGTTTCCCCTTAAACTGCTGTTCAATAATAACCCAATAAGTTCGTTTCTTGTTATGCATAAGCGCTTCTACATGATTAATTTTTCGACAGAATAAGAATAACACATTTTGCATATAACATAATTTTGTTAAAACTTTTTATCAAATAAGTTGGTCATATTTATTAACAAACTAGCTTTTTATAGGCGGCTTTTTCGTTGAACAGTTTTGTTGAAAATTTCACGAAAATACGCCTTTTTGGACTCCCTAAATAAAAAAAAAAATAGATACACGCACACAAACGTGCGCGCGCCTGCGAACTTTTTCTATGTGTTTGTGTGTGTTTGTTATGTTCTGAACATCAACATTCAAAACCAAAAGTGGATAAATCCCTAACTTGCTACTTAAGTTTATTATTTTCCAAGAATACGACACCAAACTCTTCAGAACAAAAATGTATTTTGTCTGTTATAAAGGCAAAATGTATTTTAAATAGCTGGTAAACCATAAGAGATAGACAAAATCTTACTACACAAAACATATAGCCCGTCTTGTTTGTTTTGTGGTAGTCTGTCTGCCTCACATTCAACTGTTTGCAAGTTTGATTACGCTTAGGGTGAGCTAACAGTATAATTTTTTCCAATGTAGATCCTTTTGAAACAAACAATTTATTTGAATAATTTCTGTAAGATTAACCATATCAAGAATCTCTATTATTTGTTTGTACCTTTAGCAGATACATATACTTCTGCATGTGATAATTCCCTAATTTACTTCCTTTATCACGTATTTGCAATGTACAAAGTAGGAGAGAAGGTATTGTATTGTACTAAAAAATTTGATACCGAGATTTTACCGGCAATCCATGACCTATGAATACAAAGATAACCATGTTTAAAAATCCCTGTGTGTGTGTCTGTGAGCAATAAAGAAAGGTAGGTTAAAACTAAAGTTAGTATTTAATTTTAGTTTCTTCCAAGCTTGCGATTCGAAGATTTTCTGGAAAATTTCCCATTTCAAACTAATCTTTATATGGATTTTGTTTTAATTTTCGATTACCTAAAAGGTGGTTCTAACGATTGATTAAAATTTCGCATTTCTGCCATTTTATTGCAAATAATTCTATATTCTGAATGTCTTAGCCTCTAATATCCTCTTCATTGTGAACGGCATATGCATAACTCATAAACCATAAGAAATAGACAAAAACTCATTAACCCACAATTTATCCCATATACATATTTTTACAGCAAAGAATTTCAAATATATTCTCTTTAATTGGTCTCAGTTTTAAAGCACTTAAATTTTTCTCAAACGGGAAGCCCACATCCGTTTCATATCTAATTGTTTATTCCTGGCCATGGAAAGCGACCAGAATTTTAATGACAACCGATTAGCTCAGCTTTAAAGGTATTGAACTTTTGCTTTAGCCTTGAGTATTCCCTTACTTCGCGTTTACTTATATTAACAAGTAATAAGGCAATTTTCAGTAATATTTATCTTGATTCACATTATGTGGATAAAAAAATAAGCTTTGCACCAGTATTTTATTTGCAGAGAGGATAGGGAAATCCATGTAAATGGGGCACATCTGATATTTTTTTTCGCGATCATCCAAATAACATTGAATTCCTAAGTCATCAATGCCGATACGCTTTTTAAAAGTCTGGCTATTACAATTAACACTGTATCGTTTTCATTCTTGTAGCAAATATTGCTAACGTGTAATGCAAATTTATATAGACTAACATGGAGAATAAGGATTTGTAAAATAACTATTAAAGGGAGTTACATCTTAATCCCATTTTAAGATTTAAAAGTATAGTTAATACAAGGTTACTACAAAAGAAATAGACAACTTCAACTGCCTGTAAAACAAAAACTATTAGAGATAGCAACCTAATTATTTTGGAGGTATGTTGGGAAACTCCCAAAGTTTCGTTTGTTACTATTGGTAACGCTGTAGTGTTTCGTTTGTTGTTGCAGAAGCTGAAATGGTGAAAAATCCTGTGGAAAAGGCATATTGCGTGTTGGAATTTACTAGAACGCAATCAGCAACTGTTGTCCAACGACATTTTAGAACACGTTACCACAAAAATGAAATGATGCGCTCACAAGAACCAGCATCGTCTTCATCATGTCGCAACATGTCGATGCAAAAGTCACGCCGTATGACCTTATCTTCTTCACTCAGAAACTGCAACATCTGTAATCTGTAAGGCATCATGTTCAGTCGCTTCCGCAAGATTTTCCATACAGTTTCCTGTGGAATTTGTAATTGCATGCTTGCCCTAGATGTCGATTTCTGTGGGCTTCTTATGTAGGCAGAACGAACACGTTCAACGTTTTCTTCCGAAACTCATAGTCTTCCCGAGCTCTTCCCTTTGCACAAACATCCCGCTGTCTCGAATTTTCTATACCAGTCGTAGATTGACTGTCTAGTCGGTGGCGTTTTGTGGTAACGTGTTCTAAAATGTCGTTGGACAACAGTTGCTGATTGCGTTCTAGCAAATTCCAACACGCAATATGCCTTTTCCACAGGATTTTCCGCCATTTCAGCTTCTGCAACAACAAACAAAACACTACAGCGTTACCAATAGTAAAAAACGAAACTTTGAGAGTTTCTCAACATACCTCCAAAATAATTAGGTTGCTATCTCTAATAGTTTTGTTTTACAGGCAGTTGAAGTTGTCTATTTCTTTTGTAGTAACCCTGTATAAGGTACTAATTTGAAAAAACAATCCCGCTTGAAGTAGCGAATTTTGTAGCTGTTTGTTCGCTGTAATTTCTACATATCCTTTTACATTTATAAAAAAAAATCATCAATAATGAAGAGGCCTTCAGAAGTTATTCCCAGAAAATTCAAGGTATACCTTTAGTTTGCCATGAAAATATCTAAATCATAGAGCCAATTTTGAGGAAATCAAAGTTTTCGAAAATTTAGAAGTAGAGAAAGTCATGTGAAAGCTACACATTATATTTTTGCGAATGGCACACATATTGGGACTAATATTTTCAGCGTCAAAGTGGAATAGCACTCAAATTAAATTTTTTAAAGCACATGGTGTTTAGTCTGTTTTGTTTGCAGAAATATACTACCAATTTAGTTTTAAAATTAGTAAATACGTTGGAATCACTAAGTTTTGGCGACAGATTATATATCATCCGAAATAAAGTGTTGTATTTTCCAATGTCAGACTGGAAATGGTCGACATTAATAAATGGGCGTCTCCTTTATAGGAAGTATTCTTGTACGTCTTATTCGCCACACAACAAAGCCCACGTTGTTCGTTTCTCCTTAGGTTACATTAGAATACATTTTGTTCACGGGAACAATGTGTATGCGCTGAATGACATAATCAATATCTGGATGAATCAATATCTAATGAAAGAGTGACCTGCTGAGGCGGAAGGAAATCCTGTTCTACACTGAATAGATGCTCTTCTTTTGTATTTGGTTTTGCATCATTCTGTCTACGGGTAGTTCAAGAGATTAGGTTTCATTAGGATTATCAGACGGATGGACCTCTAGTCAATGTAACAAAGCACCTCACGCAAACCATTGTAGGTTCTTTGAGAATTACGTGTCCTCTAGGAGGGAGAAATGACAGGAGAGACCCGAAGGCAACCATATCCGGATGACAATAGTGGCAAGCATGGACGGGGTTCTTATCATTTCCAGATACGTCTGACATTCCCAGAAACCCCGGTCACAATGGAACTTTCCTCTCGATCCTCAATATTTTACTTTCTCTATTCGCACTTAACTAACTGCTAAACCGTATGAAATGGACAAAAACATACTATACAAAAAATGTAGAGAACGTTTAAACACACAATTTATGCTATATACATTTTATTCGTGGAGTTGATCGTTTTTGAGATATTCCTTGTTATTGGTTTCAGCTTTAAAAAACTTCTACTTTTCTCATATGGGAATTTATCAGCTCCTGTCCATATAAACAAAGGAACTTTAGTCACATAGCAACCAGCTTTTGACTATGACTTTAACCTATGGTGTTCCCTGGTTTCGCTTCTACTTGCAAGGAAGCAAGTAATAAGACTATTTCAGCTATTTTTTTTCTCGATTAGCATGAAATAAATAGAAACATAAGCTTTTTAACAATAATTTGTTTGCAGAGAAGTATAGAAAGTCATGTGAATTGATCAGATCATACCTTTAATAAACACATTTTAACATTGTAACAATAAAGGAGGTTATTAGTACAATTAGGGATACAAGAACTAACATTTTAACTATAAATTAAAAGAGAAAATGATCTGTTTCTAAAATGTAATGTTATAATTGGCAAAAGAATCATAAGCTTTTGAACAATAATTTGTTGCAGATCTGTAGAGAAATCATGAGGATGGAACACGTTAGATTTTTTTATGAACACAAAACTTTATTTACAAAATTACAGTACCTTACTCTATTTCTCAACTTAAACTCCATTCTGTCAAGGTATTTACTGTCACGTGGTACTGGCTTTCCAATGCAGATGTTATATTCTTCCGGGGCTAAAGATCTGATCCAAGATATCACTGGCACTTTGAGATCTTCATCGTTTGGGAAATCTGTTCCACCGAAAAATCCTGTACGGTATCCAAAGTGAAACACCGACTTTTCTGAATTCTTTTATCAACATTTGCTTTCAACTCTTCCATAACGATTTAGGACCTCCACTCTGGTCTTTTTCGTACACTAATTCATCCTTGATTACTCGTAAATTATGCGCCATTTCCTCATTAAAGATTCATTCATTGCATTATCACCATGCACTTGCGTTATTTGCCCTTTAAACTCAACTTGCCGAACATTTTGCGCGTTCAGAAAACGAATAACTATTTTTATTATATTCGTGTACTTTTTTAAATAGTGCAATAAACTAATAACTAATAGCTATCACAATTTCAATCAATAATAACATTTAGCAAGGACTCTAATTTTTCTAAGTTTAATCATAAGTACCGAATATTAGTTCACAATTTTTTTTATTATTTTTGTTTTACTCTCTCTATATGTACTATGCACATAGAGTATAGAGAAGGTATTGGGCTCCACACAAAAATCCGATACCGAGATTTCACCGAAAATAAATGTTTTGGGTCCCCTTGTATAAAAAAAAATTAGAAAAATATCCTTGTGTGTGCCTGTGTGTGCTTGTGTCTATGTGTGTCTGTGAACTGTATAGCTCAAAAACGAGAAAAACTGTCTAATACCAAACTTGGTATTTAAGTTTTGTATTTTCCAAAATTTTCAAGAAAACTACCCCACCCCAAACTACCCTTTACGTGGAACTTTTTTTGTAAATTTTTATTTTCCCAAAAAGGGCTCTAACAATTTTGATTAAAATATCTTATATTTAAGATATTTACATGCCATATGAAATGTATATCTGGAATTTTCTAGGAATGGCCACTGAAGAATGCTTTATTCTGGGTGAATTTTACGGAATTTTGCATAACATCTAAACCATAAGTGATGGACAAAAACTTACCACACAAAAATGTAGAGCACATTAAAACACACAATTTATGCCAAATACATACTTCTTTTTTCGTGGAGTTGATCGTTTTTTATATATTTCTTGTTATTGGTTTCAGCTTTAAAAAAAAACATTTCTCATGCAGGAATTTGTCAACTGCTGTCCATACAAACAAAGGAACTTCAGTCACATAACAACCAGCTTTTCACTATCACATTAACCTATGGTACTCCCTTATTTCGCTTCTACTTACAAGGAAGAAAGTAATAAGACTATTTCTGCTAATTTTTCTAATTAGCATGACGTAAATAAAAGCATGAGCTTTTTAACAATAACTTGTTGCAGAGATGTAGAGATAGCCATGTGAATGAAACATATTAGATTTTTTGTTATATATCAATTTGTGTGTGTGTGTGTGTTTGTGTGCGTTGTGTGTTTAAATTAAACATATGCAAAAAGATGGTGACAAAATGGAATATGTTGTAAGGGAGATGGTACCAAGCAGGATAGCCGTACCCGAGCCATCCACAACATGGGGAGGGGGGGGGGTTCCGGGTGCATACGAGACAGCTTCCAGAAAGAAAAGGGTTCTCATTATTCCCAATAAACCTAAGGAGAAATCTTCCCACAACGAAAATTCACCACCCTGTCGCAACAAACCAACCGCCATTAAACAGTGGAAAGAACTTTTAGGGACAGATAAGCGAACCACCCCAGTATTCTCAATTACGAGGACCGTTTTTTTTTCAACCTCCGATAGACTATAAATAAAAGACAAGTTCACAGAAAACAATGATTTTAATACTAAAAGTTTTGTACACTTATGGTTATTTTTCAACATAATCACCGCAAAGATTGAGCCATTTATCGTACCTGTGCACAAGCTTTGGAACACCCGCTTCAAAAAATGTTGCCGCCCTGAATACAAAAAAATCATTTTTAAAAAATGGTCATAACTCAAAAGTGAAAAGTCCACTAAATATCAAACTTGGTATTTAAGTTTAGAATTTTCCCAGAATGTGACACCAATATTTTCAAGAAAATCCTGTACCCTCAACTACTCTTTACATGCAAAACGTTTCGAAAATATATTTCTCAAAAAATGGCTGTAACGATTTTGATTAAAATAACGTTCATTAAAGACATTTAAATGATAAATAAAATTGGTAATTTGAATTTTATAGAAATAGCCCCTGAAGACGTCTTTGTTCTGGATGAATTTTGCGGAATTTTGTCTAACAAGTAAAGCGTAAGAGAGGGACAAAAATTTACTACACAAGTAATGTGGATCTCCTTAAAACACATATTTTGTTATATACATCTTTTCGAGGAGTTCATAATTTTTGAATGTTTCTTATTATTTCTTTCAATTTTAAAATACTTATACTATTTTCATACAGGTACTATTCAACTCCTAGTCACGCAAATAATCGAATTTCAATCCCATTTTAAAACATTTGACTGCGGGTTTAGCCTAGCGTACTCGTTTATTTCCCTTCTACTTATAAACAACATTTCTGCTTATGTTGAAATAGATATAAGAATAAGCTTACTAAGAGGTGTAGAGAAAGTCATGTGAATGGAACACATCAGATGTTTTTACTTGAATGTCATTTAACCTGATTGGATGATGATTAAATTTGGTGAAATGATACTCAAATGATCTTGGTGTCAATGGAGCTTAAAGTTACACGAAATTCGTCTTCTCTGGATAGGGAAAACTCTTAAATATACCTTACCCGGGTAGTTTATCCTAAGCAAAATTCGAACTCGCCACCTTTTCAATGGGAGCCAAACACGCTGTCCCCACACAACCAAGGAAGAGTGAGGAATGCTTATGGTAACGCGCCCTTGCGCCACTTTGTCCACAATGGTTAGATCACTTGCCTTCACCTAGACGGCCCGAGTTCGATCCCAAGTGACCGCAAGTGAGATTTGTGGTGGACAAAGCTGCGCTGGGGCGGGTTTTCTCCGGATTCTCCGGTTTCCCGCGCCATCGCATTCCACCGGTGCTCCATCTTCATTCATGTAGCATCAATGTCATCACCTGCGGTGCTAAAAGTAGTAAAAGACGGCGTTAAACACTACAAAAAAAACATGAATCTCATAGGCCCGTCTAGATGAATGGCGAGTGGTCTAACCATTTTTTTTTTTCCAATTTCCTATATTTCCTTAGTAGACATTATTATTCTTAACGTTTTCCTTTTACATACACATACACAAACACAGACACATTTACAAACACAGAAACACCCATGCCCAAGGTGGGACTCGAACCCACGATCCTGTGCACTTCGAAGCGCCAAAGCGAGTCACTTTAGCGAGCGCGGCCACCGGGATCGGCTAACCATTCGGCCACGGCGCGGCATAATAAGTTACTGAGAAACACTGAATAAAACTTCTCTTCGTTGCACGCTGCTTTCTTTGACGACGTGGCTTAAAAAATATATTCACAACAGACCAAGAGCTACCTCAACCTGCATCGCGATAAATCAGTCGTATTGCTGTGGATCGGAAAAACGATCTTTTGATTACCTCAGGTGTGGAATTAATGGCTCATCCGCTACATGCAGCTAGATCGATGCGCTAACATGTGACTTCCATTGTTTCCAAACATCAAGGGGAAAACACAGAATCGCTAACAACACGGCAGAAATTGCAATCGAAGCTTTCGGAGCTCTGACTTCTAACGTGCTTCCAGAAAAATGGTCTCAATATTTTGATGAACAGCTCATCGGATACACATCTGTGTAAAATAATGACGGTACTTTCGGAAACAATAAAGCGGATACAAGGTCTTTTTTTACATCAATGCTTTTACAGACACGTTGAGCGTGAAGTAAGTAGCACTTTTCGCGTTGCAATACGGTAATTCCATTGGCATCGGCAACCTTTAATTAGAATAAGTTAATGTGAATGAATCTCTGGAAAATGGTTATCCCCATAAAAAGGCTTTCTGAAATAAATTGTGTGCTGTTACGATGTATGTATGTTTCTGTTGTAAGATTTCGTCTCTCTGTCTTGCACTTCATCAGATATGCAGAAGTCATTAACAGTGAAAAGTGTTCAGAGATAACTCCCAGAAAATTAGACATTTAAGTATTGCATTTGTTATGAAAATATTTTAAACACGTAGTATATTAATCAAAATACAGTCATTGAGAAAATACAAATTTTCAAACAGTTTTCTATTTAAACGGTAGTTTCCGATGGTGGAAATTGGAAGATGCTAAGCGTTATCTCACCAAATATTAATGATTTTAGTTCTTGAGTTATGCTCTTCACACAGACACAGCAACACAAGATGCTACACTTTGACAATGCTCTAAATGCGCTTTTATTTGGGTTAAAGGATCTCAAAATATATATAAATAATTTTATTAATGTCGTATTATCTAGGTTTATGTCAGATTCTTCTTTCTCTCTTTCTATTTTATAGATGATTTTGTATTTTATATTAGCCTAAAATTTCAATTTGCACTTTTCATTTATGCTGGTAATGCAATGGCTTTTCATTTTCATTTTATTTGTTTTACTTTCTTCGTAGGCCGCTATATTTCCCTCGCTTCCGCTCTACCTTTATCTTTTCTTATAATTCTGTGCTGTAGAGCAGCACTGGGATTATCAAGATGATCCTGAGGGTTCTCTTAACCGTACTAAGAGAAACTGGCAGGCAAAATAAGTAATGAAGCTGTTTTAAGAAACAGCAGACGAAAGAAGAAGTGTCAGAAAGAGGAAAATAAATTATCTGTGTCACTGAAGAGAGTAACTTCTCGCCAAGCATTGCACTGAAAAAAAGGGTAAAAGATTCCGGCCATAAGATGGCAGATAGTGCAGTATTAAATGGACTGTAATAAGATGAACTGTTCATTTTTACATGGACTAAATAACGCGAATAGGGAATAGAGTAGGCTGAGTCTACAGTGAAGCATCTATACTTGGGAAGGAAACTATTATTGATTAGTATTCCTAATCATTTTGATTTGCAGTTATAATTTCTCATAGACTGGTTGATAAATATTGATACTAGAAGTCAACTTCTTCTATCTTCACACATTAGACAATTTTGTCTAAAATATCTCGTTCATGAGATGGTTTTTTGGGTCTTCCAATATTTATTTTCCCTATCCATTTATAATTCTTTAAATGAAATGGGGTGTATCTATGTCCATATACATAGCTTATCCATTTCTATAGCTTTATCATTACCTTCTTATGTCTATCTTCACTTTTTTGATAATCTATATTCCTATAGTCAGCAACTGCTCTTAAAAATCCCATTTCATTTGCTTCAAGTGTACTTTTATTACTTTCTCTGCACCTACTATGTACATAGCGTATAGAGTAGGTATTGTATTGCACCTAAAAATTCGTTATCGGAAATACATGTTTTGAGAACCACTGAATAAAAAAAAGCATGTGTGTCTGTGAGCAGTATAATTCAAAAACGAAAATACCGTTAAATACCAAACTTGGTATTTAAGTTCAGTATCTTCCAAAAATGCAACACTCTAACAATTAGGATTAAAATCTTATATTTAAGATATTTATATGACAAATAAAATGAATATATTCCATTTTCTGGGAGTAGCTTCTTAGGACATGCTTATTCTGGATGAATTTTGCGGGATTTTGCATAATTAGTAAACCGTAAGAGATAGCAAAAAGTTACTCAACAAAAAATGTAGACCTCGTTAAAACATACAATTTGTATTTCATACATTTTTTCGTGGAGTTGGCCGTTTTCACGATATTCCTTGTTATTATTTTCAGCTCAAAAATGCTTATACTTTTTTCCATACGGGAACTTGTCATCTCCTAACCATACAAATAAAGGTACTTCAATCACATAACAACCAGATTTTAAAAAAAGTTTACTCTCGATTTAAGCTAGTACTCCCATATTTCTCTTCTACTTACAATGAAGCAAATAATAAAACCTCTTTTGCTATTGTTTTATGAATAAGTATTAATTAAATAGAAGAATAAACTTTTTAAGAATAATTTACTGTAGAGATCCAGAGAAAGTCATGTGAATGGAGCACCTCAGACTTTTTTCATTGCGATATAAAAGTTTTGGCACCGATATTACTTCATATACTTTTACTATATCCTTTATTTTCAAACATATTTTTATAGTGTTATAAAGATAATTAATACTTCCAAGTGTTTACTACATCAGATGCTTTTTGATACGGTATATTGTATCCAAATTGTTTAAATTCTTTAACTTGTTCCACAAAAGTGTTTTCTATTACAATTTTTCATCCGACACTCTTCTTTCCTCTGAAAGCTACTACTTTAGTCTTACTTACCTCTGAAAATTAATTTCTCAATTAGATATGAGAATCTTATCATCTGTAAACATTAACATTAAAGCATAATATCATCTTTTAAAATTATATCAGTAAAAGAGTGTAATATTCATGCATTCCTAAACCATTTCATCAATATATATATATATTGATGTTACTTTCTAACATATATATGTATGTATATATGTTAGAAAGTAACATCCTAGTTGTAAGCCTATATTAATTTCTTCTATTTGTACATGTTTGGCTCCTGATTGTTTGGGACCTATTACCTTATATGTAATTATATATTAGTATAATATATCGTAGGGGTAGGAGGGGTAGTGGCACTCAGTTAACGATAGCTTAACAGCAATCTCTCAGAATATACCTAAACTTATGGATTATTGATATAACATAGTCATTGAACATTTTTCTTCACAAATGAATAGGTTTTATTTGAAATCAACATTGTATTACATGAAATAAAAATTAAATTATTAAACTATGTAATGAGCGGGATTGCCCGATGCTTGAGGCTAATGGCACTCAGTCTGGTCAGTTTTTTCTAAAAATGTCTTTTTTTTTAAGTCAGGGGGACCCAAAACATGTATTTCCGGTGAAATCTCGGTATCGAATTTTTAGGTCTATTACAATACCTTCTCTATACACTATGTACGTAGTACGTGTAGAGAAAGTAAAAATTAAGGTTAGCTGACTGAAAAAAGTATACCATTATATGCTTGCCACTAAAAATTAAAGGTTACTCAGCTTTTCTAAGAGTTTTTGTTTAAATATTGTTTAGTAAACATATAGAAATAACTCTTGCCTTGTCAGGAAACAATACTGGTACTGATGATGATGATAATGATAGTATTGGTAGTAGTAATAATAGTCATACTAATATTAATGATAATAATAATATAAATAATAATAATAGTAATAGCAAATGAGTTTATACAGTTATTGTGTTTTTAGTTACACCCTTGGTGTTCTTTGTCTAATTTGCAAAAGCCTTCAGTTTTATAAAATGAAAATAGAAGGCCCTCTAATATTTCTAAGGCTTGTCTCTCTTTCCCATGTTCTACAACGAAAGGTTTTTCTGGTTCCTGTTTCTTTTCCTTTGGTGCTCTGGTAAGAACTCAAGCTATTATGTTCCTGTGTATGCTCTATTTTCTTATAAATTATATTCAATATTTTTTTATTCATTTTGATAACGTAAACATATATTCAACAACAGAAAAGGTGTTTGAAATGTGTTTGTTGCAGAAATAAAGAAGCATTTTTTCTTTGTGCAGCAATTTCACTTCCCTCTCTAACCGATGAGGAACTTTTGTATTGCTTTTTCATTACAAGTGCCTCAAGAGTCGATCAAACTTTTTCTGTCCTGACAGCCGCTTTCAAGAATCCCCTTTTCTCTTCTTTCACTCCTTGTAGCAAAGCTTGGAGGTATCAACAAACCTTCGCACAAAGAAGATATTTCAGTAAATGAATTCTCTGAAAAGCTTCTTTAAACTATTTCTGAAGTTCCAGTATACCTAAAACCTCTTATAAAGCAAAACGAGCTTGTGTTCTTAAATATTCTTAGAGGGAAAAGTTATTATAAAACTCGTTAGAATATTATTAAATACTAAGGACATTTTAGCCAGCCTTGTGAAGAAAAAAGGATAGTGTGCCTTCTTTAACAACCGATAGAACGTTTCTGATTTTGCTTTTGTTAACTTCTTTGGAATAGCGACAGTCAACATAAATTGCACGTGCTTTTTTAACTTGATAAAAATCAAAAATGCATATCCCAATTTGAAACGTTATCGATAAGTAAAACACAAGAAAAAAGTTAGATATTCATCAGGAGATTTAAACATTTAAACATTTTTACTTTTTTATTATTAGTCTGTTAATGATGGAGTACACACCGTTATTATTTATTTTGATTTTCATTCAAATAATCTTGTTCTTTCACCACATAAACACACACACACACACATTCACAAACAATGAAACAGTCTTACTTTGCATGTATATTATTGCATGTTGTGCAAGATAAACATAATTCAAATTATCATTTATAACAGGTGGCACAAGAGCACGGTGTTGCGCATGCATATAACCCTTCGTGAGTTATGAAAATTGCTGAACTTCACGAGGTGAATCCAAGCAAACGCCGGTCAGTGATGTTTTAAGCGAGAACAATCGTCGTTCTTCTCCTCTTGCATATCAGCATAAACGATTAAGGAATCGTGTTCATTAAAAGAAGGTTCCCAGGCTTGTGCTAGAGCCGTGATGATATACAGGAAGGTAAACACACGGAGAAGGTTGACATGTTTTCTACTTCTATTACAGCGCCTTTACTTTTTAGAGAATAAAGTGACATTTGAAAGTCACAAGTAATTAAAGGGTCTATTTCATCTACCAATAGCCAACAATAACTAATTTTTAATTGTGTAATACACTGTTATTATCTAAATTAGAAACTAGATCCACTAAAGGGTCAAAATATAAGGCGCCGTAACAAAAAAACCTGCTAACTTCCACGTCTGTCAGCGGTATGAGCAAGTTATCTCATCTTGTTATACTTCGCCAAATAAAGAATATGAAGAGAAGGTAAAAGCAATCTAGGTACAGTGGCTGTCCCAGAAGTACCCGACCTGAGTTATAGATACAGTTGATGTTTCAAACAACAATGGTACAAAGTACCAACCTTAAAAAGTTTAAGATTGAAGTTTGACATTTTACATTGTTTAGCATTTGTTTGGCAGCCATCATAAGTAAATGCTGTCAGCGAATTTCTAAACATGGATGAAACTGGTTTTCGTTATGTGATACAATACTTTAATTTCAAAGGTCTTAGTCAAACTAATATTAAAGCTGAGCTAGATTCTACTTTGAGGGAGTCGGCTTCTTCGTTTACAACAGTAAAATATTGAGTTGCAGAGTTTAAGCACGGCCGTACGTGCTGCCAAGACGAACATCGCAGTGGTCAACCAAATAAGGTTACCAGTTCAGAAATTGTAAAGAAAATCCACAAAATGGTTATGGATGCTCTTCAACTGAAAGTTTTTGAGCTAGCAGACATTACATGTATTTAAAAAAGTTCTATATATCGCATACTGATTGAAAATTTGGATATCAGAACGTTGTGTGCAAGGTGGGTGCCGCGTTTGCTCACAATAGAAAAAAAAAGACAGCGTCATGAAGATGTTTGGCAATGTTTAGCTGCAATAAAACTGAGTCGATTCATAACAATGGATGAAACCTGGGTCCATCACGTCACATCTGAGACGAAGAAACAATCAAAACAGTGGACAAAGGGGAGAATGGGCTCCAAAGTAGGCAAAGATAGTTCCATCTGCAGACAAGGCCATGGCGTCAGTTATCTGGGAAGCACACGGCATAGTTTTCATTAATTATCTCAAACAAGGAAAAGTAATCAATGGCGAATATTATGCGATCTTGTTACAGCGTTTGAGTGATGATATCGAGAAAAAACGGCCACATTTAGCGAAAAAGAAGGTTTTGTTTCATCAAGACAATGCACCAGATCACACGTCCATTATCACCGTGACCAAAACAAAGAAGTGCAAATTGCTTCTTCATGCACCCTATTCGCCAGGTATATCTCCCTCTGATTCTTCTCTATTTCCAAACCTGAAGAAATGGCTTGGTTGCAGATTTGCCAACAATGAAGAGGTGGAGTCTGCAGTTGATGGCTATTTTGCAGACTTCCATAGTTCTCACTATAAACAGGCATTGATACTATTGAACATCGCTGGGTAAAGGGTATCGGCTGAAAGGAGACCATGTAGAGAAATAAAGATGTTTTTCTCCAAAAATGTTATGCTTTCTTCGATAGGTCGGGTACTACTGGAACAGCCCTCGTACTGTTTGCTTTCAAGTGAATTGTTAGACACTTGTTCTGTGCTATGGTTCTTTACTATGAAATTCACCACAATTATACAAAACGGCAGTGATTACGTCTCAAATAATGAGATTGAATGGAATTTGAGTTCTTGCCAGAGCGTCTCTTTTTGCCAAGATAAGCCTAGAAGTTTCAGAGACCCAGGTCCTGCTTTCAAAGCAAGCATAACATACTTGAACAAAGAGTTTCAAGTCTTGAGTAATGTTAAAGATCTGATTTCTCCATGTTCTGTAAGCAGAGTATACAACGTTTAATCTTGACTTTGTGAATAGCAATGCAGTTTTTATTAGTTCGATTCATAAGCTAAGAAAGAATGAAGATGGACATTTCTCAGAATATAATTACAGAACCGCTATTGATTTTGCGATGATTCTTCATCAGCTCCTTCCTGTAGGCATTAAAGCCATCATTTATCATTTGTAAAGTTTAGCAGCATCTCTTGTTTAAGAGGCAGTGCTTCCGTAAGTACATAGATGATAATGCGTCTTGATTGGTTCTGCTGTATAACAATGTAGTGGTCTTACTCATAGTTCTTTCCTACCATGACCTGCAAAGAGTAGCTCTGCTTTAAAAGAAAAATCTTCCTGTGCCACGTGATGTATCGTGACTGAGAACTGCTTTGCCTCTTCGTCAGTGAAATATATTAGTTAACGATCTTTATTTTACATTCTCTTTCTAATAAGTAGGCAGTCATAATTCATTTTTCTAGCATGAAAGTACAATGAACATAGTAGTCAGAGAAAGTATTGTATTCATGCCAAAAGTTCAATACAATGATACACGTGTTTTGAGAAGCGCTGAGTAAAATAAAACAAACAAAAAAAAGTTTTTAGAAGAAAGAGTCCGCGTGTGTCTGTGTGTACTGGTATGTGTGTTTGGTAGTGTTTTACTACTTGTGGTACTGCAGACGGTGTCACTGGTGATACATGAATGAAGATGAAGCACCGGTGTAATGCAATAGCGGGGGAAACCGGAGAATCCGGAGAAAACCCGCCCCTGCGCCGCTTTGTCCACCACAAATCCCACATGTGGTCGCTTGGGATCGAACCGGGACGTCTAGGTGAGAGGCGAGTGGTCTGACCACTCGGCCTTGGCGCGGCCGTGTGTGTGTGTGTGTGTGTGTGTGTGTGTGTGTGTGTGTGTGTGTGTGTGTGTGTGTGTGTGTGTGTGTGTGTAAACAACATAACTAGAGAAGGAAAAGTCGGTGAAAAACCAAACTTGGTATTTAAGTTCAGATCTTCTAACAATACAACACGAACACTTTAAAAAAATTCCCACCCTAACTACCCTTTACATAGACCTTTTTTTCGAAAATGTTATTCTCAAAATAGTTCTAACAATTTTGATTAAAATATTATATGTTTAAGATATTTTATTAGGAAGCAAATGTTTAACTTGAATAGCTGGTAAACGTAAGTGATAGCACGCAACCTACTACGCAAAAAATGTAGACACACACTTTGTCATATACACTTTTTTCGAGAGTTAACTTTTTCCCGAGATATTCAGAGTTATCGTTTCAATTTCAAACTAGTTACACTTTTCTCTAATTGAAAGTTATCTTTTGCTTCATATCTCTTTTGTTTTACTCCTGGTCTAGGGAAGATAAATGAATCTCAATGACAAACGCATAGCGATCGATTTTAAAAGGTTTGACGGTCGCTTTAGTTAGTGTATCTTCTTATTTCACTTCTGCGCCTAAAAAACTGAGTAATGACCTATTTCTGGTAATGTTTATCTGGATTAGAAATTTGTGGGAATATTTTGTTTGCTAAAATTACAGAGTCTTGTGAATGAAACACAACAGATTTTTACTTTCTCTATACGTACTATGTACATAGTGTATAGAGAAGGTATTGCATTGTGTCCAAAAATTCGATACCGAGATTTCACCGGAAATATATGTTTTGAGACCACCAAAACAAGCAGTTTTAGAAACGTGTCCGTGTGTGTGTGTGTGTGTGTGTGTGTGTGTGTGTGTCTGTCTGTATGTCTGTCTGTCTGTGTGTATGTGTGCGTCTGTGTGTCTGTGGGCAGCATAGCTCAAAAACGAAAAGACCATTAAATACCAAACTTGGTTTTTAAGTTAACTTACCACACAAAAAATGTGGAGCACATTAAAGCACACAATTTATGTTATATACATTTTTTTTCGTTGATTTGATCGTTTTTATATATTCCTTGTTTTTGGTTTCAACCTTAAAAGCTTATACTTTTCTCATACAGGAATTTGTCAACTCCTGTCTATACAAACAAAGGAACTTCAGTCACATAGCAAACATCTTTTGCTATCATTTTGACCTATAGTTCTCCCTTATTTCGCTTCTACTTACAGGGAAGCAAGTAATAAGTCTATTTTTGCTAATTTTTACTTTCTCTATGCGCACTATGTACTTAGTGTATAGAGAAGGTATTGCACTCCAACCAAAAATTCGATACCGAGATTTCACCGGAAATATATGTTTTAGGGTCCCCAATATACAAAAAAAGCATTTTCACAAAAAGGTCCGTGTGTGTGTGTCCGTGTGTCCGTGTGTCCGTGTGCCTGTGAACACGATAACTCAAAAACGAAAAGTCGGTAAAATACCAAACTTGGTATTTAAGTTTAGTATGTTCCAGGGATGCGACACGAAGATTTTGAGAAAAATCCCCCCACCCCAAACTACCCTTTACATGGAACTTTTTTCGAAAACTTTGATTTTCTCAAAAATGGCTCTAACGACTTTGATTAAAATTTCGTATATTAAAGGTATTTACCTGACAACTATAATGTATATCTTGAATTTTCTGGGAATAGCCTCTGAAGAGTAGTTTATTCTGGATGAATTTTACTGAATTTTGAATAACTGCTAAACCGTAAGAGATGCGCAAAAAGTTACTCCACAAAAAATGTAGAGCACATTAAAACACACAATTTATGTTATGTACATTTTTTCGTGAGTTCGTCGTTTTTGAGACATTCCTTATTTTTGGTTTCTGCTATGAAAAACTTACACTTTTCTCACACAGGAACTTGTCAACTCCTACCGATATAAACAAAGGTACATAGCAACCAGCTTTTGACTATCATTTTAACCTATGGTAGTCCCTTATTTCGCTTCTACTTACAAGGAAGCAAGTAATAGGAATATTTCTGCTAACTTTTTCTGATTGGCATAAAGTAAATAGAAGTATAAGCTTTTTAAGAATAATTTGTTGCAGGGATATAGAGAAAGTCATGTGAATGGTACACATCAGATTTTTTCTAACTTAGCATGAAGTAAACAGAAGCATAAACCTTTTAACAAAATTTTGTTGCAGAGATTTAGAGAAAGTCATGTGAATGGATTACATCAGCTTTTTTAAACTTGTGTTTACAATTGCGTTTGCGCTGTGGGCGGTGGGCCAGAGCATGTTGCTGTGGTTCTCGGCCACGGAACGCGCTCGAGTTCGATCCCAATCCTGAGTGTCGGATTTTAAGTCAAGAGTATAGAGGCAGAGCCCATTCAGCATCTTGGAAAAAGCTAGGAGCTGCGAAATGATAGCCAACATTTCGGCCTGGGATGCGTTATGCTGGCCATATCACCTCCCCCGTCTACATCCTGCAGTCCAGCAGTGTGTTGGCAGCCCAGTCTCGTAAGGTCTTTAGCGGCACTTTGTGATTATTAATATGATCATTATTTGGTATTATCATCAATGGTAGTAATATTATTGTTAGTAATAATAATAATAATAATAATAATAATAATAATAATAACAACTACTACATGGCACGACAGGTCACAATGAACCTTGGCTTACCGCCCGGCCGTTGCGTCCCCATCTCGTTCCATGACAGACGTCATGGGTGGGGTGCAGTATTGGAAGGTGAGACGTGGTGGTCAGCGCCTCGAACCCTCTCCCCGGCCTGTTATTGCGGTCCTCATGACCTGGAGCCGCTACTTCTCCATCAAGTATCTCCTCATTTGGCCCCCAGGGACCTCACGAGGCTGAATGCACTCCAAACCAGGTCTCCCAGCGTCGGAAAATTCCCCATCCCGTTAGCGGGACTCGAACCCAGGTCTCCCGCTTGGTAAGCAGCCGCGGTACACCGCGCTAGGGAGACGAGCCACTAGTGGTGGGAGTAAATATAATTATAAAGTATGAACTTTTGGAATTGCGGAAGTTCGGGCACTTTGGGTGTACAGAGCCTTAGTTCCACAGTGGCTTTTCTATGCCATACATTCTAATACCTACGTATCTCAGAGCTGGAGTTGTGAGGTTGTATTGAAATATCCAATGAGACATAAATGATAAAAGCTCTTAGTAATTTGATTTACGAACATGTTGTTAAATGGTTATAAATTGACAAAGGTTGCCATCTGAAAAAATTACAACTCTAAATCGTTGATGAACTACATTATGTTTAGGGGAATCAAGGAATTTTTAGGCAAAATTAACTAAAAATGTGCACAAGATAAAAAATTTAATGTGCAACATTTTTAACAAAATCCATAAATAGGTACAAAATGAACAGACATTTCTTTGAAGCCTTCCAAATAATTTAAGAATGTTGGGCGCACCACCAAACATACGGAGCTTAAAATAAATCCATTTTATATTTCAAATAATTGTTGTAGTTAATACGAGATTAAGTGTAAACCACACGAGTATTCCTCCAAAAAGTTAATCAAACCACTACACTAGTAAACTTGCAATTTTATTTATGACTGCCAATAATATTCCTTAAAAATTTAAACAAGGCTTAATTTAATGCTTAATTAAAGACAAATTATGTGAAGATATTTAAAATATTTAATATTTTTGGATAAGCTGCTATAAGTACAGAGCTAAAATGGTATGATATCTTTAAGGTGTGAAATTTCACCAAAAAGTTTGAACATTTTAAAAATACAATTCTGTTTCATAATGAAATTATCGGCATTCTAACTTTAAGAAAAGATTTCTTTTTTTAGAGTTTTTGACAATTAATTGAAACTACAAATGAATAGGCGTATGTTTATTAATAAGCAATTTTAACTTTAAACCTTATTTTCTTTTTACAACAATTTTCCACACTCAAATGTTCCATATGATGAAATTTTTCACCAGTTTGTTTCAAAATGTTTATACTGTCTCTTAAAACCATATTAAATAAACTGGTCATATGCTTTTTCAAAATTATATTCCAGTTTTGAGAAATATATTATTGTAGTTTGCAAATCATGACTTTTGAAGAGTACGAAAAGTAATAACTTTTCCATTAATTAGAGCTTGTATAAAAATCTAGCATGAGATATCCCGTTGTAAACTAGTGTTCTGTAAACCTGGCGATTGTTATGTGATTATTTATATCAGAACAGTGAATTTGGCAATAAAATTAGTATTTAATAATCACGCAGAATTTTTACTCAATGCAAGAATATTACTTTTTGTATGTGAAATAAATGGTGTATATTTCATTAAGGTATCTTGCGAACTGAGAATTTTCCAGATGACGCCTTTTATTTTTACTTTCTCAACACGTACTATGTACATAGTGTATAGAGAAGATATAGTATTCCACCCAAAAATTTAATACCAAGATTTCACCGGAAATAAATGTTTTGGGTCCCCTTGAATCCAAAAAAGTATTTTTGGAAAAAAGTGCATGTGTGTGTCTGTGTGTGTCTGTGGACAGCATAGCTTAAAAACGAAAAGATATTTAAATACCAAACTTAGTTTTTAAGTTTGGTATCTTCCAAAGATGTGACACGAAGATTTTCAAGAAAGTCCCCCACCCCAAACTACTCTATATATGGAAAAAGTTTCGAATTTTTTGACTTTCTCAAAAACAGGTCTAACAATGTTTATTAAAATCTTTTATATTTAATATATTTACATGCCAAATAAAATGTATATCTTGAATTTTCTGGAAATAGGCTCTGAAGCTACTTTATTCTGGATGAATTTTAAGAAATTTTGCATAACTGCTAAACCATAAGAGATGGACAAAAACTTGCCACACAAAAAATGTATATCGTGTTAAAATAAACAATTTGTTTTATATACACATTTTCGTAAAGTTGATCATTTTTTTAGATATTCCTGGTTTTTTGTTTCAGCTTTGAAAAACTACCTTTCTCATACAGGTATTTGTCAACTACTGTCCATACACATAAAGGAACTTCAGTCATGTAACAACCAGCTTTTGACTATCACCTTAACCTATGGTACTCCCTTATTTCGCTTCTGCTTACAAGGAAGCAAGTAATAAGACTATTTCTGCTAATTGTTTCTCAAAAAGTATGAAGCAAATAGAAGTTTTTAACAAAAATTTGTTGCAGAGATGTAGAGAAATCATGAAACACATATTTTTATGTTAGGATTAATCCAGCTGAAATTGAGTGCACTTTGCTATTTGGTTTATTTTAAGACTTGCTTATGATTATTTTTACTACAAGGCAATGAAAGTGGACAATACAAGTGCGCTGATGAAAATAATCGGAAAATCCAACACACGTAGTGAATCTTTAGAAAATTACTGGCAGTTTCTAAAGTAATGGGACACACGGTTTTCATTTTATGAAAACAGGTTTTAAGTCAGGAAAAAAGTTGAAAGAAGCGCTTCTGCCGGTGATGATGATGATGATGATGATATGATGCTGTGTTACGTAAACCTATCATTGTTCGCTACATGCACTGCAGAGAATGGTGTTGAAGACAAAGGAGCGTTTTTGCCAGCAAAATCCAGGGATGAACGCCATGGGGATCTCCCCTCTAAAGAAGAGATTAAAGTACTAGTGGATAATGCCCGGAGCTCAGACTCCTTTGTCATTGTGCCACAAAAATGGAAATAGCTGGCGGGAATAACAGTTAAGCCTGTATGGGCAGAAGTTTCCGTGCCGGCGACCGTAGCACCCAAGCACCTCACGAGCTCCACGCTGATGTTATTATTTCAAGGAATACTTTCCTCTGCTTCTCGTGTGTCTGGCAACGTTTATATTTATAGGAGGTAAAGAGATCGCTGCATTTGTGTACAAGGAATACATCACTTTGGTAGTGTATCGCAGGGCGAAATGGTTCCGCGGTAACTTGTGATGCTCGTATTCAGAAAATCACGGGTTTGATTTCCGGAGATGGCTCGTTCTGACAATGCTTTATATCGGTTTTCCAGAGTCTTTCGGCGAATAATGGAGTAGTTCCGCTTCTACCACTATTTTCCTGTATTTCATTTGCTATTCCATCATCATCATCATCATTATAAAATGAAATTGAGTTTTTATTTATGAACACTCCTTAACTGCTGTGGTTCTCAGCGTCCCATTCAATACTGGGCATGAAATACCACCTAATTTTGCTCAGAGGCCTCTTTTGCAGGCCTGAGGTTCTTTTATGTGCCGTAAATCTACGACACGGGACCAACCTTCCTTCCGAAGGAAGCCATTCTAGTCGTCCTCCGTGGTGTAATGGTTACCATGCTAACTTATACACCCAAGGTCGCGGGTTCAAACCCGGAGGAGGACGATGGATTTTTTCGGGCGTAAAAATCCTTAGCATGGTTTCCTTCGGAAGGGAAGTAAAGCCGTGGGTCCCGTGTCGTAGATTTACGGCACGTAGAAGAACATAAAGTCTGATAGAGAGGCCTCTGAGCAAAATTAAACGGTCTTTCGCGCCCAGTATAGAATGGGACACCATAGAACCATAGCTGTTAAAGAGCGTTCATAAATAACACATCATTTCCATTTTTGAAGCCATGCTAAGAATTATTACGCCCGAAAATATCCATCGTCCTCCGCCGGGTTTGAACCCGCGACCTTGGGTATACGAGGTTAGCATGGTAACCATTACATCATCATGGTTTCAGTGTCGAATAACCAGAAGACGGTATTTATTGTATTGAGACTGGACGGTGGAGGAGCGCCTCGTAGAGCATTTTTCCTGGCGACAATCACACTGCTCAGTCCCCTTTTGGGGGATGCCCAGGACGTCAGTAGTTTGTATGTGGGCCTGAGCGGCCTTGATGTGTTCATCTGGTAAGTTTAGGGACCCGTTCACCGTGCACGTCGTCAGCCGGATCTGGGTTCCTTGCGGGTTTCTCCCTTCAGCCCTTCCTCCGAAGCATCATGTTATAAGTACAAAGGCAACAGGGCTCACGTGCGATGCTGCGCCGTATTTGGGGGTCCCTCCGCAATATTTGCCTTTTCATTTAAGACCTCATTGAAACAAGTCTGTGGGCGCGCCTTGACACAGTTCGCCTCTCATCATTTGACCGCAAATAAGATTTGTGGTATTTAAAACGCAGCTGTATTAATGATTCATTGCTTTTTAAAGGTTAACAAATATTTATGCCTTAAGACGCATAATATTTTGTTATAAACATTCTCGAATGAAGTACATTTAAAATGTATTTACGGAGATCATCATATGAGTTTATTTTAATTATAGTTGCTATAAATACATCGTTTTCACTTAGTATCCTCAAAGGTGATTAATACCTCAAATTTAAGTATAGTAAATCATCACTTGAGGTTACTCCAATTATAGTTAATTTAAATTTCCATTTAACACCTAAGAATATTAATTTTCTAAAGCCTCTTGTAATATGGAAGTTTTGTCACTATTTGACATTTAAATAGTCTACTTTTAATGGGAGTGACAATATTATAACTTTTACTTGCTTATCGCATATGCACACCCGAAAACAAAAAAGAGTCATCCCCAGATCCCATGTGTCGATCGAAGAGTTTGTGTATCTTCTTAAAAGCTGTGTTCACACTGCTCACGAAAAAAATATACAATGGTCTGTGACTCACAGCTCAAAAGTGAATAGTGAAATAGATCTCAGTACAACGTTACATTGGACGAGAGATTAAGAAGACTTTGCTTCTACTCAAGATTCAAATCTCGAAGTGTTTGTTATTGTTTTATGTTTATAAATTTTATGACCGGATATATAGACATAATATTCCATTAATATAGTTTTGTCATTTGAAATTATGAGCCTGATAATGCACACAAAATATAATTCTACTAACACTCGTGTTAAATAACTAAAAAGAATGTATAAATAAGATATCGTCTAAAATTAAACAAAAATAAACATTATTAATATCGGGTGTATGAACCCTCAGCCCGTATAATTACCCTCAATCTTCGAGACATAGACAAAATTGGTTGCCTGCACTAATGTGGACAAGAAGCTTCAAACTCCTAGGCTTCTTGAATTTGGGCCCAGAAGCCATCATTTGACCTTCACACATCTGTAGGTAAATTGGAGTGCAGTTCCATTTTTACCTCAGCCCACCCAATCCCAATAGGTTTCAAATCTTGTGAACAGGGCGGCCAGTCTATCGCCATTTGAAACCTTTTGAGATATGTGGACAGGATGATTATTCTGTACAAATTCAGCAATTTCATCAGGATATCTTATACTCTTAAAGGGAATAAAAATATTATCAAGTATTACCGTATGCTACGCACAGTTCAGTGTATCTTCAAGCTACCACAGCACAATTAGACCCCACAAGTATTAAAATCGGGCGTTAAACACTATCCCTTAAAAAATAAAAAATACTTAGACCTCCCCTTGATATGCAACCCCAGCACGATACAGATACGCGACCAAGGGGAAATTGTGAAGCCACGTATTTTTTGATTGGCATTTTGCTGTTGCGTCGGATAATGAAAGGTATGTCGTGTCGTAAAACGAAACAAAAACAAATTTCCTACCTTCTACAAAAATCAAATTTGCTCAAAATTGGATTCGCAAAATGTTTTCTTAACAATACTTTTATTAATTTTTCATACTATACAGATTCCAACTTGGCTTTTCATTGAAAGAGAACTTTTCGTGCCTAATGCTTTTGCGGACCATTCTGCGCGCCACCTGCTTTCGTGTGCAACATATTGCAAAACCCTTAAAGAATCATCATACTACATATTATTATCTGTACCGAATATTATATATAAAATAATTATTTATATAAATAGCTGCTATGTGTTTGTTTATTCAGCATCATTTAGAGAAGGAAAACAAAAGTTTGCTACATGCAAGAAGTGAACCTGCGTTTTGTCACAGCACTATAGTGAACTCATACAAAGCAGTCCGGTTTAGTAATGCCGTACAATATAAAATGTATCATGTTTTTTATCGTTAATGGTTTTAATTAGTATTGATAGTTGTTAAAGTTTAAGTAGTGTATTGATTATGATTATTGATCAATTATGGGTTAGTAACATTAAGATTTTGGAACTTGTTGCTGCCGCTACACAACTTATTCCGCATGGTGTACACAAGGCGCTGTGCCTCGTAGAACTTAGACGAATTTGGCGTTCCATGCATGATATGTTTTTTATCCAAGAGTGTACAACGAACATAGAAGATAGAGAAGGCTTATTCCACCCAAAATTTTGATACCAAGATTTCAGAGGAAATGAGTATTTTGAAAACTTCTGAACCCAAAAAATAAAATTAGAAAAAGATCAGATATGTGTGTCTATCTGTCCGACCATCTGTGTCCATTGGTAGCATAAATTCGTTAAGTCCCACCAACCAAGGTAATTAAGTTATGTATCTTCCAAGGATGAAGAGTTTCAATGAAATTCCCCCACCCCAAACTTCGATTACATGAAAGTATATTAGAAAGCTTTTATTTTCTCAAAGTCTAACAATTTTGATTAATATACCGTTTATTACCGATAAATAAAATGTATATCAAGAATTGCTAGGGAATATTATCTGAAATTCTCTTCATTGTGAATGCCTTTTACATAACTAGTAAAACGTAAGAGATTAGACCAAAACTTAATGCATAAAAAGTAGATCTCGTCAAAACGCACAATTTACGTCCTCTATATTTTTTGTTGTAGAGCTGTTTCCGGGATATTCCCTGTTATCTGTTTTAATTTTAAAACACACATTTTTCCCTAACTGGAAATCTGTGTTTCTTTTGTTTCGCTCCGAGCCATGCAAAGAAGCGAATCTCAATGATAATCGCATAGCTACAACTTTTAAAACATTTGAATATCGCTTTAGCCTAGTGTATTCCCTTAGTTCCCTTCTACTTACAAGAAATTACGACTTGAACTCGTAAGTAATAAATTCTGCTAATGCTATTTCGATTAGCATGAAGTAGCTTTTCTAAGAAGTTTGTTTGTAGAACAGGTAGAGAAAGTCATGTGAATGAAACACTTCAGCATTTTTTACTCTAAATATCAACCATATATTGCGTTTAGGTGAATTTTTGATAGATTAACGTCATAAAATTGCAATGTACTATAATTTTGCTTTGATTCTCCAAAGTTAACCCCACAACACAAAGTATTCCTTGCTGAACTGCTGATGTGTTTTGTTTGTACAGCATTTCATTTTTATTGTATCAACAAGTTTGACATAGACAGTTCTGCTGGAATTCGCCTACATTACTTTATCTCGAAAATCTACTTGATATAGGGTCTTCAGTGTTCAGGAATGGGAAGAAACCACAGGAGGCTACAAGCCACATACATTTCATGAGACGCGATAAAGTCCCTAAAATTTCCAGCGCAATGACATGTTCCACTTGCAGCGGTTGGTATGACTATAGGTTCTTTCCGTTGTTGGCTTACCTGTCTTTGGCGATAAGGTTGTCGCCCTCCGTGGTGTAATGGTTACCATGCTGTGTAATGGTTACCAAGGTCGCGGGTTCAAACCCGGCGGACGACGATGAATTTTTTAGCATGGGTTACTTCGGAAGGGAAGTAAAGCCGTTGGTCCCGTGTCGTAGATTTACGGCACGTAAAAGAACCTCAAGCCTGATAGAGAGTCCTCTGAGCGAAACAGAATGGGACGCTGAGAACCACAGCAGTTAAAGAGCGTCCATAAATAACACTCCATTTCATTTTAGCGGTAAGGTCTGTTTCAACAATCAGTTTATTTCAGTAGATGTTACAGTTGGGTTCGTTGTGGTTATGCCTTGGCTAGCAGCATGAGGATTACTAAATGTATTTTTTTTTATTTATACTGCGATAGCTTTCTCAAAAGGGTGTGGAGTAAAGGGATAGCCAATCTACTGAAGTTATAATATGGGATTTCTTTTCAAATATATTTATTTCGTTTCAGTTTGATGCAGATGCAATTTGGCTTTAACACAGGTTAAAGCAAGTTTAATTTTCGTTGAATTTTACACTTTTCCAATTACTTACCTACGTGAAAATCATCATGCTATATATGAGTTTTGTTATATAATTATCTTTTTACGACGTAAATCAATATAGCGTCGGTTTTAATTCACATTATCCAACGGTAGCTTCCTCTTAGCGTGAGTTATTCATAAATTCAATAAATCTGAATAACTTGTAATGTTACTATGGAAAAAAAAATTGCACCTCTTTTAGAAAGAAAGCTGATTTCATTTGTCTGATCTTATGAATCGTTTTGGCGTATGAATACTAGTTCATACATACAATTATTCTGACTACAGGTTACAACATAATTATGCTTTATTTCGGGCGTTTTTTACATTTAAAATACTCTCCTTCATACAGTTTCTGGTTCAACCTAGATTTTTCCATGATTGTTTCTGCTTTATGAGGATTACATAAAGAAGTAAACATTCTGATTCGGAAATTTTCCATGCATAAGCAGAGTAGGTAACAAATATTTATATAGTAATTTTTCTGACCTATGCAGGGTATATTTAACTTCCAATATAATTCGATTATAATTACTTCTAAATGATAATATTTAGAATTCATGTCTATGTGGATACTTCCGTTGCACATTTTCGGGTCGCCAGAGAAGGTGTGCAAGCAATCCGTTACCTTGTAGCTACCTAGTGTTCACGGGGCAATATTTTCAACGAACATGCATGTATCTGCAATGCCATTCACCTCGAACCTACAGAACCAAGTGACTCAGGCGTAACGTCTGAGACTGATATTAGATCGATTTCCACGGCCGACTTGTCTGATCCATAGGTTTTTTCGGAGGTTTTTCCGGATCAGTCGACAAATGCTGAGATGTTTCTTCATTCCCCCGTATTTCCTCTCCCTTCATCTAGTCCTCATTTCATCAACTGGTCTCTTTCCGGGTTGTAAGTGTCTGCAAGAAACGCGGTGGTGGCACCCTTCAATGGTGGTGATTGCATTCCAAAAACACAGCTCTCGGTGGCGGAGTGGCGTTGAAAGTCGTCTATAGGCACAGAAAAATCTATCAGACTTGGGACGCGGGCTCCTGGAGCTCCCCGCGTCGAGATGAACAACTACTTGGAAACTGTAAGGGCTCTCCATGGTAACTCCCTCCCCGCCAGCAGGTTTCGGCTGTCCGTTGTAATTACTCTCATCTCATCATATCGTCCTGGAGTTTGAAATACAATAA
Organism: Hymenopus coronatus; assembly: GCA_030762935.1. Classification (NCBI taxonomy): domain Eukaryota; kingdom Metazoa; phylum Arthropoda; class Insecta; order Mantodea; family Hymenopodidae; genus Hymenopus; species Hymenopus coronatus. The sequence goes on from CM060897.1 coordinate 101,204,345, forward strand.
GCCAATGCCTGCAGTGTATAATCCCCTCCGAAATCACACACACACACACACACACACATGCACACACCTCAAAAACGGAATGAAGGGGAAATGATGGAAAGCAAAACCTGGCTAATGAGAACCCACCCCAGCATTTGCCTGGAGAGCCCGGGGAAACTACGAAAAACCCATGGGTCTGAGTGGATGGCCACCGAGAATTGAACCCGGAACTTCCCCAAAATACGAGCCGCAAGTACTACGGCAGCGCCACGCTACTCAGTCCATCTTGGAATAAATTGTAAATTTCTCTATAATATTAAATTAATTATACGTTTTCAGATTAGAAGTAGGTAGTAGTATTTATTAAGTTTTCATAATAAAACAATTGCGCCACACAATCGCAGGGTCGGATGTCAGTACATGCTCTCTAAAATACTTGAATTTAAAATATTACTTTCTACTATTACACTGGAAATACCACAAACACACACACACACATATCCATATACGCACATGCTACAACAAAACAACAAACCAGTAAAAGGAATAACACTCTCTTGCCGCCCAAGCACACATTCGTTCTTACTACGCCCACTATCACACAGATAGGTAACTCATATACCAATTTTGTCTATATAATATTTACACAAATATCCTATTTCTTATTACATGTAAAAAAATGAAATAGTGAAAAAATTAAGTTCAACGTTTCTGTGTGCAGGGCATTTAAAGGGTGCAGATATTACAAAATTATGTATTTTATTAAGTTAACAACCTCGGAAATACGTAAAACAAGATTGTTAGACCCAGTGATATTTGACCGAAATGATATATTGATGTCAAAATCTTACCACTAGATTATCAAAATTTTTACATTTTGAATTTCTTTCTCACGGTATGTTCACTTTTCCTTTTGATGGTACATGTAAACATTTTTAAATGCACGTGCTTTAGTTTTAAGAATATTCTCTTCCATGCACCATCGTCTACAAAATCGTTACAGATTGCAAACTATTTATTGTTTTAAATTTTATAACAATGTCATCAGCATACTAAGAATTAGTAATTTTTCTCCTTCAGATGTCGGCGCATCAATGTCCTACTTCAAAATCATGTTAACAAGTCATCAATAAACAAATTAAAAAGTAGCAGAGATAATATACACCCTGTTTAACTACCCTCTGCGCTATGTTGTATTTTGATGTATTGTGCTGACCAGTCTTGAGATTAGCTTTTTAAACTTGTCCGTCTGTTTGATCAGAATGTGGGGTTGGTTTCAATGTAGAATTGTAAACAAAGGAACAACTTTCTCCATTGATATTGGATTATTTGCTTTTTCACATAAGCCGTGTGTAGGACAAGAATTGGATAGATAGAATCAAATTGAAAAATTAAATACCATAACCGGGACTTGAGCCTAGTCTTTAGCCAGTTGCTGTATCACTGAAATACCATGACAACCTGCCGGCATAGCATTCATTTCTCAACTGACTCGCACGTTTCCCGGTAAATTAAATGCTATGCCGGCAGGTTGCCGTGGTATTTCAGTGATAGAGCAACTAGCTAGAGACTGAGAGATCCGTGGTTCATATCCCGGCTATGGTATAGAATTTTTCAGTTTGACTCTGCCTATCCAACTCTTTACTACCCAGGATTTATGTGAAGAATTAATTAATCCAATACAATTGATCACAATAGTTGGCTACACTATGAAGCCTGGCAGTTTAAGTACTTACAACATTGTAAGTCGCCATTGGGGTAGTCATCTCCAAATAATTTGAGATCACCTTGTGGTTTACCGGGAAACATGCGAGTTAGTTGAGGAATTTAATGCTATACCGGCAGTTTGCCATGGTGGCTCAGTCTTAGAGCAACCGGCTGGAGACCGAGAGAACCGTGGTTCAAATACCGGCTATGGTATTGAATTGTTCAGTGTGACTCTACCTACCCAACTTTTGTTCAGTACCTGTCAAAATTTCGTTGTTATGTTCTAATGCTTCTAGCTATTTGTTGCTCTCAGATAGTTCAAGTTTCTGTGGGCTTTAAAGTCTTCCTCTTGAATGTTGTAAGTCCTCTTGCCACCCATTAACCATTGCTCAGTTGATCTATCCGCCCACTCTTTGAATTTGACTTCTTGTTTGTATGTTTCTTAACACTACGTTGTATAGTTGTAGCCCATGCATTTTACAGCGCTCCAGACTAACCAATTATTTCAACTGATTCTCCGTTTGTGCCACTGAGAATTCCACTTGTTGACTCCTGCACAAAGAAATTTAGAAGCTTTTCTGTGATACATATGTTTCCATGAGTCGACATTTTGACTGTTAATTCGGTATGCCAACATCTGTATTATGCAGCTTAAATAACAACATAAGCTTCTGTTCTCTTTCGTGTGTTACTTTTCTGATTTTGTAAAAATAGTATTGTTTTTCATGCACACGTAAACTAAAATTCGAAATATTTGCATTTTCTATTTATCATTTCTAACCAAAATTTGTAACACCACCATTCAAAATAAAAGCTGAATATGTAAACTTTTTTTTTGTAAGTTTCTGTTTGCATGGTGGACTTTAATATAAGTTTCCAGAAAGTTCTTCCATCTAATTACTGCCTGAAGAAAGTTTAACTTTCTTGATGATCTTTGTAGGTACCTAGAAGAACTTATGAACTTTGCGTAGGTTTCAATGTATAATTTTTCCTAGCTTCTGCGATATCTGTAATATTAAAAGTGTCGGTGATGTTTCTGATTTAAGAAGTCTTCAAGAGACCGTGATGGAAGCAACACTTTTGATATTTTTCGTGGTCAAAGAGGTTATTTCGTAAAACGCGCTACTTTGATATTTGAAGAAGCTTTTGTAATGGGGTCGCATACCGAGTGACGTAGCCCCACGTTAATGGAGGTCCGGGGTTTTATCCCTGTGACGGTCCACTTTCACCATGGGGGTTTTCAAGATTTTTTTCTGGTCGCGAAGGCAAATTCTGTGATGACGTGTTCTACTACGACTCTCCTTTCCTTTATTCCCTCCCATTTCTTTTCCCTCTCATGTTTGTGCTGTGTTTTCAGGCCCGCCTTTCAGAGATGGCCCAGTTGCTTCTTCCCGTGAACGCCAGAGGGAACTGTCTGGTCTGCCATTGTTGCTACCCCCCTGCGATTAATCCCTGATGGTGTGCAGGTGTTTAAATGCGGTAGGATAGGGGTTTCTACGGCCTCTGAGACCTATCTAGTGGCCTGCGGCTACATGAGACTCCACTTTATCCGTGCCTCCCGGGGAATATAGCTATTTACCGATATACCCCTCCCAAAGAGTGCGACCCGATTACCGTATCCGCTGAAAAACAAGACGAATAAAGTGAAGATCGCTCTCTCCAGTTCTTCACAGTGGGTTTTAACATGAGATAGATCTCGTTGAATTCTGCAACTCTTTTAACGCACAAAGTGATATCTGCACACGTCTGTAGTTGGGCTACCTGGTATATCCACTATAGGGTTGCAGTGAACTATATTCATTTTTACTAATATTCATTAGAAAAAAAACCCTCAAGATCTAATCAACGACGGCAGAACTTTCGTCTATCTTTGAGTGGGACATTTACCAAAATGTTACCGAAATAACAGTAGCAGAACACGATTTGCCTAATATTGGATGGGATTGGTGGTTAACGCTACTTAACATAAACAGTGGGGCTAAAAACAATTATGTAAAAGTGTTACTAATCACAACCTTGTAGTTAGACAAAAGACAATAAAGGTGATTGTTGTCCGTGAGCCAGAGCTGCACGTTACTATTCGTCCATAAAACCAATGCCGGCACGCGCGCTTACTCTTCCACTGCGTATTTCGTCAATGTTGTGGGTACATCGCCAGGTGGCAATAAGTCGTGATCGTATCCCACTTTGTGATTTCAAACTAAAGCCAAAGGCATCAGAACAACCCCTTGATGTAGGTGTTCTAGAGTCCGCTTAGTAACAAAATATACAGTGTATTTTTATAGTGTTTAACGCCCGCTTTTACTATTTATGGCACTACAGGCAATGACACTAATGATACATGGAATGAGGATGGGGCACCATTGGAATGCGATGGCGGGGTAACCCGGAGAAAAAAGTCCGCCCTTCATCCTTTTTGTCCATTATAAATCTTACATACAGCCGCCTTGGTGAGTGGCGAGTAGTTCTGCCACTCGGTCGTGGAGGGCTTGTGCGTGCCTGTGTGTGTGTGTGTGTGTGTGTGTTTATGTGTGTGCATGTCTGGTATTGTTTTACGAAATATAAAACGAAAACACGATTAAATACCAAAACGAAAGTACGGTTAAGTACCAAAATTAATATTTAAGTTCAGCATCTTATAAGGATGCTATACGAAGATTTTCTGCAAAATCCCCCCAACTACTCTTTGCATGGAGCATTTTTACTTTTCTAGAAAATCTTCCCCCAAACTACTCTTTACATGGAGTTGTTTTGGTGCGTAGCAGAAGAAAAAATACGCTCTAAGGTACTTTTTCGGTCCCTCAGGCTTCGGGGTTGTCAGGGTATTCCGACCACCGCCCTTGGGGACATTAGATCCTATCGGTGGGTAGGGGGTTAGGCCCTCCCTCTAAAACCAGAGCATTACTTGATTTACAAAAAAGGTCCTCCCCCGACTTGCGAACATACCGGAAGTGAATATGCCACTTATGCGCATCAACCCCGAGGGGAGGACAACTGAAAAACGCCAGTCAGGCCGACAGTCATCTAGCATGCCGTCCAATAGATATCCCGGCTAGAGGACATTGAGGCAACTTATAACGCCGTCTAAGCTTCCCTCCCTGCCCAGACGTACCCTATCTCTCATGATATCGGGAACCTCTGCTTCGCCGAGATCAACCCATCCCGAACAACTACCTTTTGGGAGAGGCTCAGATGAAGGGGAGCTTCCAGTTTATCTGTACGTCTTCAGAACATCCAGTCTTACACTGCTGGTTCCGGCCGCGCGGTGTCTCTTGTCACCTAGTCTCTTCTTCTTGGGGTGTACGTACAATGTCATTGTAACGGTGACGGTGCTCTATCCCTGTCACTAAAATGTCTGCTTCGACTCTCTGAAGGTAAAGGTTAAAGGGGACGAATTTGTAGGGCAGAGCTTCGGCATACTTTTACTTTCTAGGGAATCGTTGCAATCACGGTAAGTTCATTCCGTGTCCTGGGAGTGCGTGCAAGACTCGCTATCCATCAGACCAAGGGGTTGACCCAATTAAAATGCTTTAATTGATGTAAATTCTCACAAGTTACCTTAAAGCAATTACTACTTTCAGAGTGTTCATTAGAATTTTGTGTTAATCTAAGTAATAATTATCAAACCGAGGAAACGCCGCAGAAACGTGTGCGACTCCTATTCGAGAGGTCGCGGGTTCGATCTCCTTCAACCGCTTATTCTGACTTGGAGTTTCTCGTGGTTCCCCTATGTCATTTAGGGAGATGCTGGGTGTTTATTGGCCACGATTATCTTTCCCTCATTCCCTTATGTCATTTCTTTATCATCTTTTAGGTGTGTGAATGCCTCTGGGCTCACGGTAAGTGGCAGTACTGGCAGGTAGTGCATTGATGCATAAGCTTCTGAATGCTGTTCTTGGCGTTGGGGCGGCGTTAAGGTGCTGTTCTTGTGGAGAAGGGGTCTGTTACCTTAATAGACCTCTGGAACCCGTAGAGTTGGCGCTGCGAGTTGCTCCTGACGCCGAAATGAGAAACTATCAGCAAAACAGTTAAGGTCTTCCGCGTGGCTGTAACCAGTCTGCACCCATCCTGTAGCCGCCTGTGGTCATCTGTGGTTCAATCCTTCCTCCTGAGGGTTGTTGGCCCACAATATAGGATGTGATGCGTGAACTGTCTCTCGCAGTGGGCTTTATCTTTTGCGTTTTAAACTAATGTTTGCTGAACTATAAGGGTCTCCCATGTCTGGTACTGCACTATTCTCACCCCTTTTCGTACACCGAGAGTTTGATAGATACGCCCAAGCTCGGTACGGTGATTACCAGCATAACAGCGCATTAGAAGTGACGTCGATCATCTTCGTTTGGTGATGGTAGCTAGAGTGAATCTCGTCTGAGGAGAGAACCTCTGAGCAACGACAAAAGGGGTAGTATCACAGCAACCATCATGACAGGAGGACACCAATCAGCTTCAGCAAACAGACCATTTCGTGAGTCAGAAAATTGGTAAAGTTTTGTTTAAAATGAAATTGGGTGCTCAGCATGTTTTATAAGTTTAAATCATAATTTATTTCACTAACAGCTTTTGGATAGTCTCTCACATAAAGTTTATTAAATATATATGGTAAAAAAGAAAGGGAATAGTCATTATATCAACATATGTTAAATTATATACTTACAGTTAAATGTTCTATTTTGTCATCTCAATCCCGACTCACTTTTCAAACGAAAGGGTCACTTAAAAAGTGCATCTTCTCTACAAGTCAGATTTTAATAAATGTTGAAAGTTTAACTGCTTTAAGAAAATTCTTTGTCATGTGACATTCCTCCGTTAGGCCTGTAGTTGGGCTCTACATTAAGATCCCTTTAATGATTTAGTGAGTGTATTCTCTTTGGAATTATTTATGCAAAATATTATTTAACAACAGTGCATCAGACTTGAGACATTTTACGAAGGTACCGTAGCTTATTAATAGGTGGTTTATCTTCTCTCACTAAGGTAGGTCAAATTAGAATATCGATATTATTCAGTAGGTCGAATTGGAATATCGATATTATTCAGTAGGTCGAATTGGAATATCGATATTATTCAGTAGGTCGAATTGGAATATCGATATCATTCCATAGATCAAATTGGAATACTGATATTATTCAGTAGGTGTTATTGATATATCGATATTATTCAGAAGATCAAATTGGAATACCGATTATTATTATTCATTGTTATAGGAAAAATATAATTACTATTATACATCGAGGTCCATAATACAAAAATATACGAACACAGTAACACCCCGTTATAAAGTAAGAAAGTATATGTTTTAAACATTTTGACTCTCGTCGAAGTGCTCAAGGATATACCTCGCTTCATATTATAATAGCGTTTATCGTCCTCTCCTCAGTCGCTGTATTTTCATCATCTTTGTACTTTTCTATTTCATGGCGGTGGGAAGTGTGTGATGTTGCGGAAGAATGGGAGCACACGGCACAACTGACAGACAGCCATTGTTCTGATGCCGTCTCCCGGAGCACGAGATAAACATAATGCTCTCCTTGCAACCAAAAGCTACTGCAGACAAAGCGCTGTCAGTTGGAGGCAAATTTCCCGTTCTGTGGGCGCATTTTTTCTCTGTTCGGAGAAAGAGCGAGGTAAATGCTTGAAAGCGAAATGTGCAAAATTAGCATTTTTCTTCTTTCTTTTTCCATGCATTCCTTTTTCCCTTTTTGGTTTTACTAACTAAAAGCGAGAAACAGCATTCCATCTGCAGGATTTGAGCACTTTACGTTTCCACAAAACCGCACTGAAAAGCTACATTGATATGTTCATATTACCATTAGTTATGAAGTAAAACCCTGTAATTATGCACCTCAAGGGTCTGTGGTCTCAACGCGTAATAACCGAGATATCTTTATACACGAGATATGGGGCCGCGCCGTGGCCGAGTAGTTAGACTACTTACCTCTCACCTAGACCCGGGTCGGGTTCGATTCCAAGCATGTGAGATTTGTGGTGAACAAAGCGGTGCATGGGCGGGTTTTTCCGGATTCTCCGGTTTTCCCCGCCATTGCATTCCACCGGAGCTCTATCTTCATGCCATGTATCAGCAGTGTCATGACCTGCGGTGCCACAGTAATATAATCGGGTGTTAAACACTACCAAAAAATATAAGAGATATGATGAATTGAATAAGAAAATAAATTTTGACATAATTTAATAAGAAATGCCATAAATCTAATTTCTTAATAATTGGGTGCAGTACTGTGCAAAAAGCAGAACAAGAGATCGTTTCTTATGTAAAAAAACCCTCGATTGTTGATTGCCGTGTGCACTTGTACCGTTAAATTACATTTGCGCTTTGCCATTTCATACTATGTACGACTATTCGCTGTATACTGCAAAAACTTCAGAGAAAGACTAAAAGGCTTAAGACACTTCTCAGGAAGCCTTTTGATGGTGTAAATTCCGTGTGTGACCGAGTGGTTAGATTACTCGTCTCTCATCTAGACGGCCCGGGTTCGATCCCCAGCGACAGCTAGTTGGTTTTGTGGTGAACACAGCGGCGCAGGGGCGTTTTTACTCCGGGTTCTCCGGTTTCCACCGCTATCTCATTTCCCCGCTGTTCCATCTTCATTCCACATAACAGTGTGTTCACTTGCGGTACCATATGTAGTAAAAGTGGGCGTTAAATAGTACCATAAAAATGTCATCTGTGGTCTAGGATAACATGCTGAGCCACTGGTTACCGAGATTGTGAGTTCAAATCCAGTGGACGACAAAGGCTTTTTTTCGGACGTTAAAATCCTTAGCATGGCTTCCTTCGGAGGGGAAGTAAGGCCGTTGTTTTTGTGTCGTAGCCTGATAAAGAAGCCCCTGAGTAAAACCAGCGATCTTTCACGCCAATAAGGAAAGCAGTTAAATAGCGTCCAGAAATTAAACTCACTTTCATTTCTGGTAGTGTCGACCGTAGGAATTTTCCAGGCAAACCGTCGACCGCTAAATACCGTTAAACTATTTTTTCATCTTAGGTTAAAAGAATAAAAAAGCGAGCAAATAATATAAATGTTTTTGTTTATTTTTTTTTTTGCCCCAAAAGCGCTAATAGCGGGATTTCGAAGCGTTAAAGGAGCAAAATCAAGTTATATCTTTCCATCAAGGGATGGATTTTTTGGGCGTAAAATCTTTAGCATCGCTTCCTTCGGAAGGAAAGTAAAGCCGTGGTCCGTGTCTAGATTTATGGCACGTAAAAGAACCTCAGGCCCAATGGAGAGGCTTCTGAGTAAAATTAAGCGGTATTTCACGCCCAATATAGAATGGAATGCTGAGAACCACAGTGGTTAAAGAGCGTCCATAAATAACACGCCATTTACGTTTCCAGGGATTTTACAAATAGAGCGTAATGAATAGAATAGCTTTATAATCAGGAGCGTAATCACGGGGCTTTACATCTTAATTCATTATATTTATATAATAGTTTTAATGAAACATTCCATTTTCATTATGAAAATAAAAACTTATTTTTTATAAATATATTCAAATATAATAATTATCTCGATAACCTCTTATTGATAAGGAAAATAATGACGTTACTTTCTGTAGGCAAAGAAGGCATTGCATCCCAACCAAAACTTCGTTACCAATATTTCATTGGAAGTACATGTTTTGAGGTGCCTGAATCCTAGAAATAATTTAGACACAAGCAGGTCTGCGTGTGTTTGAACGCATGACTCAAAAAGGAAAGGCATTAAGTTCAGTATATTCCAAAGATGTTCAAGAAAATCCCTATCCTCAACAAAATGGAATTATGTTACTGTAAAGAATACTCTAAGTAAACCAATGCTTTAAAAGATTCTTTAAGTTAAAGTTTGGGCTAAAGATATTTAAATGTGAGACTGTTTTATTTTACTTAATTATCCCATTCACAAACCGATCTATAACCTCCCTACCTGTATAAGAAAAATATTTGAACATTTTTATTTTCTGATTTTGATTAAAATGTAGTATATTAAATATGTTTACATCACAAAAATGCACATTTTGAATGTTACGAGAATAACGCATGAAGTCCTCCTCACTCGGAAGCAATGTTGTGTAATCTTGTGCACAGTAAGGGAAAGAAGAAATAATGCGCATGTATTTTAAACAGAAATTTATTTCAATGGCTTTTATGTAGCATAAACCATCTCTATTGATGATTCGAGCTGTTTCATTGTCTTATTTATCAATCGAGAGAAATATTCTTCACGATTGCATGGAAAATGTGTGAAACGTTGTTTTTAAGCATTGGGGTACACTATTCCGTTTTAATTTATAATGAAGTATGTAGTAGCTACTTCTGAATACTAAATGAATTTAAAACAATGAGCTTGCATAAAGTTCCCAAAGCCATGCTTCGTTATCGTTCTATAGGGAAGGGTCTTTGGGTCATCCAAGGAAGCGTTAGCCACACTCAATTTGATTTGCCTGTGAGATCGTAACAGGTCATGTGACTAAGAATTGTTGAAGGAGAAAAAATTTAGTAGTTAGAAAAATATACTTTCGTAAGAATATTTTTATGTTGATTAATAAATTACATAGGTTAGAGAAAATACATGAGAATATAACTAATCAGAATGTTGATTTTCCTACTTCATCAAATTTTATTAACAACTGTGTAGACGTTTACTGTTTTATAATAATTTTCACTTATATAGAAGAGGAAACTCCATATACAACCAAAATAAAGCTGAAACTGGTTAATATGAACATTTCGCACTCCCTGGTTAACAGGAAAACAACTAGAAAAATAATCTTCTCCTTGTCAGTTATTAAGGATCTGTTTGCTCATGTCTAATGTTAGATTATTTATCTCTTTATGCAATTATTATTTTATCATTTTCCCTAACAGACTTGATTACACTATATGTACAAGGAAAGATAAGTCCTTCCAAAGGGAAGGTACTATACTGATTGGTATCTTATGAGTATAGTAACATTATACACAGATTCGGTTCTCATTTGTTTTATTGCATCTGCTGTTTTCTTACTTATTCAATCGTTGCCATAATGTCTTGTTTTACATATATTTTCTGCGGAGTAACATACATATTTTCAACACTGTGACAATTTCAACGGAAAGTCAAGACCTTCTTCGAATGTTCTTTTTTAGCTACAATGTGCTCGTGTTCTGGTACATAGCCTTTTTAGTTCTTTGCATATATGAGTACACACACACACACACACACACATAAATGCATGAATGTATTCCTGCCTGCCTACCTATCTACCTGCCTGCCTACCTACCTACCTACCTACCTGCCTGCTTGCCTGCCTGCATGCATGCCTACCTACCTACCTGAATTCGGGGCATATAGTGAAACGATAGAGTGCAAAATCAGAGCAGTTAAATATTGGATGAGAATCGATCACGGACACCAATCTCTAATTAGGGCAGTCTGCTACCGTGAACAGTTGCGAATGGAAGGTATTTCGTGGGCATCAAAATTAAAGCAAGGTTTCGAAACCATTGGGATGGGATGCATTTGGATGGCGGGGCAGGCAAACAAGTGGAGTATTTGGAGACAAATTAAGAACAGCCTCTGTGATATTGACAGACAGCAAATAATTTCGCAATGCACAGAGAAGCTGTCATTAGAAGTACAGTCTGAGCTAAAATAGGAGTGGGGTATGAAGCAATACATCAAAACATGGACCAAACTCATTAGAGAGGGGCTCGCGTGAATTAGACTAGGAGCATGGAGGATCACGAAAATTTCTGACGAGAATGTTACGAGAATCTGTCCCATTTGCGAGGAGGAAGAGTCGTGGACTCACATCTTGGCAAGATGTAGGGGTACGGAGGAATGGCGGGAAAAATATTTGCCGCGATTCTTTACCACTGCGAATGTAGGGCTAAAAGCATGTTGGACGCTACTGGCAGGCACGGAAAGCATGGACGGGCTAGGTAAATTTATACTTAAGGCAAGACAGCTGAGATCTGAGGAGGCTGCCAATAGAGAAGGGGGGGATAAGATCAACTAAACAAAAGTGACTATAATGTTCTGCATATATATATATATATATATATATATATATATATATATTCGTGTTTACTCTTTTAATTCTTTGTTGTTGTTTTAATGTTGTTTGTAATGTGTATTACAAAAGCACATATGGTCTGTGAACCCGTGTGATTATTGAAATTCTATGTATGATATTGCTATGTCAATTCATTCATTGATTCATCTACCTACTTGCAGTTAGGGGAAAATATGTTTTGCATTCAGGAGCAACCTTAAAACAGTCCGAATCATAAATAGTCTTAAGAGCCCTTTGCCTCATTACCTGAAAGCTAGGTTCGTTGATAACGAACAAGAAAACCGTTTTGTTTTCGTGATACGTGCTTGCAAAGAACACCTTCTGAGCTGTGAGTTTGTCGGCGTCACACACTAGCGCTTCGTGTGCTGCGTAGTCTCAAAAGTATTCAGTTTGCAATATAATATAAAATGTATTTAAGAGTTTCAAAGTTGCGACATCAAACTTCGAACTATTCAAGTGTGAGCTATAAGGCTGGTGTAAACTTTCGAGGTCATTTTGAAACAACCATTAATTTTTTCAAATTGTATTTCTTTGTATTATTATATGTTTGTAACATTTTACAATGTAGAACATTGTAGTCACTTTTGTTTAGTTGATCTTATCCCCCCCCCTTCTCTATTGTCAGCCTCCTCAGATCTCAGCTGTCTTGCCTTAAATATAAATTTACCTAGCCCGTCCATGTTTTCCGTGCCTGCCAGTAGCGTCAAACATGCTTCTATCCCTACATTCGCAGTGGTAAAAAATCGCGGCAAATATTTTTCCCGCCATTCCTCCGTACCCCTACATCTTGCCAAGATGTGAGTCCACGACTCTTCCTCCTCGCAAATGGGACAGATTCTTATACCATTCTCGTCAGAAATTTTCGTGCTCCTCCATGCTCCTAGTCTAATCCACGCGAGCCCCTCTCTAATGAGTTTGGTACCTGTTTTGATGTATTGCTCCATACCCCACTCCGATTTCAGCCCAGACTGTACTTCTAATGACACCTTCTCTGTGCATTGCGCAATTATTTGCTGTCTGTCAATATCACAGAGACGTTTCTTAATTTTTCTCCAAATACTTCGCCTATTTCCTGCCCCGCCATCCAAATGTCTCCCATCCCAATGGTTTCCAACCCTTTCTTTAATTTTGATGCCCACGTCAAATTACCTTCCATTCGCAACTGTTCACGGTAGCAGACTGCCCTAGAGAAGGGGGGGGGGGAATAAGATCAACTAAACAAAAGTGACTACAATGTTCTACATACATGTATATAATATCATACTTAGGTCACTGTTGTGCTAGGGTTGTATATATTATGTGTATATATGTCTTTTAAGTGTAATTATCTATGATAGGAGGGTGCATTTATGAAGGTGTACTCTGTGCTGTGAATTTAAATTGCTATATTTGAACATCTTTGTATCTTTATTTTCGGATTCACTCTTAATTTTTATTGTTGTTTAATATTGCTTTTGACTGTGTATTTCCTTTGTCTTTTTATTTTCGTGTTTACTCTTTTAATTCTTTGTTGTGGTTGTTGTCTTAAAATTGCTTGTAATGTGTATTACAAAAGCACGTACGGTCTGTGGACCCGTGCGACTGTTGAAATTCTATGTATGATATTGCTATATTAATAAATACACTTATTCATTCATTCATTCAACATTTTACAACATTTTATTGAAGACTTTTACTATTTCTTTTGAAGACCGTATCACCAGAGATGATGTGCAATAATACACAGATTATTAGGGGTATAGGTACCATGTGCGCACGCTTTCTTGGGCACTTGACTCTCTAGTCTTCATTCGGTAGGCATTGAGGAATTTCAGAAGATATTATCTTACAAAAGATTATTTTTCTTTCTAAACCATGCTTATCGAGATAAGTATGAGCAGAATGGTCTTATTACCTATTTGCTTATAAGTAGAAGGTAACTAAAGGAATGCACTATGCTATAGTGATAGTCAAATGTCGTTACACGATATTCATTGAAATTCGCTTCTTTGTTTGGCCAGAAGTAAAACAAAACAAACGCTAGAATGTCCTTGCTGAGAAAAGTGTAAATATTTTAAAAGTGAAACCAATAACAAGGAATATCTCTGAAACGGTTACCTCCACGACAAAAATCTAATGGACATAAACTGTGTGTTTCGACCAGGTCTACATTTTTTTTTTTTTTTTTTTTTTTTTGTAGTGTGCTTTTGTCTGGCTCTTACGGTTAATCAGATAGGCAAAATTCACTCAGAACGAAAAGGACTTCAGAAGTTATTCTCATTAATTTCTAGGAGAAAATATATATTCCATTTTTCATCTTTAATGTACGGTATTTTAATGAAAATCGTTAGAGCCACTTTTGAGAAAATAACAATTTTCAAAAAAAGTTTCCATATAAAGGCTAATTTGGGGGGAGGGGTTCTGGAACATATTTGTGTCGCATCCTTGGAAAATATTGAACTTAAATACCAAGTTATATGTTTAACTGACTTTTCGTTTTTGAATTATGCTGTCGAAAGACACACGCACACACACCTGACATTTTTATAACATTTTTTTTTTACTTTCTCTACACGTAATGTGTACATAGTGTATAAAGAAAGTATTGAATTCCACCTAAAACTTTGATACCGAGATTGCAACGGAAATACATACTATGGGTCTCCCTGGATCCATAAAAAAGGTCCGTGTGTGTGCGTGTGTGCGTGTGTGTGTTCAAAAATAAAAATGCCTTGAATACCAAACTTGGTACTTAAGTTTGGTAGCTTCCAAGAATGCGACACGAAGATTTTCAAGAAAATTCCCCCACCCCAATTACTCTTTACATGGAACTTTTTTCGAACGTTTTGGCTTTCTTAAGAATGGCTATAACTATTTTGATAAAAATATCGTATGTTAAAGATATTTACCTGATACGTAAAACATGTATCTTGAATTTTCTGGGAATAGCCTCTGAAGACTACTTTAATCTGGATGAATTTTACGGAATTTTGCATAACTGCTGACCCGTAAGAGATGGACAAAAACTTATCACACAAACATGTAGAGCACGTTAAAACACACAATTTATGTCATATACATTTCTTTCGTGAAGTTGATCGTTTTTGAAATCTTCCTTGTTATAGGTTTCGGCTTTAATATACCTGTACTTTTCTCACATGGGAAGTTGTCAACTCCTGTTCATACATACAAACAAAGGAACTTCAGTCACATAGCAACCATCTTTTGACTGTCACTTTAACTCATGGTACTCCCTTATTTCACTTCTACTTACAAGGAAACAAGTAATAAGAATATTTCTGCTATTTTTTCTCAATTAGCACGAAGAAAACAGAAGCATAAGCTTTTTAATAATAATTTGTTGCAGAAATGTAGAGAGTCATTTGATCATCAGATTTTTATTAAGGTGAAATCTTGGTATTGAATTTCTGGGTGGACTACACCTTTAGTATCTACTATGTACCTTGTATATATACTCTGGAGAATATAAAACTCGTTGTAGTCTGAAAGCCCTAGAGGTAGATATAATGTAATTCATTCTATTTAAGCAACAAACACACTATTTTGTTACTGCGTTGAGTTACTTTCTTGCTCACTGTGGTAAAATGAAGAGAAGGACTAATTGGGTCGTTTTGTTTTTGCAAACTGTGGTGAGATGACAGAAGTCTAGCAGGAGGCTTCTCATCAGTAGCCTCTGGGGCAGGCACTGCTCACAAAGACCAGTGTGTAATCATGAGACAAGCTGGCTGATTACGTTCCCTTCCTGGGAAATAAAGGGAGAAGAACGTGGGGTCGCAACGCAGACCTCAGTGTGCATCGCTCGGGAACGAACTCAAGTATATCCTGCCGCAGCTCTGGAGTTGCACCGAGACAAACACCTCGTCACTATTCACAGGTACCTGAGGAACGTCATGCGTCCCTGCATCGTATCCACCAAACTCGGGGTAAGTCTGTCACCGTGACAGTTCCGATCACCACGTGACGTGTGAAAACTGTGATATTGCGTGAAACTTGGACATCAAACTCCTGCGAATATTAAAAGATGTGAGAAAATTAAGTTATGATTACGACTTTGTCTTACAAATAACATGTCAGACTGTTACTGTGGGTCCCTAAATTGAAATAATGTGTGTCTTTTCATTTCTATGTCATGGGGTTTTCAACTAGATAAAAATAGAAGAAAGCTTTTGCTTAATACCTAACAAGGTTTTCATGGATGGCAGGCACTCTAATTGAGCATGTCTTAGAAAGGAAATAATTCATAAGGAAACATTGTAAAACAGAAATATAATAAGTGAAACTACTTCTTGTTGTGACGCCACCTGCAATATATCCACCAGAAGCCATTCTACGCAAAATAGCTTTGCGATTGATATCGTCTATATGAAGACGTATGCATATTTAATTTGTGGCTAACATGTTATGTAATTCCATACAAGTTCTTTTTACGCCTTATCGGTGTATAGGGACAAGTGTTTTCTTGATCCACTGGAATTTTTGGTTCGCGATATCGCCACTATGCATTATAGCGAATAGGTATAGATGGCATCTTAGGACGAAAGCATGACTAATGGACGGGAAAACGACGGAGTTTTGCGCAGGAAACTGTTTTTAAGGTATGGGGTTATTTTACGTGCAAATAAACGTTACACGGAACCAACGGCTTTCATTCTCATCCAAGGAAGCCATGTTAAGCATTTTACGTCCAAAAAAGACATTACGCTCCGCCAGTTTTGAGACCGCAATCTTGGGTGTTAAAGGGAAGAATGGTAACCACCATACTATACTGATGCTCTATGCCTGCGAGATGTGAGATATGACAGCACACTCCTGAATTCTCTGGATCCGCTCTGTCTGAGGTGTTTTCCTCTGAGGATACTACATGAAAATTTGACACTTCCCAATATGGAGGATGTGATTAGGCACCGAGTTCAAAATTTCTACACTAGATTGGCCCATCATTGCGACCGTTCTTTTCAGATCCCTAGGCAGGATCTGACAAGAACATTCCAAACTGGGCCTCCGCACGACTTGTGGGCGCCCCTGGTAATGATGGCATTATTCCAGCCAGCAAAAGCTGAACCAGCGAGGTAGTGTAAGAATGCTGTTTCTGAAAAGCCAACCGTTGAAGAGCCTACTCAATAGCTTAACATTCTCAACTTTAAATCCACAACACCAAAACTACAACTATCCAAAACATTCCCACAGTTAAGCCCTAACAGGGCAGGTACATAGCAACAACACCTAGGCTCACCACGAGTCTACCGGATGGTCACGTCGACTACACCATTGAAGGCGACTACTACTTAATGGTCAGTAAAACAAACACATAGTTATTTCCTAGGTTACTTCGAGTGTAATAAATCGTTTGTAAAGTAGTTATCCCACCCCTTGTACCAGAGACACAATACACTTATTTATAGGAAATACTCTATGCAGATTTTTCTGGTTGTATGTGATGCTTTCCGCTTAATTTTTTTGGTAGTGTTTAACGCCCGCTTTAACTACTAATGGCACCGCAGACGGTGACACTGATGATACATGAATGATAATGGAACACCGGTGGAATGCGATGGCAGTGGAAACCGGAGTACCCGGAGAAAACCCGCCCCAGCGCAGTTTTGTCCACCACAAATCTCACATGTGGTTGCTTGGGATCGAACCCCGGCCGTCTAGGTGAGAGTCGAATGGTCTCACCACTCGGCCACGGCGCGGCCCGCTTTTCGCTTACAATCTTTGGTTCCTGACATCCTAAGATATATTTATATACCTAATATATATTTTTAATTTTTGGTAGCTTAACAGTCTTTAACCTAGTCGCATCGAACGATGAATGAACGATGCTAAAATGATCCCGGATGCATAGCTATAAGCTATAAGTTACTTGACATTCGTCTTCTCGGGATAAGGTACATTCTCCCTCCCTTTAAAAAAAAAAAAAAAAAAAAAAAAAAAAAAAAAAACATATCTGGATAACTCATCCTAAGCAAGATTCGAAATTGCGGCATGTTTCTTTAAATACTGTTAATCACGTT
This sequence comes from Hymenopus coronatus, assembly GCA_030762935.1. Lineage (NCBI taxonomy): Eukaryota > Metazoa > Arthropoda > Insecta > Mantodea > Hymenopodidae > Hymenopus > Hymenopus coronatus. Next base: position 101,222,095 of record CM060897.1, read on the forward strand.
TTTTTTCGCACCATCTATCATTGATTCACTCCAGATAATCCCACTTTTAAGCCTCTGTTTCACAATGCTTTCAGTGCCGTTGATTCATACAGAACTGCTGACACAACCTCCAGTACATATTCAGTAAACTGAAGAAGAATATGCGAGTATTTCCACACTGCCCATCATCAAGCACTCACGGATTTATCATTCATTATTCAATTACCAAAGATGCAAGAAAAACTAATTATTTCCTCTACCATGTACACGTAGGCAGAGGAAATATTAACTTCCACCTAAAAATTTGATACTGTGTGTAAATGTGTATGTGAACAACATAAGTAGCAAACGAAGTCGGATAAATGCCAAACATGATATTTACTTTAGTATCTTCCAAATATGCAACAAAAAGATTCTTTTTCTAAAAATTACAAAAGGTGGTTTTAATGATTTTGATTAAAATAAATATGTATCTTAATTTTTTCATTTGGGAACTCCAGTTCATTCAGAATAGTTGTAATCTTGTTTAACTGGTATTAAGCAGACGAAAATGAACAACTTAAAAAATATATACCTGTTTAAAACCAAAACTTATGTAAAATAGACCCTTTAGGACAGCCATTTCAGAGATATCTGTTATTAATTGTATAGTGTTTAATTGTTAATAATTGTCGATATTCACTTGTTTCCCACGATGCATGGAGAGAGTGTACATTTTAAGGTCAGCGTATAAACGCTCAGTTTTTAAACATTTAACTATCACTACTCTTTTTGTATTTGTAATGAAATGTGTATGCAGCTGTTTCTGCAAAGTCACATCTTAATAAAAAAGAAGATCGAAAAACAAGCTATTTTTATAATAAACTGATTTGCCACCAATATATCAATAGACCTTAACGAAGTAAAATACATGACATTATTTTTATCTCCTACATCACGTATGCACAATGTAATTGATACAGAAATTTCACGTGAAATGCATGTTTTCAGGAGCACCGAATATTAAAAAAACATTTGTAGAAACAAATCCGTTGTGTTTGTGTATGTGTGGACAGTATAACAAAAAGGAAGAAAAACGAAAGGTCCGTTTGATACCAAACTTAATATTTAAGTTTAGTGTCTTCCAAGGATGCGACAGGAAGATTTTCAAAAACATTCTCCCCCCAAGCTGTCGTTTACATTTTTTTTTTTCGAAATTCTCCATTTTCTAAAAAATGACTCTAAATATTTTGTTTAAGATGCCATATATTAAAGATGTTTACATGCCAGCTAACATGTATATTGTGAATCTCTTGCGAATAGTTCCTGAAGTCCTTTTCATTCTGAACGATTTTCGCTAGACAAACCGTAAGAGGTAGACAAAAGCTTACTAAACAGAAAATGAAGATATCCTTAAGACACAAAATTTATGATAAACTATTTTTGTTTTTAGAACTAACCATTTCAAAGATATTCTTATTTATTGGTTTCAATTTTAAAATGCTTAAAACTTTTCTCAAACGGGAGACCGATGTCGGTTTCAAATCTCTCTTGTTTTACTTTTGGCCATGGAAATAGAATCAATGACAATCAGCTTTTAAATGATTAAATTGTCACTTTAGTCCAGTGTATTCCCTTTTTACCTTCTACTAATAAGCAACTAATTAATAAAGCAATTCTGCTAATGTTCATTTTTATTAGCATGATGTAGATAAAAGAATAATCTTTTGTAAGAATAGTTGTTTACAAAAAGATAGAACAGAGAAATTCATGTGGATGTAACACATCTGATTTGCTTTTACTTGCTCCCGTCTCGATTTATGTAATTTTAAAATGCTTTAGTGTGCTAAAAATGCTGAGAAAATTGTAGATTACAACATTTTGAGGATAGAAACAAGGGGTTGCAGAGTCTGAGTTTAAGTTTCAGCTTCAATAGTTGGGGTTCCCGGCCAGGAAAGCCAACTTAACGGCTGAGAGATATGTTATACTGGCCAAACACTTCCTCGTATCACTCTGGTGCATGTACGTGGGCGTGAGTAGGCTCTAGGCGTATTGTAGCACCATGGGAGATTTATTTAGTTTATCTCTATGTTTACCTCCTGATTTTAAATTTTGTGCGCAACGTTTCTTGTTTATGTATATTAACTTTAATATGACTTTCTGTTTACCTTGACATTATGTTCATAGCATATTACTGTTTAACATATACACACGGAAGCTTATTTTTCTGTCTACTTCAGAATAACAACGCCGAAAATAGTTTTATCTGGAACACACTGCAATATTATACTACTTTTTCGTAAGAATAACACAATAGCCAAGCGCTGAAAAATACACAGCTATTATATTACAAACTATTTACGAATTGCTGAAAAGGTGTAGCTTAATAGAGGAGAGAATTGAAAAAAAAACATTTTCTTTTTAAAAATAAGTGTTGGTGTCAAGGTAAGTTAAATAATATGAATATAATTTATATGTTTCTGCAGAAAGTTTTATGTTATGGTTTCCCAACTCTATACAACAAAAATGAGAACTAGGAAAACTTCACATTGTGCCATATCTTAAACTTATAAAGCATCCATTTCTGAAAAAGTAAAGAAGAGTAGGATTTTTAGGAAATTTTAAAATATTTTTTGGGTTGTGTGAAATCACAAATGTACACTCTTCTAAAATAATGTTTTCTTGTTAACAACTACTTCAAAGCGTGTATTATCAATGAAATCTGAATACTGTTTTAGAGTTGAAAGAAATGATTCTTCCAGCTAAGTTTAGTGTAAAAATAAATAACTTGAAAACCGGGATTTTTTTAGACCTTGGAATGCCTTTTTGGAGCTTTGTCTCTGTTGCACAGGCCGCAGAATTGATATTCTTGTAGTTAAGAAGAATGCATGTATTTGTCACTGTGACTTGACCCGTACAATTGTTTATTTATTCCTGCCTGCGCCTGCGCCTGCGCCTGAGATCATCTCCTTTCTTACTGAGAAGTGTTGATGGTCTTATTGGTTGCTTATGTGTATATAGGACCCAAAGTCATGTTGATCACAATGTTTAGTTTTAAAATATATTACATGTTAGTGAACCACTAAAGTTAATGCAGTATTTTCATTCATGCTTAACGTACGCCATGATATTCTACAGAAACCTTTATTATGAAGAACGAATATGTTTTTCTCTCAATTCTACAACGTTTACACTTTGACACTTCTTCCTGATTCCCACATTTTTTGCACTTTCCGGCACTTTTACATATTTTCGACAACTTAAGAGATTGAACCGCACTCACATACATGTTCCGACCCTTAAAATATCTACATTCTTACAAGTTTTCATAAGATTGCATATAATTTCAAATAATCTTTTGCGTGAGGAGATCAAAAGAAAGATCAACTTCTCTGGGAGTCGCATTATTAAACCTACAACAATTAAATGCTGATATAACTAGGGAATAAATTATGACATAATGAGAAACCACTTGAACTCGTGTGTACACACACACACACACACACACACACACACACACACACACATAGTTGTAAGCAACAACGATAACAAACTGCTAATAACATTAATAATAATAATAATACTAATACTAATAATACCTTAAAACACATAAACCTGCATAGCTTAACACGTTTGCAAAGATTTTAAACTATATTTAAAACATTCAGAGTAATGACAGAAATGATTCCATTTATAACTTTCCGTTAATTTTCAAAGCGGTTATGATTTATTATTTCATTATCAGTTTGCAGAATGGGATTATCTGAAACAATTAGCTTTAATAGTAATAAGCATTAGGATATTATACCAGGTGATGCAACTACCCCATATTTTGCATGTGCAGATATTCCTGCGTGCGTTAAAAGAGTTGCAGAAGTTAACGGGGTTATTTCAATAGGAAACTAGCGAGATTCCTTCTTTCCTCTCATTAGGCACAACCGCCTCACGTCTCAATAAGATTTCTCAGTCAGCTCTCCACCTACCAGTTTTAACTTGAAATGACCTAGTTAAGTTCTGCAGCTCTTTTAATGCAAGAAGGAATATCGGTACACGCCAAATACGGGGCAGTTGGACCATCTAGTATGCAAGCCCACGCAAGAAGTACTACTTAGCCTGTTTAAAGATTGGTAGTCAATACTATGAAAACAGGTTTCCCAGTCCAATCTTCCATAGCTGCTCTTGCCGGCAGTTAGTGAAAGCAAGGTTCTTCTTGGCCTGCTCAGCTTTGACGAAAACTGTGCCTTCCAATACCATTGTTAGCATGTCGGAAACCTAACTGCCGGGATAGAGAGGAGCAAATAGGAAAAATCTGGTGTGTTCCATTCGCATAACTTTCTCTCCATCTGTGTAACAGCTTATGCTTCTATCTACTGCATGTTAATCGAAATAAACATTAGCAGAAATGCTTTCTTGTAAGAAGAAGGGAAATAATGGGATACACTAGGCTAAAACGATAGTCAAATCTTTTAAAAGCTTGTTGCCGTGTGGATGAAACCCGTTTTTTTTATTTTTGTTTTATTTTGCTTTGCCAAGAGGTGATAAATTTCCATATGTGAAAAGTTAAAAGTATTTTAAAACTGTAACCAGTAATAATTCATATCTCAAAAATGGTCAAGTCCACGAAAAAAATATATGTAATAAAGTGTGTGTATCAACGAGATCTGCATATTTTGTGTAGTAAGTTTTTGTCTAATCTCTTAGGTTCACTAGTTATGCAAAATCCAGCAAATTTCATCCAGAATAAAGAGCTCTTCAGAAGCTAGTTCCAGAAAATTCAAGATGTACGTTTCATTTGTGAATGTAAATATTTTTGATATACGGTATTTTAATCAAAATCGTTAGAGTAATTTTGAAAAAATCAAAATTTCCTAAAATATTTCCATGTAAAGGGTAGTTTGGAGTGCGGGGTTTTCCTGCAAATATTCGTGTCACAGCCATAGAAGATACTAAACTTATATTCCAAGTTTGGTATTTAACCGACTTTTCGTTTTTGAGCTATCGTGTTCACAGACACACTCACACATACACACAAACACATGGAACTTTTTCTACTAATGCTTCTTTGAATACAGGATACCCTAAAACATATTTGCGGTGAAATCTCGGTATTGAATTTTTGTGTGGAGTGCAAAACCTTCTCTATACACTATGTACATAGTACGTTTAAAGAAAGTAAAATTTGCAGAGATATACACCTCTAATTGTAACCATTGACCGCTAAGAGGAGCTGATCGAGACAGGTGACTCAGTCGTTTCATCTGTGACTGACACAAGGGAGATCGTGCCATCAGTTCCCCGCAGCCGACCTCCCTGACCCATGGGTTTTACGGGATTTTTCGGGTCACAAGGCAAAGGCTGGAAAGGATTCTTCATCGCCCCGAACTGCCTTTCCTTTCATTTCACCTCAACCGGTCTCTTTCAGGGTTTTGTCAATAAGAACTGTAGTACAGACGTCATTTTGTGCAGTTTTTACTTTCTTCATACGCACTATGTACATAGTGTATAGAGAAAGTATTGCACTCCACCAAAAATTCGATACCGAAATTTCACCGGAAATATATGTTTTAGGGTCCCCAATATCCAAAAAAAAAGCATTTTCACAAAAAGGTCCGTGTGTGTGTGTGTGTCCGTGTGTCCGTGTGACTGTGAACACCATAACTCAAAAACGAAAAGTCGGTAAAATACCAAACTTGGTATTTAAGTTTAGTATCTTCCAGGGATGCCACACGAAGATTTTGAGAAAAATCCCCCCACCCCCAACTACCCTTTACATGGAACTTTTTTCGAAAATTTTGATTTTCTCAAAAATGGCTCTAACGATTTTGATTAATATTTCGGATATTAAACATATTTACCTAGAAAATGAAATGCATATCTTGAATTTTCTGGGAATAGCCTCTGAAGAGTAGTTTATTCTGGATGAATTTTACTAAATTTTGAATAACTGCTAAACCGTAAGAGATGGACAAAAACTTACTACACAAAAAATGTACAGCACTTTAAAACACACTATTTATGTTATATATATTTTTTTCGTGGAGTTCGTCGTTTTTGTGACATTCGTTACTTTTGGTTTCTGCTATGAAAAACGTATACTTTTCTCATACTGGAACTTGTCAACTCCTATCTATATAAACAAAGGAACTTCATTGACATAGCAACCAGCTTTTGACTATCACTTTAACCTACGGTTGTCCGTTATTTCGCTTCTACTTACAAGGATACGAGTAATAAGACTATTTCTGCTAATTTTTTCTGATTAGCATAAAGTAAATAGAAGTATAAGCTTTTTAAGAATTATTTGTTGCAGGGATATGGAGAAAGTCATGTGAATGGTACACATCAGATTTTTATCTTTTCTGTTTGTTTAGGATACTAACAGCATTACTTCATACTGCGACTATGTAAAGGACTTATCTAGCAGCTTCGACATCATAATTAGTCACTGGCAGAAATCTATTCCAATGAATATATTCTGCTATTTGTCCTTTTCATGCAAAAACACACATCACTGCACTTCATTCGATAGGCTTTGTCCCTTTTAAGGTTCTTGATGTAACTCTCGTATCTAGTAGTTGAAGTACTACAGGGTTTGAAGGATTGAAGTCGCTTTTCATTCTTCATTGTCGCGGTTCTTCACTAACTGTATCCATTTTGTCATTCCTGGTGTGCCATGGTGCATTAACAATACCACGTAGAGTTTTATCTTGAAAATGTTGTATAATTTTGATATGAGATTTGTTAATGCAGCACAGATCTGCAGACCATTCATCCAAATAGATCTTAATTACTGCTTAGACAAAAGCAATTTATTATGTACAGTGAGCTGAGAATGTCTTCCTAGCTACCAACACATTTTTACTTTCTCTATAGGCACTATGTATGTAGTGTATAATGTATTGCACTCCACCAAAAAATTCGATACCGAGATTTCACCGGAAATATTTGTTTTAGGGTCCCCTTTATCTAAAAAAACCATTTTCGGAAAAAGGTCCGTGTGTGTGTGTGTGTGTGTCCGTGCGTCCGTGTGTCCGTGTGTCTGTGAACACCATAACTCAAAAACGAAAAGTTGGTAAAATACCAAACTTGGTATTTAATTTTTGTATCTTCCAAGGATGCGACACGAAGCTTTTGAGAAAAATCCCCCCACCCCCAACTACCCTTTACATGGAACTTTTTTCGAAAATTTTGATTTTATCAAAAATGGCTGTAACGATTTTGATTAAAATTTCGTATATTAAAGACAGATAAAATGTATATCTTGAATTTTCTGGGAATAGCCTCTGAAGAGTAGTTTATTCTGGATGAATTTTACTAAATTTTGAATAACTGCTATACCCTAAGAGATGGACAAAAACTTACTACACAAAAAATGTAGAGCACGTTAAAACACACAATTTATGTTACATACATTTTTTCGTGGAATTCGTCGTTTTTGTGACATTCCTTATTTTTGGTTTCTGCTATGAAAAACGATAACATTTCTCATATAGGAATTTGTCATCTGCTGTCCATACAGACAAAGGAACTTCAGTGACATAGCAACCAGCGTTTGATTATCACTTTAACCTATGGTACTCCCTTATTTCACCTCTACTTACAAGGAATCAAGTAATATGGCTATTTCTGCTAATGTTTTACTGATTGGCATGAAGCTAATAGAAGTATAAGCTTTTTAAGAATACTTTGTTGTAGGGATATAGAGAAAGTCATGTAAATGATACACATCAGATTTTCTTATATTTACTTTCTCTATACGCACTATGTACATAGATAGTGTATAGAGAAGGTATTGCACTCCACCAAAAAATTCTATACCGATATTTTACCGGAAATATATGTTTTAGAGTCCCCTGTATCCAAAAAAAAAGTATTTTCAGAAAAAGGTCCGTGTGTGTGTGTCCGTGTGTGCGTGTGTCCGTGTGTCCGTGTGTCTGTGAAGATGATAACTAAAAAACGAAACGTCGGTAAAATACCAAACTTGGTCTTCCAGGGATGCGACACGAAGATTTTGAGAAAACTCCCCCCACCCCAAACTACCCTTTACATGGAACTTTTTTCGAAAATTTTGATTTTCTAAAAAATAGCTCTAACGATTTTGATTAAAATATCGTATATTAAAGTTATTTACCTGACAAATAAAATGTATATTTTGAATTTTCTGGGAATAGCCTCTGAAGATTACTTTATTCTGGATGAATTTTTCATAACTACTAAACCGTAAGAGATGGACAAAAACTTAACCTACAAAAAATGTAGAACACGTTAAAACACACAATTTATTTTATATACATTTTTTTCGTAGAGTTGATCGTTTTTGAGATATTCCTTTTTCTTGGTTTCAGCTTAGAAAAACGTATACTTTTCTCATACAGGAATTTTTCAACTCCTGCCCATACAAATAAAGGAACATCAGTCACATAGCAACTAGCTTTTGGCTATGGTACTCCTTTAATTCGCTTCTACTTACAATAAAGCAAGAAATAAAACTATTTCTGCTATTTTTTTTAGATTAGCATGAAATAAATAAAGGATAAGCTTATTAACAATAATTTGTTACAGAGATATAGAGAAAGTCATGTGAATGGAACACACCAGATTCTTTGTGTTAAGTGCTTCTTTTTATATGAACTTTCCATTTTAGCTTAGCATCAAGTGTCATGCCCAAATACTTGGCTTTGTTTGCATATGAAATGATTTGTTTATTAATAAATACAAATAGCTTTTCACGTTTCTATTCGTAGCATTTATATGTCTTTTCTCTCACTGAGTTTAATGCGCTAGTTTTTAATCCAGGCATTAACTTCATTTACTGATATTTGAAGTTTACTGGTTGCTACTTCATCCGTTTCCCTAACAGACAGAATGGTGACATCTTCAGAAACATTGGCTACTATTATTTCCTTATTTTTGATATATCATTTGTGTACCAAAGATACAATACTGGTCCAAGGATACTTCTTTGTGGTACTCCTGCACTTTTTTCCCTGAAATCTGAATACTCGCTCATATATTTAACCCAAAATAGTCTATCTTAGAGAAAAGGCTGTAAAAGTAAAACCTTGAAATTTTACAGCCTTTGGTAAGTAGCGTTACAACTTGTAATTTAATCTAACATTCAATACTTTATCAAAGGCCTGGGCTACATGAAGAAAAATAATGCAACATACCTGCTTTTCTTATAATGATTCTTCTATTGTTCGAGTTATTCTATGCACCTAATCAAAAGCTGAATATTTATTTCTAAAACTAAAGTGATGATTTGGAATTAGGTTTATATCTTTAATTTAAGTTTCAAGCAGCTAAGCAAAAATTTTTCAAATACTTTGTATAATTGTGCTAAAAGAGGTATAGGTCTATATGACGTTTTATCATTAGGACATCCCTGGCTTTGGAATCATAATAACTTCGGCCAATTTCCACTGTCTTGGCACATCTCTCAGTGAAATAATCGCATTTATAATATGTAGAAGTTTCACTAGTTCTTTTAAACACCTATCTGTACTTGGAACATATCCGTTTTTTATTAATTCACGTTTTTAATTTTCGGCTTAAGCTCCTTCAGAGTTACTGACTTAATTTCTACAACATCGAAAAAGAAGTTTATTGCAATGTTTTCATCAGCTATTTGTCTGGAGAATTAAATTTTTTGGAGATGGCTGCCCTCTAAATACAGCTCTCGGCGACGGGATGGCCAAATGTTGTCTGCGTAATCAAGGGTTCTATCTAGGACTGGGCCAAGGGCTCCTGGTGCTACCAGCGTCGAGATAAATAACGGCTTGTGAACTGTTAGGGACCCTCCATGACGGCTCTCTCCCTGTCTGAATGTCGGCCGTCCTCTGAAATTACACTCATCCTCCCTCCAGTTGTCTGAAGAAGATACAAAAAGCCCACGTGCAATGTGGAACACACCTCTGTAACGTACAAACTCATGAAGGATGTGGAACCGAGTGGAAGGCAGTAGATGGTGCCGGGATGCAAGACCGGTGGAAAATGTGGCGCAAATTTGTGTTTGTGCTATAAAATCCGTTTTGGGGCAAACATGGTGTGACGTGGAGGGAAATGAAAAGAGTAGTGTGACTGGCAGCGTCGGGGAGCGGTCAACTACACATCACTTGATGTATTCTTCCATTTCAGTCACATCTCTCTTCGACCATTATGTGACGTTATATTTGGTAATGCATGAAGTTTGCATTCGTAAGATCCCGGCTCGATTTCCGTTGGGCCGGTAACGCTGATTGTGGGTGCTTTTCCAGATTTCACAGGCCGATAAGAAAATTCTGAGGTAGTTCCTCCTCCGCCACGATTGTCTTATCCAATTCTTTTCATCTGCTTCACTTTCATATGATTGAGAGTTGCGAGACAAGGTGAGTGTGTATTATGACGGTGCGGTAGAGTTTGTATTTTATAGTTGGCGCTCCTTCCTGGGATGTTCATTTCCAGGACTTCCGTTTGACATTGTGATGTGTATAATTCTGGAAGCTCTAATAAGGCAAGAGTTCCAACCCATTAAGCAGACATAGTACGAGTAGGTATGTGGTACTTCTGTCGTTAGCAGAAGTACGAAGAGTTGAATATCTGAGCTACGCCCTAAACCGAGTTGTTTGGATTGGGTTGGACACGGCAGAACAATGTTCTCAAAACGCATGGGAGATTGGGTGCATATCGGTTATGATGGCCCAGCGGGGTTGTGAGGCTCATCAATTTGCTCCGGTACCAGTCTAATAGCGGGCTATATTTCTGTCGGCTCTACCAATTTTTTTCTGTATTATTCCCCTAGAGGTTGATGCGCATAAGTGACGTATCCAACTCCGTCCCTGAGTAAGTAAGTTTAGGATTAAGGTATTGGCCCAATGCTGAAGTTCCCCGCAAGGAATTATACTCCTATGGTGCCTTTCCTTGATTCTTAGGAGAGGAGTTACGGGTTAGGGCAGACTTCACAACAACCTGTAATTCTGGAACTATAGACACTCCAATCTTACTTGTTCGCATCCTTGTCTGGATGTGGTTTCTTCCCAAGGACCACAAAGAGTCGAAAACCTGCGGACTGAGCTCCAGAGTACACGGTGACCCTCACCTGTAACTATCCGTTTTACATCATAGGCGTACCACTAATATAGGAATGGTGTAAATTACAATGCACCAAGGAGGTATGAAAAAACAACGAAAACCGATTTGCTCCGTTCCTTTGCTTAGCAGGCAGTTAGATTGAAACAAATACACTGGAGTTGAAACCGTTTAATACATTTTCATTTGCTTGTTGCATCGCATTAGCTATACGTTCAAGGTATCTGTGACATTTGAAAATCCACAGTATGCCAGGTAGCCTGTTGAAATTAATATCAATAATACAGATAGTTTTGCAATGTATCAAAATTATTATCTTCCGTGGCTATTTAAATAATATCTCTTACTGTCTTAATTCATTTCTTAAATAAAAAATAAGCCATGTCGTGCATTTTTTAAAAATATTCACAAAAAATTCCGTTTTGTAGAAAATTAAGTAATAAATAGCGCTGCGTATATTTTATATTTTGTTAGTTTAGATTTAAGTAGTGTAGGAAAATTAGTCGTTTCCGTAAACTCCAAAATTCTTGATTTTTCAAAATGTAATAATTTATGTATCAAAATGGGCGAATTATTTTGAAAAAGTAATATAACCATTTTCTCTAATTTTAGGTTTGAGAAGCAGTATAACATTTTCTAATCAATTGGTGAAACATTGCACTGTGAGGAACATTTTGAGCATGAAAAAGTGTTGTAGAAAGGTTTGCAATAAAATACGGTTTAAACTAAAAGTGTCTATTGATAACCATTCGTGTACTCATGTAGAGCTTCAGTTAATTGGAAATGAAAGTGAGGAAACGATATTTTGTCGGAAAGTTTAGAATTCATATCATTTAATTATGAAATAAAATGTAGTTTTTTAATTCTTCCCAATTTTCGTCAAATTTCACAGATGCATATCTTTAAAGCACTTAAAATAATGAGTAGAACATGGAAAAGTAAAATGCTGCAGGGCGTGGTTCTGCGGTTTCCATAAAATATTTTAAATTCTCATTTTTTGTTTTTCACATGCCTTCGGGCTAGGCTTCATTACGAAATACAAGAATTTCATATTCCATAGTTTCGAAGTTCAAAACTCTTAAGGTAAGTTTGTCGGGACCACTATTTATTTCTGTTCACGTACTATGTGCATAGTAGGTAGAAAAGGAATTGTATTCGACACAAAGATATGATGTTGAGTTTTCACCGGAAATATGTTTTTTGAGGTTCCATAAATCCAAAAAAAGAAAAAAGTATATATATAAAAAGGTCCTGTGAGTGTGTGCATGCGGCGTGCGTGCGTGCGTGCGCGTGTGTGTGTGTGTGTGGACAGCTGGTATTTAAGTATAGTATATTACAAGGATATGATACGAAGGTTCACAAAAAAATCTGATGTGTACCATTCACATGACTTTCTCCATATCCCTGCAACAAATAATTCTTAAAAAGCTTATACTTCTATTTACTTTATGCTAATCAGAAAAAAATAGCAGAAATGGTCTTATTACTCACATCCTTGTAAGTAGAAGCGAAATAACGGACAACCGTAGGTTAAAGTGATAGTCAAAAGCTGGTTGCTATGTCAATGAAGTTCATTTGTTTATATGGATAGGAGTTGACAAGTTCCAGTATGAGAAAAGTATACGTTTTTCATAGCAGAAACCAAAAATAAGGAATGTCACAAAAACGACGAACTCCACGAAAAAAATGTATATAACATAAATTGTGTGTTTTAATGTGCTCTACATTTTTTGTGTCGTAAGCTTTTGTCCATCTCTTACGGTTTAGCAGTTATTCAAAATTTAGTAAAATTCATCCAGAATAAACTACTCTTCAGAGGCTATTCCCAGAAAATTCAAGATATACATTTCATTTGTCAGGTAAATATGTTTAATATCCGAAAATTTAATCAAAATCGTTAGAGCCATTTTTGAGAAAATCAAAATTTTCGAAAAAAGTTCCATGTAAAGGGTAGTTGGGGGTGGGGGAATTTTTCTCCTCAAGATCTTCGTGTCGCATCCCTGGAAGATACTAAACTTAAATACCAAGTTTGGTATTTTACCGACTTTTCGTTTTTGAGTTATCGTGTTCACAGACACACGGACACACGGACACACGGCCACACGGACACACACACACGGACCTTTTTGTGAAAATGTTTTTTTGGATATTGGGGACCCTAAAACATATATTTCCGGTGAAATCTCGGTATCGAATTTTTGGTGGAGTGCAATACTTTCTCTATACACTATGTCCATAGTGCGTATGGAGAGAGTAAAAATGTCCCACCCCAAAGTAGCATTAACATGGCAAAAGGTTTGAAAATTTTGTTTTATTCAAAAATGGCTCTAATAATTTTGATTAAAGTAACTTTAGTTTTCTGGGAATTGCCTCTAAAGAGCTCTTCATTCTTGATGAATTTTTCATAAGTGGTAAAACCTAAGAGATAAACAAGAGGTCACTGCAAAAAAAAAATGTACATCCCATAAAGACATAATCTTAATGGCATATATATGTTTTTGTACAGTTAACCGCTTCTGGGATATTCCTTATTATTGGTTTCAATTTTAAACAACTTAAACTTTCTCAAACGGAACATGCAAGGAGAACCGAGCTTCAACTGATCAGCATTTAAAAGAATTGACTGTCGCTTATTGCTCTTTTACTTAAAAGGAAGCAAGTAATAATATCATTTCTGCTAAAGTTATTATTGATTAATATGGTGTAGATAAATGAATAATCTACTGTTTGTAGACATGGTAAAGAAACTATGTTTTTTCTTAACCTAAAAATGAATACCGGGCTCTAAGTACCCCGAATGCATTTGAATATAATTTCACCCATTTTCAAACAATGTCTGATAGACCTACTCGGTTAAATGACGTTCAACTTAAAAAGAATGTTATGTGTTTCATTCACATAACTTTCTCTGCACATCTGTAACAAATTATTGTTGAAATGCTTATTTTTCTCTCTACTGCACACTAATTGGGGAAAAAAAGTCTTAATAATTGTGTTCTTGTAAGTAGAAGCAAAATATGGGATTAGAGTAGGTTAAAGAGATAGTGCAATCGTTTAAAAGCTGATTGCTATTTGTTTAAAATCCGTTGTTGTTGTTGTTTTTTTTTGTTTCTTTTTTTTGAATGACCAGGTACCCGAATTATAAATTGAAAACACTAACAAGGGATATCTCTGAAACGGCCAACTCCCCGAAAAAATGTTTATGACACAAATTGTGTGTTTTAACGGATATATATTTTTTATCTATTTTTTACGATTTAGAAGTTATGTAAAAGTTGTCCAGAATGAATACATTTTCAGAGGCTTTTCTCACAAAATACAAGACAAGCATTTCATTTCTTATGTAAGTATATTTAATATACAGTATTTTATTCAAAATGTTTACAGCCATTTTTCAGAAAATCAAAAAGAATTTAAAATTCTTTTCATGTAGAGTGGATTGAGAGATTCTCTTCAAAATCTTCGTGTCATATCCTTGGAAGATACTAAATTTAAATACCAAGTTAAGTATTTAACAGGTTTTTTGCTTTTGAGTTATGATTCCTACAAGCACACACACACACACACACACGTAGACATACCATGTTTCTAGAAATGTCTTTCCTGGATTCAGGAGGTGTCTAAACACACATTTCCGGTGAAATCTCGGTGTCATGTTTAATTTCTCTACACGTACTACACATAGAGTATAGAAAAGGTATTGTAATGAACTCAAAAATTCGATACCAAGATTTCACTGGAAATACATGTTTTAGGACCCCCTGAATCCAAAAAAAAGTAATTTTAGAAAAATGTCCGTGTGTGTGTCTGTCTATCTGTCTGTGGGCAGTGTAGCTCAAAAACGAAATTTCCAATAAATAACAAACTTGGTATTTAAGTTCAGTATGTTCCAAGGATGTGACTCAAAGATTTTCAAGAAAATCCCCCCACACAACTACCCTTTACATGGAAAAAAATTTCGAAAAATGTTATTTTATTAAAAATGACTAACGATTTTGCTTAAAATATTGCATATTAAAGACGTTTACACGACAAATAAAATGTATATCTTGAATTTTCTAGGAATAGCCTGTGAAGACCACTTTATTCTCAATGAATTTTACGGAATTTTGTATAAGTGGCAAACCGTAAGAGTTAGACTAAAACATACTTGATAGAAAATGTAGAGCTCGCTAAGACATACAATTTATGTTGTATATATATTTTTTTTTCGTGGCATGAATGTTTTCTGAGATATTTCTTGTTACTGGTAAAAAACATACTCTTCTCATGCGGGAATTTGTTAACTCCTGCCCATACAAACAAATGAACTTCAGTCACATAGCAACCAGCTTTTGAATAATGCTTTAGCCTGTGCTACTCCCTTATTTCCCCTCTACTTGCATGGAAGCAAGTAATAACAACTATTTCTGCAAATTTTTTCTCAGTTAGCATAAAGTAAAAAGAAGCATAAGGTTATTAAATATATTTTGTAGCTGAGATGTAGAGAAATTCATATTAATGGAACACGTCAGATTTTTTGGTGGAATGTAATAACTTCTGTACACATATGTACATAATACGTGTAGAGAAAGTAATAAAGTAAGCAAAACGCAGGCGCGAATAACTTTCATTAGCAAAGCACAGAATATATAACTTCAGTAGTGTTTTAAAGCGCTAAGCTGTTAAATAAAATGTTTGGGTACAGCATTAGCCAGGATTACATCAATAGCTGAGTACACCACTAGAGTGCTAATTCTGGTCTGTTAGTATGGAATTAAACAGACACACATTATCCTTTTAGTTTGCTTTCAAATCCAAATAAACAGTTTTGCGTGCCCTGAATGTTATCGCTTGTTTTGATATGCTTCCAACAGCCAAATTTCTGTAGCTTTCCAGCTCTTTCATATGCAAATATTGGGCGAGGTTTATGAGAAGTAGTTGTTTACCGAAATTTGCTTCCAAAAGTACACAATGTATGTTTACAAATATTCTGAAGAGGAAACATGCTCATATTGACAAAATAACCTGTGGGCAGATGCCAACAACACACTGTTGCCAGAAGTTCTCATCCGTTCTTCTTGGATGTATCAAATACAAAGAAACTACTTTTATTCGTCACAAATGATATTCCCGTGAATTTCCTATGCTTCCAAACAAAACAATAAAGATGTAGTTACTATTTATGTGCGTAAGCTTTCACGGCTGGTATCCATAGTTTTAAATTTTAAAATTTTCGGACTGTTTTGTCGTGGTCTGTAGGTTAAAATATGTTTTTTTAAAATATTTCTTCCAAACGTTTCATCCCTGTCTGTTAGGTACATCTTCAAAGGCAAAGAGCTCACTTCGCTAATTCGGAAAAAAAAAAAAAATTTAACTAACTGACCACGGCAAAACAGCCCGAAAATTGTGCATTTTAAATCTATAATTTACATCTGTTTTAAGGAGGGATGGAACTCGAGCAATAATGCTATTTTGAGAATTTTCTTTGCGTCCTTGTGATGTGCAAACGTGTTTCGTTGCATTAGTTTGTCTACTACGTACAAAGTTCAGAGTAAGTTGAAAAGGAGTCGTATACCACCCAAAATTAATTCCAAGATTTCGTGAAGACTAAAGCAATAATCACATCTTTTTAAAGCTGGTTACTATGTAAACAATTTATGTTCGGTTCCTTTTTTCAAGTCCAGCAGAATGAAATGCGAAATGAAAGGAAAGGTAATCCCATTTGAGAAAAAATACGTTGTTTAAACTTGAAACCAATAACAAGGAATATCTTGTAAATGGTCAACTTTACAACAAATATTCATATGACATAAATTGTATGTTTTAAGGAGATCTACATTTTTCTGTAGTAAGAATTTCTCCATTTCTTATGGTTTACTAGCTTTGCTAAACTCAGCAAAATCACCTAAGATGAACAGGTCTTCATAACATATTCCTAGAAAATTCAAGATATATGTACATTTTAATTGTGTTGTAAACATCTACAATATATAGTATTTTAATCAAAATTCATATAGCCATTTTTGTGAAAAACACTTTCAAAAATATTTCCATATGAAGAATAGTTTGAGGTGGAAAGACTTTCTTAAAAATCTTCATGTCGCATCCTTGGGAGCTGCTACAGTTAAATACGGACACCTTCTGGATGATCTATTTTCCTCAAGCTACTCTTTAAAGCGAAGATTTTTGATTTTATCTAAAGTGACTCTAACAATGTTGGTTAAAACATCGCATATTAAAGAATATTTATTTCAAAAATAAAACGTATATCATGAATTTTTTGAAAACAGTCTCAAATGACATTTGTATAACTGATAAAGCGTAAGCGATAGATAAATCTTACTGCACAAAAAATAACATTTATTTCAAACATTGGTTTTAGTTAAGTATTCCCCAGATATTCTTGTTATTGGTTTAAATATTTCAATACTTACACTTTCCTAAAAGAAAAAGTCGTTACTTAATATTTTCAACCCGGTCATGCCAAGAGAACGGAAATTCAATTTTATCACATAAATATCAACTCTTAAAAGGCTATCCCTTTGGCCTAGTGTATTCCCTTATAGCTCTTGTGAAGTAGAAAAACTATTTATGTTACTGTCTATCTCAATTAATATGAAGTAGATAGAAGAAGAATTTTTGCTGAATGGGTAGAGGAAGCCATGTGAATGTATTACTTCAGAGTTTTAAAAACATATGTAGCATTAATGAAAACTGAAAGGATATAAACGTAACTTTATATAGAATTTTGGTTCAGTAAGAGATAGTAATATTAAGAATTAACTTCACATGTTACATGAAGAATAAAGTTATGCAACTCTTTATTAAATGGAATTGTATACCATTTCTATAAATAAGCATTAGGTTTTCTTGAGGAAAAAAATCAATTACTAGAATGGAGCAACGGGACTAAAATAGCTAGTGAAGATGTCGTTTCTATTTTAAGGGAAACCTGATAGTTTGGGAGAAAATCAAAGAAATTATAATTCAGAAAGTAGAATATTTTGGTGCTAGTAACTTGGGTAATTTTTGTATATCCTTTTCCAGAGAACGTCCTAAGTTTCAAACTGGTTAGTTTTTGCTTTAATTTCTTATATTTTTGGCTACATTTAGGATTTCTCCTCTCCCAGTTGTTTATGATTCAGATACCTACAATAAATGTATTAACACTTATAAACTTAATAACTGTTCTGTTCAAAACGATAGATACCATAGAGAATTTATGGTCTACACTCCAGCGTGCACAAAGCTTTGTGAGTCATACCGTAAGCATTTTCTGTACAAACGTTAGCTTGTATTATTCTATCAGACCTAAGATGCATCTCTTTAATAAAGCTTAGGATAGTGTTTTGCCAAATGTTATATTGATTTTCCGTATTAGTGCACATTTTAGGAACTTAAAACATTAATAAAAAATGGACTAAGAAAACTGATGTTAATAATTTTACTTTCTCTAGCACGTACGTATACACAATATACATGAAGCTAAAAGAAGGTGCTGTATTCCACCCAAAACTTCGATGTGGAGATTTCACTAGCGATATAAGTTTTGAGATCCCTCGAGTCCAAAAAAACAAATTTGTAAAAAACGTTTCGTGTGTGTGTTTTTGAATAGCATAACACACAAATAAAATGACGGATAAATACCAAACTTTGTGTTTAATTTTAACATGTTCCAACGATGTGACATGAAGATTTTTAGTAAAATGCCCTTATCCCAATCTACATAAAATTTGCAAAAATTTTGATTTTCTCAAAATGATTCTAACGATTTTGATTAAACTATCGTATATTTTAGATATTTACCTGACAAATAAAATGTATATCTTGAAGGTTTGGGGAATGGTTTCTGAAAACCTATTTATTAGGGATGAATGTTGCTGAAACTTCAGAACTGATAAACCATAATAGACAAAAACTTTCTACACAAACAATTTAGATCTCGATAAAACGCATAATTTAAGTCACATATATAATTTTTTTTAAGATATGATCGTTTCCGAGCCATTCCTTTTTATTGTTATCAGCTTCAAAATACTTTTACTTTTATCATACGAGACGTTTACAGCTCCTGACCTTACAACAAAGGAATTTCAGTCACATAGCAACAAGTTTTTAAAATATTTTACTATCGCTAAGGCAATAAGTATAAAGATCTAAAAGTCTTGCCAAAATGTTCTAAATGTGTTTACTTATTTTATTCTTCCTTGCTAAATTATAATAAAAGGGCCGACCAGAAAGTGGTAGACGATTTGGCATAATTAAATAATAACGAAAGTTATTACAAAACTTTATTTACAAAGTTATAATACTTTGCTCTATTTCTCAATGCAATCGTCATTGCTATCAAGATATTTCTTGTCACGTGGTACCGGTTTTTCAATGCAGTTGTTATACTTTTCCACAGCCAAAGAAGTTAAAAGTAACTTTGTAAATAAAGTTTTGTGTTTATAAATATCATTACTCAGTTATGTCAAATCGTCTGTCACTTTCTGGATTGCCCTCGTACAATATATTTTCCATTTTCATGTGCTTCATATGACCTTTCTACGCGACTTTGTGTTCCTGCGGATCGTCTGGGTAAAGCTGTAGGATGACATGACCGTTTGTGGTGTAGGACATTCCGACACAGAGCCACAACACCACGTGATTACAAAGAGGGTTGAGGGGACGAGCGTGACATTACGGCGCAATGCCAATATCCGAGATTCTCATATCCACATGGTTCATCACGTGTTTGAAATGCTCAACAGAAACCTGCTTTCAATAAACATTTATGGTTTTAAAATATTACTTTGTGACTTCGTGCAGTATTCTCATTCAGGTCTTCGTTTCTTCGAAGAAAATGAATTAACTGAATCGAGTAACCTTTTCCTCCAATTTGGTGTTATAAGTACCTACATAAAGCCAATCTTGTAGTGGAAGCATGATGACTAAATAGTACATAGTCTGAATAGTTGATTTTATGTTATGGTTCTCGGGAAAAGGAAAGGAAGTGCACAAGAGTGTAAATTAAATTTTAATTGCTTGAGCTCAGGTGTGTTGAATGTGTGGACATTATTTATATCACTCCATATCTTTTTTCTTCCAGCTATCACGGATCTTTCCCCCTATAACTCAGTAAATAATGCGGAATGGGCTCTACCTAATATTTTCTACCATTATCTCAAAATGCCTTCTTCTCTGTGATTTCTTCACTTCTGCAATTTATTGCGTCATATCCTTACGAAATCACCATTAATTTCTTTCCTAGTTTTCTGATTTGTCACATCTTTAATAACTGAATCCCATTGCTTCGATTCTTGAGTTGCTATCCCATTCAATTATTTACAAACATATTTATTTTATTTGGTTTCATATTCAAAATTAATACTTAGCTTTGTCCTATTGTTTTACTATGCAAATCATGAGTTTTCCATATTGATAATTTATATTTCATAAAAAAATTGTAAGGAGATAATTATTTTTTGTTTTATTGTTACATGTGTATAGCCCCCTTTAACTTCAATGGTCATATCGGGGGCTTTGACTTGTGAAACAACTCGTATTACTGTAGGTTAGAACATTAGGTTAATCATTATTATATTACTAATACACACGCACATTCACTCTCACATTCATACTTCCAGAATCTGTGGGGGATAGGGAATAAATCTGGTTAAAGAAAAATGCCCCGCCCAGCCGGGAATCGAACCCGGGACCTCCGGGTGAGAAGTCAGCGCGCTGACCACTCGACCACGGAGGCAGTCAAGATAATTATTATTCCCCTAAATTTAATACAACTTTTTATAATTACATTTTGCTCTTTTCTCTTTCTGGCCATGCAAATCTATATGAAAGTTACAATTTCTTTCAATATCATTTAATTGATAATGTATCGTTTAAGCCCGAACATTTTACACTGAACTCAAAAGATATCAGAATAACTAAATATTCGAAATATATGCTCTTACACTAATCTAAGATCCGCGTACTTCAGATTACATCACAATAGGTTCTAAGTTCTAAGCATCTGAGAGAAATGTTTCATTCACAAATGAGACAAATGTTTCAAAGAATTATTCCACTTTAAAAATCCTTAAAAATGGATTAACTGCATCTTTAAGCTTCCCTTAATTGTGTTGGCACACATTAATTTGATAGAGAATCTTGAGCTAAATTTGTTTTCTTGTTTACTGAGTTTCGGAACCTAATTATATTCGTTTATTTACTTGCCCCAACGTAGTTTGCCTTTACAAATGACTTCTTAGCTATTAACATAATTCTAGCTTTAACATTATTCTTTGATATTGTTATTAATTTTATCTTTAATAATTTTATTATTTACAGCAATTTTTAGCAATTTCACCATCATTTCTCTATAACATAATTATCAATTTTATACGGCAATATTACGTATCGAATTTATGAAATAATCATACATTCATATCCCATATCATTGGATATATATTACCACTAATATGTATTACTACCACAAATATGAAAAAACTTGAAAATGAATGAAAACTTAAACCTGCTCCTTTACAAGTTATTCTTGCAAAAGCTTATTTTTCATGATAAAAGTTATGGAGAATTGGTAACTGTCGCTACAGGAATATTTTAAAAGCACAAATTAGAAACATTCAAATAAAGAAATGTGAAATATGCCTACCAATAAATTAACCAATAAAAAATGTTAAGTGAATGTCAGCAATGAGTTCACACTTTTGTTTAGTAAATTTATGACTCTCTGTTTTTGTAAGCTATATTAAATTCCATGAGAAGGAGTGAAATGCTTATACTGAACACTGTGATTTATCAAGCAAAAATATGAAATATATGTTTGTTTTTAATGAAAATCGTTAGTGATTTTATGAAGAAATAAAGAGAATGAAACATTATCATGCGAAGGGTAGTTCGGGTTGTTGAATTTTATTGAAAATTCTCTGTGTCTAGGACTCAAAATATTACTTTTTATAGACAAATACAATCCTCTATAATTTATTTTAAAGGCTTTGTTGGTGTTCAGGGATTTTCAAAAGTATATTATAAGTGAAATTTTTATATTAGTTTTTGTCGTGTAATATAAATCTTTCCCTATCTACTCAGGTAAGCTAAACAGTAAAAGTAGTTCAGATGTGTTATACTCAGATGCCTTTCTCTATGGATTACTAGGTTTACAAATTATCCATAAGAAAGCTTGCTTTTTCAAATACTTCACTTTAATCAGATATATTTTTTCATAAATAGCTGCATTACATATTTTGCAGATACAAAGAGATACCACAATCAAATATTTAGAAACTATAAAGCTCTAAGCTGGATTAAGGTCCGTTTCCTTTTCATGCAACTGCCGGAAACATAAATAAAAATCTGTAATCTCATAGCCTGGTACCTAATTTCTGAAAATATGCCATATATTCCAAATTGTTATACACATGGATTTATTAATTTTATAAATATCAATATATTGATAGTTTTATAGATATATACTGCAACTAAAGTATACAACTCTACAAAATCAAAGAAAACAAACTAAAAAACAAAATACAAATAATAAACCAAACAAAAATAACACAAAATGTAAATTGTTACTCTAACCAGTTCTTCAATCTAGTTTTTAACTTTAAATAGCCCTGTTGAGTTCTGCAACTTACCGTACCAATAGATATCTGTACACGTCAAATATGGAGCTATTGGGCCAGCTGATATATAATAATATTTTATTTTAGAATGTTGGGTTCCTAGTTATCTGTGTCTTCATCTCCTTTATTCTCTTCGCATTTCAGTTATTTTAATTTGTATTTGTTCAGTTTGCACTTCTTGTCTGTGCGTTAGCTGATGTATTCGTTAGAAGAAACTATCCTAACCTATCAAAGGAGTGCAAAAGAATAACAAAGTATTGCACAATTCAACCAAATATAATAATAATAATAATAATAATAATAATAATAATAATAATAATAATAATAATAATAATAATAATAATAATAATAATAATAATATATCACAAGGTATTTGTCACAATGACGTATTTTAAATAAATTCTATGTTTTAAAGGTATTTTTATTTTTATGTAGTCCATTTCAGTCTATTGTATAAAGTTTAGCACTTATATAAGATCATAGAAAATACTTCCGAATGTGAACCACTTCGCAAAATTAATCCCGAAAATTAAAATATGCATTTTATTAGTTATGTATTGATCCTAATATGGTATTTTAATACAAATAATTATAGCCAGTTTTGAATAAAATAATTTTGAAAACATTCCGGAAAAGACGTATTTTAGGTTTGGGGCATTTTCATAAAAATTTGTCATGTGTTACCTATCATTCAAAAAGACAAAACTTAAATACTTGTTTAACTACTTCTTTTGAGTTATGCTGGTCGCACATAGATAGGTATTTTTTATAGAAGTACTTGTTTTGGAATAAGGGAGTCTCAAAACATGTATTTATAGCGACATCTAGTATCTAATTTTCGAATGGAATACGATATTTTCTTCCTACTACGTACGCGGTGGAGAAGGCAACGAACTTTTATGCAATTTTGTCTTTCATTATCCACATTAACACAGCAGATGCATACAGCAGTAAATCTGTTAATGATTCGTTAAAAAGAAATGGTGCAAACAAGAGTGCGTTTACTAACTCTGGGAAATTTTAATTTCTATTTATACGCGGTTTAATTTGTGTTATTGTTTTCGTGCGCTGAAAGAGAGAAAGCGTATGCGCGCCAATTCAGATCAGAAGTGTTTTTCTCCGTTTTGTTATGCAACTCATTCGTCTCCCAGTCACAGTAATCAAGGAGCTTGAGAGTTGTGGCACAGCTTAAGTGAGCATTCATTTAAAGAGCAATTCAAGGCTACATACACACCTACAGTCAAATTGTATTAAGGTATGAAGTGACAGGTTCTGTTCCACAACATTTGTCTTGCCCTTCGAAACAGACTACATGTCGTGAACTGCATTGAGAGAAAATAGCTGTATAAGAGAGGGTATCCTGGGTATTCAATTACCTTTGAGATACCATTGACTTCTTTCAGCTAGAAAGAGTGTGAAATGAACTGATGTAGACTAGCTTCTTCTACCACTTATCTATTATAGTATAGGAGATATTTTTCCTTTTTTAATAATAGTAGTAATAGCGCGTACAAATTGTACATATGTTTGGTGTTATTTCGTGCAAAAGTTTATCACTGATTTGATCCATTTAGGATATGGTATCTGTCACGTATTGTCACATGTATCACATACTTCAGTGTCGTCCGTGACGTGGAATGTCTTGTTTCTGCATGCTTTTTTGATGGTATCCATGTGCTGCCATCGATGCCGCGAAGTATCGGAGTTTTTGGTTCGGACCGGTCCAGTTCCGTTTTACCAGAGTTTCCGTTGAATAGAATTCTGGCCAGATTCCTCCCTCTTCATTGCTCTTTCGTGAGCGTCTTCTTCCAGTTGGGATCCAGGGAAGTCCAAGTCTTGTCCTGAGTTCTTCTATTAAGCTTTCCCATGCTAGTAGATAGACCCATCTAGATAGAGTGTGCTTCGACACTCCCAGTGTATTCTTCAGGAAGCGGGCTTTGAAGTTCTCTAGAGTGTGGAAGTGTGGAAGAGTGTTGAACAGTGTCATCGCGGATTTGAGGAATAATTTAGTTATCTTATGTCGTGTGTTGCTTTTGTGTCTAATGTTGCTCTTTGGTTAGTGTGTATTCTTAATGAGTCTATAGGTATTTGAATTGGTTGACAGTTTGTAGAGGTTCTTTCTTCAAGTAGATTTTGTCCTCCTGGGATGTCTTGCCTCCTTTCACCTTCTTTCTATTTATTTGTCAGTCCGTCTCTCCCGTGCGGTTACCGCCTTATGTCGTTCCTTTCTATCATGATATCCCAAAATCATGTCGTCGCAATAGATCATCATCATCAACTCTTCATGGATTAGGAGGATTCTCCTGTTCCGGCCTCATATTTCTTCCCATCTTTTAACTGGTCTTCCTATCGTTCTGTAGCCTAGAGGTTTGTATTTGTATGATTGAAATGGAATGCGAGAGTTATCCATTCTTTGTAAATGGCTTTCCCATTTTTCTCTATTTATTTGTATCCTTTCTTTTAAGCAAAAAATGTCTAATTCTTTCCTTATGTCTTCATTTCTAATATGATCTTGTCTGGTGCAACCTTTTACTGCTCGGAGATATTTCATTTCTGCCGCTTGTATTTGGCTCCAATCTTTCTTTTTAAGAGTCCATGTCTCCGAACCATACAGTAAAACTGGAACAGCCATTGTCTTATAGAATTTTAGGTTTGTATCTTTTCGGGTTTTCCTTTTTAAGGTACGAGCTATTACTCCACAAATATATTGGAACTTACTCACTTTATTATTTATTTCTTCATTGTTTGTCTTAAAGGTTACATTACAACCCAAGTAGTTAAATTTTATCACCTGTTCTAACACTTTATTGCTTAACACTATCTTTGATCTTTTTATATGTTTTCCTATAAATGCCATTATCTTTGATTTTTCTATTGATATACTTAAACCATAATCCTGGATCAATTTTTGTAGCTTGTACATACTTATTTGCAGCTTATCTTCTCGGTCTTGTATTAACATCATGTCATCTGCAAAGAGTAGCATATTTAAGGCATTATCTTTATTTATTTTTATTCCTAATGGTATTTCATCTTTTAATTTTCTGAGAATATCATCCATATAAATATTAAATAAAAGCGGAGATAAACTACATCCTTGTCTTAAACCATTATTAATTATCATATCTTGTGATAATCGTCCATTTCCTAAAACTATTTTTATTTTTGTTTCTTGGTATATATTCCTGAGTACATCTATCAATTGTTTTGGGTATCCTTTTTTATCTAATATATGCCAGAGTCTAGTTCTGCTTACCTTATCAAAAGCTTTTTCTAAATCTACAAAAGCTATATGTGTTTCTAAATTATATTCTCTTCTCTTTTCAATAATTTGGTTAATAGAAAATATATTATCGGTGCAGGATCGTCCTTTTCTAAATCCCATTTGGTTTTCTAATAATAACGGTTCTGTAATTATACTTAGACGTTTGTTTATGATTTTTGTATACAGCTTATAGCCTGTGTTCAGGAGACTTATACCTCTGTAATTACTACATACATTTCTTTTGCCCTTTTTAAATATATTGATGACGTGTGCATCGTACCAGCATTTAGGAATTCTATTCGTTTTCCAACATTTGTTGATAAAATTAAGCAGTCTTACATTTAATTTATCTCCTCCATACTTTATTAATTCTGCATTTATTCCATCTGGTCCTGGAGCCTTTCTATTTTGCATGTTTTGTAAAGTTAATTGTAATTCTTCTTCGGTGATTAAATCTATAGATGTTTTAACTATTACTTGGTCCACTATTGACTTTCCATTTTCTTCTAATTTATACCATAGTTCCTTATAATATTTCAACCATTCTTCTTCAGATATATTGTTTATTCTCACTTTGTCTTTCTCTTGTTTTGTTAACGTCTTAATCACTTTATAGGCAAATTGTTGTCTGCCATGTATGTCGTTTTCTATCTGGCTAATAAAATTCTCCCATGAATTCTGGTGTCCTCTTCTTGTAATTGCTTTTGCGATGTTTCTTTTTTCTTTATAATTTTGTCTTGATTCTTCAGTTTTATTTTGTAGAAGCCTTTTATACGCTGCTTTTTTGTTGTCAATAGCTTGTTTAATTTCTTCATTCCATATTCTTAAGCCAATTTTTCTTCTATATATATTTCTTCTTCCAATTGCTTCTTCTGCTGCTCCTTTGATTGCTTTAATTATATTGGACCATTCTTTATCAATATGTTCTTCTACTTTTGTATCTTCTAGGCAAATGTTTAATCTTTCTTGGTAAAGCCTCCTGATACTAGGTTCTTGAAGTAGGTTTATTTTGAAAACCGTTTTATTTTGTTCCTCGTTTGCCCTTATTTTTGATTTTTTCCATCTTGTCCATAATTCTATTTTAGATATCACTAAATAGTGGTCGGAGGATATATCACAGCCCCTGTAAACTCTAGTATGTATAATCTGTGATATTAATTTTTTATTTACCATAATATAATCAATTAATGATCTTTGACCACGTGCATTCCATGTATATTTATGAACATCTTTTGTTCTAAAAAATGTATTTGTTATCTTAAGTTCATTAAAAGTTGCAAACTGTCGTAATTGTTTACCATTTTCATTAATGTGGTCTTCTCCAAATTTTCCTACAATTTTAGGTATAGGTTGTTTCCCAACTCTTGCATTTAAATCTCCAGCAATGATCATATATTGGGTTTTGCTTTTATTTACTTCTTCTTGTAAATGTTCATAGAATTCTAAAACCTCTTCCTCGCAATAGATGTAACTCCTAACTTCTGGCGCTTCTTCTTTGATTGCTCCTACGACACTGTACGTGGCTATGTTGAATAGATGGGAGCTGAAGGGATCTCCCTGTAGAACTCCATTTGTCTGAGTGAGAATTGCTGATGTGGTTACGTTATCCGAGATATGTATGTATATTGTTCTGTAGGATATTTTGGATCAGGCGTGTGTGATCCTTGTTTGTGCCAGCTATGGATTCTAGTTTCGAGATGATGGTGTTTCTGTTTAGTTTGTCAAATGCTTTTTTTACTTTTTCCTACACGCACAAGCATTTATAAAACATTGGCCCATTTTCCTAGATCTCAACAACTTTTTCCCTCCGAGAGGTTTGTAACTTTAGGAAGCAATTTTTTACTCCATCCATCCATTATTAATTCTCTGTGTCACTGGCTTGGGAAACCATTCAGACACAAAAACGAATCAGTGAAGATGTTATAATCAAGTGAAACAAAGGAGTGCCTCAAATACTGCATCAATTAAACTGCCTCACTATGATTGATACAAAAGGAAACTAGATAATACGATATATTTTGGCGTGATAAATTATTTAGTGTGTCGTTAAATTCAACCATTGTAGGACATTTATGTGAGAGCTTTCATCACCGATATGGAGATAGAAAGAATTTGGGGGGGATTATTTCAACGTTTTTGATTATATTTTATTTTTTGACCAAAGTCAACCTTAATAGTACGGCACTAGTAAGAACATGTAGCTTGTAATGTTACTCTTTGGTGTTTCAGCAATGTTTTAGTAGAATGAAAGTATTTTGGCATTCTATCTGCTAGAAATTATATTCGAGGAATAGAGTAACTCATACTGACAGAGGTTGGGACCTCATTTGTCATTACCTAATTACCAACATAATACATGAGTTCCATAATGACAACTTTTTTTCGTGTCAGTATACATATACGTAGCGAAGATATTGCATTCAACCCAGATGTTTCACCGGAAATCAATTTTGAGGCTTCTGAACCCATAAAAAAGCGTTTTAAAAAAAGCCTTGTGTATGTGCAAATCCTAACTGAAAAACAAAAAGTCGGATTAATATCCAACTAGGCTATTTAAGTTTAGTGCATATCTTCTAAAAATGCGGACGAAGATTTTAAAGAAAACTTCCCCACCCACAGTTACCCTGTATATGAAACATCTTTCAACATTTTTTCATTTTCACAAATGACCCTAATGATTTCGGTTAAAATACTACATATTAAAGATATTTGTTATTATTTTAGAGTCCTGTCAAATCTCCAGCATTAATTAGAAATTAAGACATGTTTTCTTGCACGTGCTATTCCTGTTAATAAATATGCAAAGTATGATATACATTATAACGTAGGTAAAATTGGAGAATATTAGAGCATTTAACTTGCTCCTTCCCTAAATAACTACTCTATATGTTGGTTGTCAACATTGAATAAACAGCTCTTTCGCTCAGTTTTCTATCCTTAAACGCATAGTCATATGTAACTCGATGGTTCCAAAACCTCTTTCTTAACTGCAATGAATTGAAAGTGTAACTTGACCTATCTTTTTAACTTAAAATGTAGTTCTGCAAAACATTTGTTAGATTTAACTATTGATAGCGCTATTTTTAGTATTGGATACCGACATTGAGTTTTGAGCACTGATATTCGATAAAATCCTGGATACCCACTTTATAAAAAGCAAAAACTATAGCTGGTAGTCTAAATTATGTTCTTATTAGTTTCATTGTCTGTGTATAAAGGCGTGTAACCAATTTTTATAATTCTTTGCACTAGTATTTGTTGTGACTGTTGCTAAAGCTACATAGCTGCAAATATATAGACTGTTATTTTACTCATTATTCTTACAGCGGTAGGAAATTTGTATACCTATTTATATTTAAACAAAGGATCCGTTAACTTCATTCGGTGTATCAATATCACAGATTTCTTTACATCTGTTGTATTGTGTGATTTACCACCCCTCAAAAATATTTTCAACTCTGCTATATTGTTATTAATACAGTCTATTTCGAAATAGGTAAACATTTCAATGATATTCAATCCAATATAACTGTTGCGTTTTGGTTAACCCACTTTAATGTTCGTACTGTATACCTGTAAGCTCTCTTGTGACTAGAGTTTGACTTGCGTAAACATAAACAAACAGATAAAAGGAAAGAACAAAAATGTTCGTGCACTGTATTATATCGGGCCTTTAGTTTTAATTTGTTTCTACTAGATTCATAGATTTCGGTTACCAGAGTAGGCAAATGTAGATGTAAATGTCACCGATGAACGAATTACAAAAAATCTGATGTGTTACACTCACATGACTTTCTCTAGCTGTTCTACGAACTTCATACATAAGATTCTTCTTCATTTTGCACCTTGCTAATCGTAGTACTCATTAGCACAATGTTTTTATTATTTACTTATGTATAAGTAGGAAGAAAATTAGGGAATACACTAGGCTAAACAAATAGTCAAGTTGTTTAAAAGCTGTCGTTATGCGATTGTCATTACAAATCGCTGCTTTTCTTGGCCAGGAGTAGAACAGAAGAAAAACGGACACTCCCGTCTGAGAAAGGTATAAGTACTTCACAACTGAAACTAATAACAATGAATACCTCGAAAACGGTAAGCTCCGCGAGAAAAATGCATATGACATAACTTGTGTATTTTAACAAGACCTACGTTTTTTGTACAGTAACTTTTTGTATATCTCTTACGGTTTATTAGTTATGTCAAATTAAGCAAAATTCATCCAGAATAAACAGGTCTTCTTCAGAAGCTATTCCCAGAAAATTCAAGATATACATTTTATTTGTTAGGTAAATATCTTTAAAATATGATGCTTTAATTAAAATCGTTAGAGCCATTTTTAAGAAAGTCAAAAGTTTCGAAAAAAGTTCCATGTAAAGGGTAGTTTGGGATGGGGGGATTTTTCTCAAAATCTTCGAGTCGCATTCCTGGAAGATACTGAACTTAAATACCAAGTTTGGTATTTTAGCTACTTTTCGTTTTTGAGTTGTCGTGTTCAAAGACACACGGACACACGGACACATGGACACACACACACACACGCGCGCGCGCGCGCGGACCTTTTTCTGGAAATGCTTTTTTTTTATTCAGGGGGTACTAAAACATGTATTTCCGGTGAAATCTCGATATCGAATTTTTGGGTGGAATACAATACTTCTCTATCCCAATGTGCATTGTACTTATGGGGCTAGAGAAAGTAAAAAGTGATTTAGTGCGTCAAATAAATCAGTTAATTCACAACTTAGTTAAGGCTGCATCTTACACGAATACCTCTACACCTTGCTTTATTATTTTGCATGTTTTCAGGTAAAAACAAGAGCCTATAGAATGCTCCCTTCATTCATACACAGGAAGCGGAAACAAAACCTACCAAGAAATATGTTTCCAAACACTCTTTGAGGGCAATAATGTGGTCTCAACTCCTTTCCTGGTATAACGTTAAATCCAACAATTGAATTAATGCAACAATTTTAAGCCTGCTAAAGCTATCGAGAATGTATCTCATATTAGACATACTTCAATAATACCGAATATTTAGAGTATCAGACTATCGATAGTATCAAGGTCCTATCCCTAATCTATTCTGGAGTTAGAGTGTGTGCTCCTCTTTGTGGATTGGCCTTATAAATACTTAAAAGGTTGGTTGTTGGTCCTGGCAGTCCATCATATACCTTATTTAGCCAGTATGTCCTGTTCAATGTTGCTGTGTGCATCTCATGGATAATTCTCTAAGAATTACCATGTGATGAGGATCCTGTGTTTCAGTTATTCCTGTTCATTCTCCCTGCTCCCTCATGCGCTCTCTGGCAGTCTAGGTACTTTCTCTGCACGTAGCTACCTTGTACATAGTGTATACAGATGGTATCGTATTCCACCTAAAAATTCGATACCAAGATATTACTGGAAATATATCTTTTAAGGTTCCCTAAGTCCAAAAAAGGTATTTTTAGAAAAAATTCCGTGTGTGACATTGGAATGCATAACCCAAAAACTAAGAGATTTGATATTTAAGTTTGGTATTTTCCAAGGATGCGACATGAAGATTTTCAAGAGAATCCCTCCTCCTATAACTACCTTTTACATGGAAAAATATTTTAGAATCTTGTTTTTCTCAAAAACGGAATAATTTTTATTAAAGCACCATATATTAAAGCTATTTGAATTGCAAATAAAATGTGTATTCTGAAGACCTGTTCATTCTGAATAAATTTTACTGAATTTTACATAACTGGTAAATCGTAAGAGATAGACACAAACTTACTGTACAAAAATGAAGAAGTAGTTAAAATAAACAATTTATGTCATATACATTTCTTTTACAGAGTTGGCCATTCCTGAGATATTCCTTGTTATTGGTTACAATTTTAATTTATGCATCTTCTCAAACGGGCCACCATTTGATTTATCTCTCTTTTGTTTTTCTGGAAATGTAAAATGAACCGAACATAAATTGTTCACATATCGACAGGCTTTTTAAAGATTTGATTATCACTTTAGACTGGCGTATTCCCTTATCTCCTTCTGCTTATCAGGAACTAAGCAGTAAGACCATGTCTGTTAATATTTATTTGGTTTAGCATGGTGTAGGTAGAAAATAATATTTTGTCAGAATATGTTCTTTTGCAGAACAGGTAGAGTCCCATTCATGAAACACACCACTGCTATTACAGCGCATGGCAGAAAATATTTAGCGCCAGTTCGTCTATGTAAATGATGAATGGGTATATAATGTGATTTATGCTATATTTATTAGTGGTATTGCTTCTTTTGAGACAGCAGATACGCTTATTTTAAGGAATTGCGATGAGCAATTAACAAAGCAATCGTCTGAAAATAATAGAATTCAAAATTTAGTGCGTTATAATCACAAGAATTTCTGTACCTCGCTCCCCAAATTTTGCTTTTTAAATATTGACAAATCCTCATGTAAAAACTTTTGATTTTGTTTACCTCCTGTTAATCCTTAAATACTCCCAGAAATTATATTAATACACATTGAGTTGTAACTAGGTAAGTGCCAAAGGTTTTAACAGTTTTCTATATGAATGGATGTGAAAAACAAAATAACAGCGATTTTAATAAAGTATATATAACATGTATGTAGCGTGCATATGTTATTCATTTAGAAATCTCAGCTGTTAACAAAACCCGTTCAAAGAGTTTTAAGAAAACAAATATGTTAAAAGCTTTCCTAATTAAAGCTATGATTTTTATAGGAGGGGTTTCGTGGATTTTTTTTTTTTTTTTTCATTTTTGATCAATGCTGAAATTGAATACGAATTTTGGCATTTTTAGGCCTTAAAGTTTTAATTTTCCTATTCATAGGCACACATACATATGGATTTCAATGTAGCGTCTTCAGGGGATCTCAAACCGTGAGTTTCTGGTGAAGTCACGATATCCAATTTTCAGATAGAGTACAATATTTTTTCTACGTATATGAACGTTTATGTCCAATGGGAATAATCATTAAAGGTAATACGGACGAATATAAAAAACTGTCTTCAAATTTAGAATTAATGTAAGTCTTAACAGAATTCTGTATAAACTTCATTAAATCGATATTGTTTATAAGCACATATAAATTTTAAAATACTCCTCCTGGAACAAGAAAATGTTTTAAATGCATAATAATACCACAATTGTGTTATTGTAACATTAGAAACAAACTATAGAATGTTTACTAAAGTCTGTCCACTAAAATTGGTATATGTTAAAATAAATTGTTGCTAAAAAGTTAAAAAATTAAAGTTGCATAAACGTTTATACATCATTCCTCTGTATTTGTCTTATAAATTGAACAAAAAATACACATTATTTGTGAAGGATATACTTTTTTCATTAATAGAAACATAATTATATGAGACAGCGTGCTGAAAAACTTGAATTTTTGGCATAATTTAGGGTTTGTTATAGAAATTTACATTTTAGGTTCCTATGCTGAGATTAAATAATAACATTTGCCTGAATATTGTTAAATATCATCAATTTTCATGTTTAATGTAAACGATAAATTCCTTAACTTTCAGGATTTGATTAGGCACCCTTAATATGCAATTGTTTAAAGTGCACACGAAAAAATATATTCCATTGATTTACAATTTTTATCCTTTAGTATTCAGAATATAAAGCAGAGAGTGGATTAAATTAGTTAATCTCAAGGATAAGATATGACTATACGAAAAGAAACATTTTATCTGCGCATATATAAATAGTTTTTCTAACACGCTACTTTCTTCACTAACTGTATAAATTCCATACAACGAAAGCCTCGTGTTTCTTTGTCTGCAAGTAACAATTCACTTAAGCTCTTGGCATTTTTTTCTTCTCTTTCTTGTAAAGGGAAAGCTTCAACGCTGCAAAAATTCTCTGTTCTTTATCTACGATGCTCGGGCAGAACCCATTCACCCCACCCACCTCTAGATGCAGCGAAGAGAGCGATGAGGTCACGCTCTTCTGTCTCCATCTGCAAGAATAAATGGCATATGTTGAAGTTTTGTTTCTCTGAATAGCACCAGCGAGAGAATGCTTAGATAAGAAATTGCTCCGCCTAATGCCTGTTGCCATAACATTATACAGGCACTAGGCCGATATCGATTGGCTATATCATAAAGTGCGATTGGCCTGTCAGAAGGAAATGAAGGACAGACACAGTCAATTAACCAAAGTATACTGGCCCCAGGCCGGATGGGCAGCCATGGCCTTCAGTGCCTGTAATTAATTATTATTCCAAGTCCACGAAATCTCCCTGTTCTTTTCCAGGCTTTTAGAGACCTCTGTCAAGCTGTGTTCCCACGATTGTTTATGCAAGCGGTTGTGTTTCAGCCTGAAACAAATTCAATGAAATCACAGAAAATAAGTTCTAGTAGTGTGTTTCTTCTCATTGTTGTTTCTTTACTTTTTATGAACATTTCAGTTCCTAAATAGTTATGCTTCGATACTGATATACTGAGGGAATGTAATACAGCTTCCATGACTGAGCTGTGCCGGTAGTGCTTACACCACACCACAGAATTCCCTTTCTGCCTATCTGCGCGTATAGAGACGGACTGTTGCGAAGAACACTTTTCAGCTGCATATGTGAAATGATTTCGCTTCGCCATTCACCTAGGTCTAGCTAATGAGTGTGTGTGTGTGAAGGAATTTCTGTTAACATTAAATAAAGAAAACTACCGTAGAAAACCATAGGCATCGACACGTTTCTTATACTTTGTGTGTCTTGAAATACCACTTTCAGACATTTTATGTAACCAATAACGGATAAAACATATTGCATCATGAATCCGTTTCCTGTAATGCTATTTATTGTTTTAACTGCATCATTTATATAATTCATCTAATTATATCGAGGGCTTTGCTTTAAAAACAATTCGTTAAATGTAGGTTGTTTTTTAACGAACGGTTTTTAATCATTTTATTTTCAACACACACACGCACACATTCACTCTCAAATAAGCACTTACACACGCTGTGGGGTATAGGAAATAAATCTGGTTAAAGAAAAATTCTCCGCCCGGTGAGAATCGAATCCGGAGCCTCCGGGTGAGAAGTCAGCTCGTTGACCACTTGACCACTTGACCAGGAAGTCAGTCCTGTAGTGTCTCATTGTTCATTCATCTTCCGAATTCTTCCGTATTCTTTGTGACAGTTTTACTAGATCTTACAAATAATTATGAACCCGAAAGTCTCCAAACTAATACATATGGCATTACTACAAGTAATAAAGATCAAAATGGATGCTTTATCTCCAATAGATAGCAAAACGGATGGACAAAAACGGAAGCTCTCAAGAGTATTCGTTCAGACACCGCTTTATCGATACGATCGAATAACGACCGGCTAAATAGAAAATGAGGGGTGATCACTCAGCTACGCTGCCGCACCCTAAAGTTAATGAGGAGAGTTGCCTGCATCCACCATTCGTGATAAAGAAGCTTTGTCTTAACACAGCCTTAGAAACTGCAACATGTAACTAGGTGCGGCTTTCATGTATGTGAGATAATTGAGTGCTGTGCTTCCTGTTTTCTAGAGAATAACAGCTTCCCATACAATTAATGGGTTACCAAAATGACAAAGCATACAGTATAAATATAAACTGAAATTACATAAATAAATTTAGGGTTAGCAATAAAAGACATAATGGCATTACATAAATGTACATATAAAGAAGTTCGCTTTGGTGCTTCGTAGCGCTGGGGATCGTGGGTTCGAGTCCCGCCTTGGGCATGGGTGTTATATGTTTGTGTTTATGTGTGTGTTGTAAAAGTAAGAAAACAGCAATCCAGTAATAATACAGAAAAAAGGTAAAAAGAAAAAAGGTAAATAAAAGTAGGGTATACAGTGCCGGAGTCCCGATCAGACTCCGGTACCGTATTTAAAAATTAAAAAAAAAAATAAAAAAAAAAAGTATTAAATGATTAGATGTGCACAATACATTATACAGAAGAGCATGAATAACAATGATTTCTAAAAAGTTCAAGTGATCCCTTAAGGAGAGTCGAAATGCCCTATCTTGCCAATGTTAAAGTTTGACCCATTATCTCTGCAACTATTTAACATAATAAGCTACATTGTTTAAGGTATATTTAGCAATGTTTTACAGTTGATTGATGAACAATAAAATACTTCTGTTCATTAGAAGGAAAGGTATCACTATTCTTAATAAAGCTCTTACAAGTTTATTGAAAAATTATGATTTTTAAATTTTAAAAAAATAACTAATTCATACACATAAAAATTTTTTTGCTAAAATAAAGCGTATTTAGATACAAATATGTAGTAAAACTAACATCCCTTAATGTCAATTAGTTTCTCAGACAGTGGGACATTTGTATAGAAAGTTTTGCTTCTCCTGAAATTGCTTTCAAACATAACATTAATAAAACATGTAACCTAATTTTCCAAACCTAACTTCGCATTACTTCGAAACTCTCACATGAAGAAAGTATGAGCGGGATGCCAATGCTGCCAACAGCTACTTAAAACTTTTCCATTAAAATAAAACAAATATATATTTTCTAACACTAATGTTTACAACGTTTTTGACGTTTAACGAAGTGAGTGTACGGAATGTTTTAAAAAATTACTACGCAGGATTATTTTCAACAGTATTTTTAAATTATTTACAATTAGAGTACCTCGTTGAAAGATATACCAATATGAGCGGGAAATTTGAAAATCTCATATGCAAATAAAACATGAAAATGAAAAAAACTATGAAAATCCCATTTCAGATTCGCTTAAAAGAACTAAGCACTACTTCGTAAATAAATGAAGTTCGTAACGAACACTTTTTCCAAAAATCACCGAAGAAACGAGGAATTATCCTACGTGCATCTCTAGACTTTAGAAAGAAATAAAAGAGGCAGAAACTGGAATTTACATCCGTTGCCTGTGGAGTTATTAAAAGCTTATAATAATCTTAGTGAAAGTGTGCCATTTTTAGAGCAGATAGCATATATTGCCATTTAAATGCCCTAGTAGGTATATTAAAGCCACCCCACGTTCTTTAAATACCTTACCCCAATTTGCTACAATTTCTGATTTTAAATCCACTGCGAAGTCATTTGGAGATCATTGTATGAATATTTCAAGTTCAGAACTCAAAATGTATGTAATATGTAGTAATAGCTAAAAATCATGAGTTTAGTAACTTCTTTCAAAGGTTTTCAAATCAGGTCTCATACCCGGAGTTCCTATGTGCCTCGTGCATCATCAAGACACCGAGTCGCCTTCCGTGGTGTAATGGTTACCGTGCTCACTTCATATACCCAAGGTCGCGGGTTCAAATCCGGCGGAGGACGATGGATTTTTTCGGGCGTAAAATCCTTAGCATGGCTGCCTTCGGAAAGCTGTTGGTCCCGGCACGTAAAAGAACCTCCAGCCTGATAGAGAGGCCTCTGAGCAAAAATTAAGCGGTCTTTCACGCCCAGTATAGAATGGGACGCTGAGAATCACAGCAGTTAAAGAGCGTCCATAAATAAAACGCCATTTCATTTAATGTCATCAAGACACCGATTATTTAACCTGCGCCCTCCACATTCTAAACTATAAACAACATGGGACACCTGGCACAAAGCATTCGCCTCGAATCGAATGACTGCAATGTTCCAAATATCAC
Source organism: Hymenopus coronatus (assembly GCA_030762935.1). Lineage (NCBI taxonomy): Eukaryota > Metazoa > Arthropoda > Insecta > Mantodea > Hymenopodidae > Hymenopus > Hymenopus coronatus. The sequence continues at coordinate 101,259,611 of CM060897.1, forward strand.
TGGACATTAGCGAAAACAATATTTGTATTGAATTAAAATAGTTTCTGTTTCAGAAAATAAAGAAAGGTGAGAAGAACAGAAAGTTACATTTTTTAGTTCATATAAGTTTTCAGGCACCATTGCTTTTAGCACAAAGAGCGGAATCTCTGCAGAAAAGAGTATCAACAGATAATAGCTTCTACTTTGGTATAAATTATACCAAAGGATATTAACTTCCTACAAGTAGTAATGATAAGATGTCCCATTTTTCTAAAAGCATAAACAACTTCCATTTGAAAAAGTTCAACCCGCTAACTACGCTTTTGATGGCTGTTCCAAAAAGACGATTTTATTTCACATGCTAAAGTAAACTAAATAAAGGTATCGTTAAAACTTCTGTAAACTGCAATGCGACGAGTACTTTATGTGAAACGATGCAAAACCAAATTAAAATATTCATAAAATTAAAACTGAGAGATGAATTGACTTTGTGTGCAACTTCAAAATATATGTAGCATAGAAGTTAGAAATGTCACCACATGTCTCCTAAAATTTGGATTTGGGCTTCTAAGTCATTTAAATAGGCAAAATTGCGAATACAGCCAGATTTTATATTGTTCGAAGATTTTTAGCAACATTTTATAATTTGTTTTCTCAAAATATAGAACCAAATACCTTTAAAATGTACGATTATTTCGATGTTTGTATATGTGAATGCCTTATTTTCTCCAAGAATTCAGAATAATTTTATAAAAAGTATAATTAAGTTATAAAATTTAAAGTGCTTCGTTAATTATTAAGATTTGTGAAAATAGTATCTAGGCGACTGGACATTACAGTTTTTCTTTCGGAGCACTCTCTCTATCCTGGTTCGATTCATTCATCTAGGGTTGTAAGTTTTTGATACGTGGATCCAGAATATCCACTCTAATTCAAATTCAAGTATTATCTAATAACACAAATAATAGATGGAGGATAAAACCTGCTGGTTCCTTCGTTCTAATGACTTACTCAACTAATGCTAACTGCAACGGACACCAGCAGGGTGATTCCACTATTAAACAGGAAATAATTTGTAAGAGGTTTACCTAAACCCGCAAAGAACAAATAAGTAGTTTTATAAACTAACAATAAAGTGCACCACCTTTAATTAATACCGAAGTGGAGCATTTAAGGACTTATATAAAAATCCGTCATTATTCCAAAACAGAAATAATTTATTTGATGATGTTTTTAGTTAACGCGGTAACCAGCTAGATTTTGAAAAATAAAAATACAAGAAAAAAAAACTCTTGGCTTACATCCTGCTACCGCGTTCAAATAAATATCTTCTGGAACAAACCCCCTGGAAGAGATTTTCATTTGGTGCTGTCTGTGTCATTGTCTTACGTCGCCTTAAATTCCCCAACTTGCTTACATTTAATTTATATCTTTTAGTAGAATGGTAGGATTAGACTTAAAACATCAGATCTTCAGTTAAGGATACAAAATCTATAAGAACAAAAAATAACAAAATTTGTATGTATACATTGCACATTATTTTTTAGTGTAATCAAAATTAAAGCTGTGAACAAACTGTGAAAAATGATAAGTTTGAAAAAGCTAATATGCAAGAAAAGTTTATAACTATTTATCTAGCACTTAATACCGTTTCTCAGTGGTTCATAATATTTCCTTATTCTCCATAGCGCAGCTGCTTACCAAGCGACAGACCTGGGTTCGACTCCCGGTACCGGCGTGGGGATTCTCCCCCTATTGGGAGATCTGGTTCGGGATGTATTCAGCCTCGTGAGAAGTAGCAGCTCCAGGTCATGAGGACCGCATTAACCGGCTGGGCGGGTTCGAGGCGCTCACCACGTCTCACCCTCCAATACTGCACGCCATCCATGAGGTCTGTCGTGGACCGTGATGGGTGATGCAGCGGGCGGGCGGTAGGCCAAGGTTTCTTGTGAGTGTCGTGCCATGACTATACGAAGCATCAAAGCAAATTTAATCAACTGTGTACTGTACTTAAGTTTGTAGTAAAGAAGGGCACAGAAACAGAATTTTCAGACATTTAGGACTAAACACAGGAAGCGAGAAAGGAAAGTGATTATGCAGGCCTCAGAAATAGCTGCTGATTTTGCTAGTACAAGCTGTTAATACTAAAGTAATCGAGCGAGGTGGCACCGCGGTAACTTGTGCAGTTTACATTCAGAATGGACCTTGCCAATCTCCAGTAATCGTCTGCTCCGGGAACCGAGAGGCAGATTCTGGGATGATTTTTCATATACAGTGTTTTTCCTTTCCATAATTTCCCCGTTCATTGCGCTTCCGTCTCATCTTTATTTGGTGGTGTTGGGCATATGGTACGGATGCATGCTCAAGAGAAAGAGTACTCCTCGTGGACACTAGAGGGCTGCCTGGTCGAAGGGTCGTTGATTGCATATCCAGTAGTGTTACAGATTTTCGTCTCTAATAAGGATGGGAACTTCCGCACGTCTTTGTAGCCTGAATGCATGCAACATGTGGCTTCATCAAGTAGGATGCATGTATGAAATATTTTATTTCACGAACAGTAGAATCTGAAACACCTTAAGCATAATACCCCTTGCGAAATATTTCCCTCCACTTTATAACCTCTACCTGTATAATGGTGAAATATAGATATTCGGCAGCGATGACGATAGATTCGTGATGATGTTTGGTTTCCTTGCCTGTCTGTGTGTGTCTGTCCAGGGGTACATGTGTTCTACGTGCTGCTAGGTGTTGGCACATGCTGATTCAGAGGGCATCTTCGCCAGACCTGGATGTTACCATTTGCATCGAATGAACAGAGTGCCATGGGTAACCGAGGCTATTAAGGAATGGACTCGAAAAAGCGAGGTTTACAATTCAAATCTCACCAGGATCGACTTCCCTGCCTGAAGAATTACTCTAAACTTACTGGCGAATTACCCTAAACTTACTGGAGAATTACCCCAAACTTGGGCTGGAATGTTTTCTCAAACTTTATCTTCCAATCAGTAATTTCATTTTATGAATCATCAATGTCACCCACTATAGTGCTTACGAAATAAGAGCGTATGTTGTGGGAACCGATGGGTGAAACTCGGGCAAAATGATCAAAAGTTACAATTATGATATTTTAGCTCTTTAAAGGGCGGTTCCCTAGGAAAATTTAATGCAAATATTTTTGTTCATGAACTAAAAGAAAATGTCTTATGAACGATTTAAATAACCTTGAACGGAGGGCATGTTATCGCGTTTGAGAATATTTTTATATTTCTAACTTTTCCCAAATTCGCGTGAAGTATCTTTATATAATTTTGTCACAAATTACACATTATAAATAAACCTATACACTATTTTATAAACATATATAAACTAGTTAATAACGAGTTTTCTATTACATTTTCCTCGGTTATAATGTTTTTTAAAAAAAAACAGCATTTAAAATGCTGCGTATACTAAACTTTTTAGCTTACTTGAGCAATCTTCGGAAATAGTTATTCCAATACATGCTGACTTAAACTTGCTATATTACTAGTATGAGACGTAAGTCAGTGCCGTAAGCCCAAGAATGTGTGATAGATACAGCATGTGTAAAATGTCCTGAAGCATAGATACGCATTAGCACTAACCAACTGACTTGCACAAGAAAAGAGGTAGGGTCAGTATTCCACCTGCTGTGAGTGGTTTCTTGCTCCCCCAACACCTCTTTTCACTTCACCCCATTTATTCTCTCTTGTGCAGATGGAGTCACGATGTTAAACATAAGCTATGTTTATAAAAGTCCAATTTCACATTTCCAAAGAAATTAATTTAAAACCCTTATCTTACCAAATTCATTTTCAGTAAAGAATATAAACCGAAATTCTGTTCACAATTTATGAGAATCACATCCTAAGGAGCAGTTTTTATTGAAATACAATATAGCTACATTTGCCAAAGTTCGCAAACACACTCTATTATGTCGTCATCCGTGGTCTAGAATAACATGATAGCCTCTGGTTTCCGAGGTTGCGGATTCAAACCCTGTGGAGGGCGATGGTTTTTTTTCGAGCGTACAAAACGCTAGTCTGGTTTCTTTCGGAAGGGAAGTAAAACTGTTAGTCCCGTGTCGTAACTTTACGGCACGATATTATTAAGCGGTCTTTCACATCCAATATATAATGAATGGTACGCTGAGAACCGTAGCAGTTAAAGACCGTCCATAATTAATTTATTTAAAAACGCACTTCATTGTACATGTTTAAGATTTGGTAAAAGGCAAACAATAATATTAATAATAATAATAATAATAATAATAATAATAATAATAATAATCCGTAGTTAAGTCTCCTTAATCTCTACTCATTTAGATGCGTTCGTTCCATTCCATTACTTCTCTATCATTCTTCAACAAGCTACTATTTAAAGCGCTTCCTATACTTCCATCTACTTCACTTTAATCTAAAAAAATGTAAAATGCATTTATTACACATTTTCTTATAGATAGAACGGAAGTACAGAAAAGCAGTAGGATTAAGCGGTTTTTAAACTTTTTAAGAGCTGGACGCTATGTGATGATTTTAATTCCGTTCTTTCTGCATACTAGGAGTAGTTCCACCGAAAAACACTATAAGTATTTTAAATTTAAACCAATAACAAGGCATATCTCGAAAGTAGTAAACGTCCAAAAAAGTTATTTGACATAAATCGTTGCTTTAATAAGGTCTACATTTTTGTGAAGTAAGATTTTACATACCATTCATGCAAAAAACATTCAGAATGAAGGGCACTTATCACTCAGAAACATTTTATTTGTCACGACAAGAGTCAGACTGAAAAATTCAATGCCATAGCCGGGATTTGAATCACGGATCTCCCGGGCTCTAGCCGGTTACTCGACCGCTGAGCTACCATTAGCAACATGCTATGTCGCTTCCGTGGAAGATGTTAAGTTAAATTTAAATGTATTTTCGTTTTTGAGTTGTGCTGTTTACAGACATACAAGGACACAATATGGGAATAATCATTGGAGACCCAACAGATTGAATAGCTCATAGTTTGGAGGATAGAAAGAGCAGGTTAAGAAGAGGAGGAAGAGGATGAAGAATAAGAAGAATAATCTACTAGTCATCTGATATGTTATCAGGTCAGATAGATCCAAAGAAATCCCCGGACTTAGCCTAACTACGTATCCAGGAGAACGAAAGGTTGGGGTGGACAACGGCCGTAAAAGGCTTTATATACGAGTATTGCCACTGGAAAGCAACCAAAGAAGCGGTGAATCGATGGAATTGGGTTGAGCCTTGAGTGGTATCCAATTTGCTATATTATAAATTATTGGAGGAGACGCAAAAAGCCTGTCTATTGCTGAAACCGCTGATGAAAGCTTCTTCCCTTTATTGTATGATTCCATGCTCTCTGAAAAAAGTTCGAGGCAATTTCCATTTTGTGCTAATGAACATTCTGAATGGTGGTCGGGAACATTGATGGGCAGACTCCGGAATGAGTTATGTGACTCTTTGTGCTGGGTAGCTGCAGAGTGGAAAGTTACCAGATTAACATTCAATAATCAGCTTTAGCTGGAGCGAGTTCTTTATCAAGAAATGAAAAATAAACAAAAGTTTTCATCTGGATGTCGTTAAAGCCCACAATTTAAGTTTTTTTGTGGAGTTAACCATTTCTGAGAATATCATTGTTTTTGTTTTAAATTTTCTTCTTCCTCTTCTTCTCTTTACACTCCTCATATGGAGGAATTACATGACTTCTAGCTAATGTTTCATGCTAGATGCTAGAAGCAGCGGACATTGGATCTGTAGAGTATCCTGAGATGAGAGATCAGGCAAATGCCTGATATGAAAAATAGGAGGTAGATAATCTATTACGAAGGCCAAATGATGATGGAACAAATGGGAGAATGATTGGCGGAGGAAACCGGAGAACACGGAGAAAATACTCCCAAACGCCTTTGTGGTTATCTGGAACTGAACTCGGTGAGCCTAGGTGAGAGTCGAGCGGTATAGCCACGGCTTCGCCTTTTTGAATCTTCAAATATATTTATCACATGAAAAATAGTTATTTGTTTTTGGTGTCTTATCCATAGAAACGAAAAGGAATTTCATCACAAGGCATGTCTTAAAACATTTGACTGTTCGAACATGACTGTGTGCCAAAGGGCTCGTGATGACAGCCTATTGTCACGGCTAAACACAAGCGCAGCACTGTTTATGGACTTCGCCCAGTGGCGTATGGGTTACAACCTTCCTCTCTAGCTAGGCTCCGTGGTTTGGGTTGAGAACGTACGAATACTCCAAGTCAAACGAGTAGAGTTGGAACAGGTAGCTCAAAATCTGCTGTATTCCCTTACTTATCTAAAATGACCTGTAAGCTTAGCTATTGTCCCCTGGTTTCTAAACTGTCGTAACCAAAAATGATTTTTCAGATACAAGTATTTTAGTTTTAGTATGTAAATTAACATTAAATTAAATGGAGTTGTATTTATGAACGCACTTTGCCTGTTGTGGTTCTCAGCGTCCCATTCTATATACTGAGAGTGAAAGACCGCTTACTTTTGCTCAGAGGCCTCTTTTATCATAGTTGAGGTTTTTTTACGTGCCGTAAATCTACGACACGGGACCCACCTCTTGACTTCCCTTCCGAAGGAAGCCATGCTAAGGATTTTTACGCCGGAAAGAATCCATCGTCCTCCGCCGGGTTTGAACCTGCGACCTTAGGTATATAAAGTTAGCATGGTAACCAGTACACCACGGAGAGCGATGTTTTAATACGTAGGTATACAATACAAATTTATCTTCAGGGTCATGGCTTTTGGAAAATAAAATATCCGAAATAGTGACTAATGAGTTATTACGGTTTTAAGCACAGAACCTGCAAGTAAATACGACTAAAAATGCACTTCTTGTGACACGATACTTAAGAAGCCAGGGTGCGATTTCTACCGTCTAGCACGTGCACATTTATAGATATACTGTTACCTACGTATTCGCGGCATCCAGCTGAATGTTCCTCACAAGCGTGGCGACTTTAAAAATCTGATGCGTTCTATTCACATGACTTTCTCTACATCTCTGCAACAAATTATTGTTAAATGCCTCCCTTTGTTTCATGCTAATTGAGAAAAAAATAGCAGAAATAATTTTATTACTTGCTTCCAGGCAAGTAGAAGGGAAATAAGGGAGTACCATAGGCTAAAGTATTAGCAAAAGCTAATTGCTATGTGAATGAAGTTCGCAAATTCCCGTATCATAAAAGTATACATGTTTTAAAGCTGAAACCAGTAACAAGGAATATCTCAAAAACGATCCATTCCACGAAAAAAATGTATGTAACATAAATTGCGTGTTTTAACGAGCTCTACATTTTCTGTTAAGTAAGTTTTTGTCTATCGCTTATGGTTTGCTAGTTATGCAATATTCTGTAAAATTCATCCGGAATAGCCTCATCTTCAGCGGCTATTCCCAAAAAATTCAAGGTATACATTTTATTTGTCAGGTAAATATCTTTAATATACACTATTTTAATCAAAATTGTAACAGCTATTTTTGACAAAATAAAAATTTTGGAAAATTTTACCATGTAAAGGGTAGTTAGGTTTAGGGGAATTTTCCTGAAAATCTTCGTGTCGCGTTCTTGGAAGATACTGAAGTTAAATACCAAGTTTGGTATTTAACGGACTTTTCATTTTTGAGTTATACTGTCCACAGATACATACACACACAGAAAACCTTTTTCCAAAATTTGTTTTTTTTTTTTTATTCAGGGGATCCTCGTTGAAATTTCTGCGTCGAATTTTTGGTGTAATGTAATAACTACTCTATACACTATGTACATAGTTCGTGTACAGAAAGTAAAAATACAATTACCACGTTTCCATGGCGAATTGAAATCGATTTGAGATCCAATTCCCTCTGAATAGAATCCCCGTTTCGTGTGTTAAATTCAATAGGAATTAAACCTTTTGAATACCTAGATTCAAGAATAAAAAATTCCAGCATTTATGGCGGTCCACTTGAATTTATGTTGACAATCCCGTTAAGCCTATCATGCTTTTTGTTTTGATTATTATATGCAGGTTGTAAGTTAATGAATGTTTCTGAGAAGAATAAATTACGAAATTGTGGAAACGAATAAATGACCCTGTTGTGTATTCTAGTAAGATACAACTTCCTGGGAAGTTTATTCGAGATTAAGAAATTTGACGTGTTCCATTCACATGACTTTCTCAACATCTGTGTAAAAATTATTGTTAAAACGCTTATTCTTCTTCGAGATACACCTTAACGGAAATTGTGTCAATTCTTGCTTTCTTGTAAGTAGAAGAGAAACAAGGGAATACACTAGAATAAAGTGATAGCCAAATATTTTAAATGCCAAATGCTGATATCCGTTTCTTTACATTGACAGGAGTAGACAAATTTCCTATGAGAAACGTTTTAAGTATTTAAAATTTAACCAATAACAAGGAATATCTCGGAAACGGTCAAGCATACGAAACAAATGTATATGACATACATTTGCGTGTTTCAACGAGATCTACATTTTTGCGATTATTCTTTTATTTGCCTCAGTTATGCAACATTCAGCATAACTCATCAGAATGAAGAGCTCTTCAGAAGCTATTCCTAGAAAATTCAAAATATACGTTTTATTTGCCATGTAAATATCTTAAGCATACGGTATTTTATTAAAAATCGTAGACCATTTTTGAGAAAATCAAAATTGTTGAAAATGTTTCCATGTAAAGAGTAGTTTCGTTTGGGAGATTTTGCTTCAAATCTTCCTGTCGCATCCCTGGAAGATACTTAACATAAATACAGTTCGTATTTTACCTACTTTTCGTTTTTTAGTTATAGTGTTCACAGACACACGCACACACGGATACACGGACACAAAATGGACCATTTTCCAAAAATGCTTATTTTGGCTCCAAGGGATCCTAAAACGTGCATTTCCGGTATAGACTTTTTGGGTAGCATGTACTAAGTATAGAGAGAGAGTAAAAATGATAAGCGAACAGCGTGTTGGAACAGGTATAGTAGAAGGCGTATTCAGTACGATTTGAATACGCTAGGTTTTTCCATGTAACATTTTTCACTCCGATTACGCTTTATATGGGGATCGAATCCATGATTCAATACCATTTGAGTATGCTTTTCTATGCAGTATTCATTATGTAATGTGCTCTCAAATCAATTTCAATTCCCCATGGAAACATAGTAAATTATTAAAATTATACGTGCTGGAAAGTTTTTGTTTAAATGTAATCTCATTATACAGGGTGTCTAGAAATTGTTCGATAATTTTATAAGGATATATTTTCATTAAAACTTAATATAAATAAAACACTGTAATACCATTTGAAAAGGGAAGTTTTAAGTTTTATTTTCATCTTAGAATCACTCAATGTGATCGTCACGTCTAATACGGCAGACGTCCAGTCAGTGATCCCATTCGTGCCACTCCCTCTCAAGCATGTCTTGTGGTATGTTCTCGATGGCTGCTGTAATGCTCCTTCTCAATCCCGCTGGAGGTGGAGGGATTTAACTTTATCCTGGATGTAACCCCATAGGAAGAAATCACACTTTGTAAGGTCAGATGAACGGTGTGGCCATGTGCAGAAGGAGTTGTCTGCGGCATTTTGAGACTGATTATTTTCAGATAATTAATTTAAAATAATCACAAATTAATAATATAATTAATAATAATTTCTATAATAATATATATGAAAATGATGTTGGTACCAAAGAAATTACAGCAATGTCTAGAAGTCAAATGTATAACAGGGTATTTCTTTTGTATTTCAACAAAATAGCCGAAGGCAAGGAAATGTTTCTAAGTGCAGGTAGATAGTAACATATGGCAGAGATTGTTAAAATCGTCCAGTCGCCGTTTGAAAGACAAGGAAATTCCAACAAACTAGTGAATAGGTTAACTGTACTGGCGACTGTGGAATCGCCAAGCTGAGTGTGTCGGGGTAAATTGTAGACTGTCTGAAATATGTAGCATTAAAAGGGGTGGAAGTAAGTTTTAAAGAAGCGTAGAAACGAAAACAAAGTCAGTCGGTTTTGGGCAGTCTTTTAAGTTCTTTTCAGTCATGCCGAGCATTCCTGATTCCTTCGTACTTCTTTCGCAGTTGCATTCGCAATAACATACACGGTCTCACGTCGTTATATGAGAACAATAATTGTACTGCAAGAGTAACAAATGGGGAACTGATTTCTTGGCAAATTATCAAGAAACAATAAAAATAAACATTTACTATTTTATCTGCTGTATTATTCACACAAAGGCTTATTTGTGGTACCGCCCCCTGAAAACCTGAGTATCATTCTCACAAATAAAATCAACCCTGACCAGTAAGAGGACCCAATCTATGGAGCTAACATCAAACCGAAGGTCACCCAGCTGTTAGACGACCAATACACTACAATGTATAAGATTCTCCTTGATGAAAAATGAAAATCAGATGAACAACACAAACTTCAAGCTTCCCTCTTTCAAATTTTGATATGATATTTTGTTTATGTTAAGTATTGGTTATATCGTCCAATAATTTGTAGACAATCCGTATTTTAAGGTTTAGGATCATCAGAGCATTTTAGTAGCACTGATGTGAAGAAGTAATCAATGATTGCATTTTTGTTGTTTTCGTTATATTTCTGGTAAGACAAATAACATATCACATATCGAAAACACAACATACCTTACTATTATTTAAATAATTTTGTTTGCTTATGTTTAACAGGTAATTGAAGTAAGTCCATTCTAAAATGTATTCACCAAAACATACCAAATAAACTGTTGAAATAACAATTTTTACATATCATGCATATATACAAAAATACTTAATAGATTAAACAAACGAGACCAAGAAATTTCTTGGTTCCATTCTTTTAACAAACCTTAATATGTGTAAAACAGTTCCAAATTTCACATTTCCATTCATTCTACAAACTAAGTAACTTTTTGTAATTGATTTAATATAGGTACAACTTTTGCCCTTCCATGTCTGCTATTCATTCTCTTATTTTCCAAACTCTCTTCTTTAATCTGAAGTGACCCAGCAAACCCGTTACCATTTTATCAATAAACTTTATTTGATTTCTCTAAATCCATTGTGGGTTTTTTTTTACAATTTAAACAAGCGTATGTCAGCTCACTGTCTGGTATTCACTGAATTCTAAAGACATATTTTAGTATTTTTAAATCACTACTCCGCATGCATATTGCAATATAGTTTTTACATTTGTACTTTTTTCTAGGCAATTAATAAACAAATATATTCAAAGATGTGAGCATGTTAAACAAATGGAAAGTAATCAAGGAGATGCAGCAGAAGGCAGAATGAAATGCTTTCATGCTAAGAAAACAAATACGCTTCGTATGTGGCTAAAAGGAAGTCATTGCACTTGCTTTAGCAGTTTGGAGTCCATACTCGAAGATTGGATGCTTTCTATTGACATGTTTATTTATTGTTCACATGTATTTTCATTTGCAATTATTGGTGCTGTACTGTACTCAAGGTAAAACAGATGTATGTTTCCTTTATAATAAACCTCAGTTTCTTTTATTTTTCCTTTCTTTGAATACATTTAATAATAATTTTGGAACTCAGAGGGACGAACAGTTCATTGACCATTGTTAAAACCAATATTTTTGCATAATGTTTAAATGCATTATTTTCGGGTATATGTTCTATGAAAAATTAAAATGTACCTTCACCCTTTTGTTTTAGAGGAGTGGAATTTCCCTTCCGCACTGTATGGGCTAAAGAATTTCTGTTCCTGTATCGCCAACTCTTCCTTTCTTCATATTTATAAACACACACAGAGTTGTGAAATGACTCTCGGTATGCTAATGTGACACATTTAATTGTTACAGGCCCGCAATAAGCCCGCGGATGGGGGCGGCCATGTAAATCAGAAGGGCCAAGCGGGTCAAAAGACTCCGGTCGCCAGCCAGAAGAGTGGGCAGACTAAAACAGCTCAGAAACCAGCACAGAAACCTCCTACAGCTCAGAAGGGGCAAGTGAAGACCCAGCCCAAGGCGGCCTCTGTAAAGGGCGGCAAGAAAACTAAGACAAAGAAACATCAACAGCACGATCTTATCGTCACCATCAATCTGGTGAGTATGCTCATAATAACTACACTTACATTTTTGTAGCTCCGCATAGTAGTCATAAATACTATAATTGTAATGTAACGTGTCTGTGAAATCTGATTAAAATTGTTGAAATATTAATTTTCTCCCTTAATTAGATAAAGTCACTTCTAAACCGTAAAAAAAGCATGTAGTCTTTTCCACTCGACGCATTTAAATTACTAATTAACTGAAGGTATAATTGGACACTTTTCTTGCTAATAAAAAACACACAACTTTAAACCTTGTTATCTTACAAAGCGATTTTTTATATTCAAAATCTTCCTCACGATGGAATCGTTTGCTAATTTGTTTCAAAATGTTATACTGCCACTCAAATGCACCTTAAAATAATTACCGTATATATTTAAATCGTGACTCCAATTTTGAGAAATAAATTATAGCTTAAAACATCAAGTATTTTAGAGAGTACAGAAAGTGGTAATTGTTATAAAAAATGTAATGATTAATATAAAAACTCTGATATGAGATAGTTTTGTAAACTCGTATTGTAAATAAGAAAAATGATATACCATAGCTAGAAACAAACTGAGCACGAATGCCAACACAAAATTAAATTCCCTAAATGGTATTGCATTTTCCCCTGTAGAACTCAAGGAGATTTTAAAGTATTCTTGAAATGACATACCCCTATGTCTAGCCTAAACGTGAAATTGAATGCTCTGCCGGTGTTTTACCATGTTAGCTCAGTTGGTTAGAGCAACCGGACGGAAATTGCATGCTCTGCCGGTGTTTTACCATGTTAGCTCAGTTGGTTAGAGCAACCGGACGGAAATTGAATGCTCTGCCGGAGTTTTACCATGTTAGCTCAGTTGGTTAGAGCAACCGGACGGAAATTGAATGCTCTGCCGGTGTTTTACCATGTTAGCTCAGTTGGTTAGAGCAACCGGACGGAAATTGCATGCTCTGCCGGTGTTTTACCATGTTAGCTCAGTTGGTTAGAGCAACCGGACGGAAATTGCATGCTCTGCCGGTGTTTTACCATGTTAGCTCAGTTGGTTAGAGCAACCGGACGGAAATTGAATGCTCTGCCGGTGTTTTACCATGTTAGGTCAGTTGGTTAGAGCAACCGGACGGAAATTGCATGCTCTGCCGGTGTTTTACCATGTTAGCTCAGTTGGTTAGAGCAACCGGACGGAAATTGCATGCTCTGCCGGTGTTTTACCATGTTAGCTCAGTTGGTTAGAGCAACCGGACGGAAATTGAATGCTCTGCCGGTGTTTTACCATGTTAGGTCAGTTGGTTAGAGCAACCGGACGGAAATTGCATGCTCTGCCGGTGTTTTACCATGTTAGCTCAGTTGGTTAGAGCAACCGGACGGAAATTGGGAGACCCCAGGTAATCCCGGTTATGGAGTTTAATTTTTCAGTCTAATTCTACCTTTTTAAGCCTGCCCTACACAAGGTTTGTGTGAAAGAACAGTTAATTTCATTGCCAATAACTGTAAAATCTGAATTGTTTCTGCAATATATTTCTTTAAAAATGCACCGTACGGAGCATTTTATAAGAATAATGAATTTACAAAATATTAGAACGAGTATTTAATTTTGAAAAATAGCATTTATATTTCTAGTATATGTCATAACTGGCATACATTTTTAAAGAAGTACATATCGTGGATTTTACAAACTTCACAGATGCATTATTTTAAACACGAGAAAAATATACTGTTTATATGAACTCACTCCAAATGTCATGCCTGATCAATATTTCTGATTTAGCTACCATTAGTTAACGCCTACTTCTGTAAGCTAATTTGTTTTCGGAAATTAATTTGTTTCTTTGCTTCTCTGAGTTTCTGTTTCTTAATTTACAATGAAATGTATTTGTTATAGAGGCCATTAATATGTAGTCTTTTTTCGAGTGAGTTTGATATTCTCTAAATTTCTGTGCCGCTAGATAGGAAAAGTGAAATATCTGATATTGACATTTTAAAGTAAATACATGTGTTTATAAACTAAAACATTTTATAAACACGGGTGTGTCTTCTCTGAAAAACTTAAGGGAGTTTAGAAAGCCTATTATAAATAGAATTAATCACGAACGGGGACCCCAGGACTCTAGTCAGAGCACTAGACTCTGACCCTTGTGGAAGGAGGGATGAGAGTGAGAACCAAAGGGCGACCAGGTCTGTAAGAACGACGGGCGCAAGCATGGATAGCGTCCTACCGGTTACAGTTGGAGTGCTTCCGGCACCGGCTCAGTTTACGAACCCCGGCGAGCCCCAGAGAGAGCCCTTAAACCGGAAGGTGAGTCCTGATAGAGTCTTCCCGACGACGATACTAATTTTGGGGAATCTTGATATTCTGTTTTTGGTTATAATCATTGCTTCTAAGTGCTAGTGGAAATAAAAAAAAATCTGATTTATTCCATTCACATGACTTTCTCTACATCACTGTAACCAATTATTGTTAAAAAGCATATTCTTCTCTCTACTTTATAATTGAGATAAACATTAGCAGAAATTGTCTTAATTAGTTGCTTCCTTGTAAGTAAAAGTAAAATAGGGAATGCGCCAGGCTAAAACGTTAGTCAAATCCTTTAAAGGCCGGTTGCCATGTGGATCTAATTCGTTTCTATGCAGGGCCGGAAGTTTTCAAGTTTCCATGTGAAAACGTTTTAAATATTTTACATCTGAAACAAAATTTAATAAGGTATATCTCAGAAATTGTCAATTCAATGGAAAAAACGTATATGACATAAATTGTGTTTTTTAACGTAATCTACATTTTTTGTTTATCTCTTATGGTTGCGCAAAATTCATTCAGAATAAAGAGGTCTTTAGATGCTATTCTCAGAGAATCCAAGATGTACATTTTATTTGCCATATAAATTTCTTTAATACACGATATTTTAATCAAAATATTTAGAACCATTTTTGAGATAACCAAAATATTCGACATTTTTTCCACGTAAAGAGTAGTTTTGAGTGGGGGGCTTTTTCTCAAAATCTTTGTGTCGCATCCCAGGAAGGCACTAAACTTAAATACCAAGTTTGATATTTTACCGACTTTTCGTATTTGAGTTATTGTTTTCATAGGCACACGGACACACACGGAACTTTTTCTGAAAATACTTTTTGGTTACAGGGGACCATAAAACGTGTATTTCTGGTGAAATCCCTGTATGGAATTTTTGGGTGGAATGCAATATCTTCACTATTCACTTGTATATAGTACGTGTAGAGAAAGTAACAGTTGGAGGAGGCAAGCTGATAGTACTTTAGTTAATGGAAAACAATGGGAACGATTTATTGCTGCTTTCAGTTATACTGTATTCCCAAACATGGTGGAGGATGTGTACATTGTATCTCTTTATTCTAACTCATCATCAAACGTATGATGTGGAGTGCAAATTGATGCAAGGGAAAAAAAGTAATATACCGATCCCCGGCTGCAGCAGGTGTTGAGTAGGTGCCAAGCGATGCAGGGTTCACTCACAAACTCCAAGGTGGTAAGTAACATAATTAAAATACGCCGACGTCTTCTGACTTGCCGGTTTATTTTTAAGAATCCACGGAGTTCACTAATTTCTTCATCTTGGCCTACGCATGCGCTAATATTCAGGCCAACTAAATAAAGTTAGCAAAATTCTTAATGAGGGGTCATCAGAGTTCTTGAAGCGTGTGCTGTACAGATGTTCCTCATTATAACATTATTGCTTAACACAGGGAAACTGCAAAGAGATATCTTTATTGCACGATCTTATGTCTCCTAGGTGTTCCTGATGATTATGTTCACAGTAAAATGGAATTGTTTGCTTTAATAATTTGTAGATTTCTCGTCCGATGAGCCTAGACATAAATAGATAGAGAATTTATTTTCAGTCATTAAGTATAAAACATACATAGGTTGCATCATGAGAGAATAAAATTCAATTAAACATTACTACATACAATAAAATACAAGAATACATTTTTAAAAAACCTTATGTGTTCCATTCACATGACTTTCTCTACATCTCTGCAACAAATTATTGTTAAAAAGCTTATGCTATTATTTAATTCATGCTAACAGAGAAAAAAATAGCAGAAATAGTCTTATCACGTGCTTCCTTTTAAGTAGAAGCGAAATAAGGGAGTGCCATAGGTTAAACTGATAGAAACAGGTTGATATGTGACTGAAGTTCCTTTGTTTGTATGGAGTTGACAAATTCCTGCATGAGAAAATTATGTTTTCCAAGCTGAAACCAAAAACAAGGAATATCTAAAAAACGCTCAACTCCACGAAAAAAATGTATATAACATAACTTGAGTATTTTAAGGGGTTCTTTTTTTTTGTGTGGCAAGTTTTTATCCATCTCTTACGGTTTAGTAGTTATGCAAAATGCCGTAAAATTGGTCCAGAATAAAGTAGTCTTCAGAGGTTATTCTTAGAAAATTCAAGATATACACATTATTTGTCAAATAAATATGTTTAATATATGATATTTTAATCAAAATCGTTAAAGTCATTTTTAAGAAAATCAAAATTTTTGAAAAATGTCTCACGTAAAGGGTAGTTTGGGGTGCGGGGATTTTTTTGAAAATCTTCGTGTCGCATCCTGGGAAGATACCGATCTTAAATACCAATTTTGATATTTAACGGTTTTTTCGTTTTGAGCTATGCTGTCCAGACGGACACACACACACACACCTTTCTCTGAAAATGCTTTTTTTTGGATTCAGGGGGACCCAAAACATATATTTCCGGTGAAATCTCGGTATCATATTTATGGGCGCAATATACTATCTTCTCTATACACTATGTGCATAGTACGTGTAGAGAAAGTAGATAAATATAAGATTAATCCTATTTTAATTCGTACATTTCTGAATTATTATAAAGAGGATTTGCCTACAAGGATGTTCTGATCCTCCTCTTAAAGTTTAACAAAGGAAGAGTCTTGATATTCTGGGGTACTTAACTTAACTCCATGGCACGACAGCTCACGGGGAACCTTGGCCTACCGCCCGGCCGCTGCGTCCCCCATCTCGGTCCACTACAGACGTCATGGATGGGGTGCAGTATTGGAGGGCGAGACGTGGTCAGCGCCTCGAGCCCCTCCCGGCCGGTTAATGCGGTCCTCACGACCTGCAGCCGCTACTTCTCCATCAAGTAGCTCCTCAATTGGCCCCCCAGGGACCTCACGAGGCTGAGTCACCCCGGTCCAGGTCTCCCAGCGGGGGAAAAATCCCCACGCCGGTACTGGGGATCGAACCCAGGTCTCCCGCTTGGTAGGCAGCTGCGCTACCACCGCGCTAAGGAGACGACCATATTCTGGGGTACAGTGTTGAAAAATTTAACTGACATACATGAGAAACTGTTAAGGGTTTTACTATATGTAAGTATGATTGCCCCACAACAGAGTACCATAACTTAGGTAGCTATGAATGTGAGTATAACACACTGTAACAAGTGTACAACGGGAGACACTATGTCTAAGTGACCTTAATAAGAATAAGCTTTTATCTTGATAAGTAGTTAATATGAGTCTGCCAACCTAAGACAGCTTCTATATAAAGTATTAATTGCAGACGATAAGCATAAGCATGGTATATTTTAAAGCGGCATAAGGCCATGTTATGATTCTTAGTACTCATATTTTAAAAAGCTATGTGTTACAATCATATGAATTTCTCTACTCACGGATGTACGTGCTATATTTATAAACGCTATTTGGGGGCTTGGAATAAAGATGAAGCACCGGTGGAATGCGATGGCGGGGGAAACCAGAGAACCCGGAGTAATCCCGTCGCTGTGCCGTTTTGTCCACCACAAATCCCACATGCGGTCATCTGGGAGCGAATAAGGGCCGCCTGGGTGAGAGGTGAGTGTTTTAACTACTCGGCCACGACACGGCCCAAAAGCTTATTAAAATAATGCAGAAAACTTTCAATTCAGTTTATACTTTTCACTCTAGGATACAGTACACAATACACATACACATATATATTGACACACAAAAAACGAAGTATTTTAAATCCAAATCAATAGCAAGGAGTATCTCAGAAATTATTGACTCGAAAAAAATGTATCTATTTGACACAAATAATTGTGTTAGCGAGACGTGCATTGTTCTGCAGAAAGAGTCTATCTATCCCTTACGGTATACCAGTTATGCAAACACAATTCAGAATAAAGAAGCTGTTCCCACAAAGATCAAATTATATATTAAATTTTATGAAAAAGTATCACCGTTGTTTATAAAATCAAAACTTAAGTTAGGGTGGGGGTATCCGACCAAAAACAAATAATTTTAGAAAACTGTCTGGGGTTTCTTATAAGTCTGAAACGAAATATTAGATAAAAACCAAACCTAGGATTTAGTTTCAACATTTTCCAAAAATATCCCTAAGTCAAACAACCCATTACATGGAAAAGTGTATGAAATGTATTCTGCATCATTTTGAATAATAATCCATAAATTAGATATATTTCCATGAAAAATAAACTCTATATCCAGAATTCACGGTAACAGTTCATTTTTTACCGAATATTATTTGTATAACTAATAAACGTAAGAGAGAGGCAAATATTAACACTCAAAAATGTATATCTGGTTAAAATACACAAATGATGCCAAATTCTGGTTTTTACTTCCCTTCTTCAGGAATTTATTGGTTTTCATTCTCAAATATTATTGTTTTATGCTCATAGTCGTGCAAAGAACTTGGAATTTTAAAGAATAACGAGACGTGTTAAATGTATCACCTTACCTACTGTATCGTACAACAAAATGAGTATTTCTTTCATATAGACTAACCAAAGATAGAAGAATACGTTTTTTCAAGAAGAGTGTGTGGGAAAATCATATAAGTGCTACCTATTAGATTCTAATCATGTATGTGAAATGGGGTGAGCATAGAAATACTGATCTGAACCGAACGCCTGAGTAACTTCTCTTCTACGCAAAGCCAATGAGGTGCTAGGTATATAATGGTGCATTACGTTATCTGGGTTATTTGCCTGTCTCATGAGCACTATTGCCTTATCTCTCTGTTTAATTTTCCTTCGAGAATATTAACCCGAAAGGCATCATGACTCCCAGATGCCACAAAATGTGTCTTTGTTGTTGGGCAACTATGCATTTAGGGTGATTTTGGGGTGAAGTTTCTATGACATTCTGCTAAGCAGCGTTATACTGAGGAAAAGCTTCTCTTCACATCATCACCGGTAGATTAAGAACTCCGATCCATATTCTTCTACAAACAAATGCATTTAGATGTACCGCTTCTTCGATACTTTCGGCGAAATACCTTACCAGTTGTTGGGCACACAGATGAAAATAAAGCAAAAACAGCAAGAGTACCTAAGTTACATTGCCTCCCTAATCGTCGAGAGAGGACATGGCCCCTTGCTTCTGATGTCATCAATTCTCGTAACGCTGTTAACTTGCAATCCCTCAAACGATGACCCATCTCTCATCTCTAGTGATAAACAGTTTAGAAAATAATGTTATATACGAGGGTCGGCTGACAAGTTCCGGGCCTCTCAATGAAAATAGCATTCTTCTTTGTTTTATTTCTCAACATAATCTCCAGAAAGTCTAATACATTTGTAATATATGTGTTCTAATTTAATTAAATCATCTCTGTAGTGCCATTTACCAAGATCCTCAAAATATCTGTTTACCGCATCAATGACCCCCTCGGTGATATGAAATTTTCGTCCTCCACGAAATTTTTTAGGGTTGGGAACAGGTGGTAGTCACTGAGTGTTAGATCTGGCGAAGAGGATGTTCATGCAATTCGAACTTTAATTCACACATTTTTCCCATTGCAATGACTGAACGCTGGGCCGGAGCATTGTCGTGATGAAACAAAGATTTTTTTTTTTTTTTGCCAAATGAGGTCTTTTTCGTTTTACCTCGTCACTCAAACGTTGCGGTAAGCTTACGTAGTAGTCACCAGTGATATTTTTACCCTTTTACAAGTAATCAATAAAAATAATTCCCTGTGCATCCCAGAAAACACTCGGCATAACCTTGTTAGCTGACAAAATTAACTTTGCCTTTTTGGAGTTGGTTCACCTGGCGCAATCCACTGTTTTGACCGTGATTTACTTTCTGGAGTGTATTGATGTATCCAAGTTTCATCCATGGTAATAAGCCGTCTCAAAAATTCACTATTGGAGCTCCACATTCTTAACAGAACAGTTTTTCTTTGCAACTTTTGTCAGGTATCAACAAACGCGGCACCCATCTTCCACAGACCTTTGGAAGCCGAAACTATTACTTAACATCTTGCCTGCACGTTCTTTTCATATGTTTACAGCCTCTGCTATCTCAAACAGCTTTAATTTTCGGTCTTCCAGTACTAATCGATGCATTTTTTCAATGATCTCTGGAGTAGTCACTTCCACAGGACGTCCAGAACGAGGCTCATCCCCAGTGCTCGTAGTCCCATTTTAAAGTCTGCAACCCATCCTTTAATCGTTGAATGTGAATGGGCAGAGTTCTTCAATGTACTGTCCATTTCCTGCTTGATTTCTTTAGATATTAAGCCTTTCAAATGAATGTATTTAATCACTGCTCGTTTTTCCAAATCCTTGTTTGAAATATTGTCATTCGAAACCTAAACAAGCTATGGACGTGTAGCTATGTATACAAGCTAGTCTAGAGTTAAACTATACGATGCTACCGCAATATGTGTGAGCCCGGGACTTATCAGTCGACCCTAGTAATTCAACTGTAGCTTGACTGTTGAGAGGTATATTTTACAAGTGTTTCTTCAATCATTATTAACTATACTAATATTATAATATTAAGAGGAAATGTGCACATGTATGAGTGCGTATATGTGTGTGTGCGTGTGTGTTAATCTCGGAAATCAAAAAACTATTTTCTATAACTGTTTCACCATTGAAAAACACTATTCTTCCGACGAAGATAATGCGTAAAACAATTTAGATCCCTAATATATAAGGCTAGGAAATTAATGTCAGGATGCATATATATGACCGAGAGTGTGCAAGAAAACTTTTACATTCGTAAAAATTGGTATAGAGCGAAAAGATGGTAGTTGTTTTCTAAGGAATGTCGTAGTGTAGAAAAAAAGTTTTTGTACTTCACAAACATGATATACAGGGAAGACAAATATCTCTGATTTTATTATATGCAACATACATTATGTTGCCACAATTTAGCAACTGAAAAAGCTGAGGTAAAAAGAAAGCAAAATAAAATCGGATTTGCTTAAATCGGTTGTATTAACAAATTAATTTTATTTGTCCAAAATGATTTAGAAAAAAGGACATTGTCAAATAAGAAAGATAAACCATATAAATGATTAGTGAATTATATGGGTGTAGTTAAAATCATTACTTGAATAAAAGGATCTTTTAACTAGCCAATTAAAAAGCTTTCTTTTAAAAGCATACATAATAATCCAAATGTTATGTTATTTGTTAAAAATACTTAACCTTTAAAACAATTAATATGCTTCGTCTAACAAAGTCTACAACTACGTGTATTTAATTAATGTTTATTTTTAGTATCAACACTATAAGTGTATAGTCTTAAATCATATTGATACAGATGAGTGATCACGTACTGATATATCTAAACGTAAAATATAAACACATTAAATGCAGAAAATATTCTCATTTATAAATTACTGGCTTGAATTATTCTCTGGTTTCTTTCTTAGCATAAGTGCTCCTTAGCACAACAATATTTCTGTCATGGAGGCTATCACTCCATAAATGAAACCCATATATGATGTCACGTTGAACTATGTAAAGTATATTGTCCTCATTCATTCTTGTTTAACTTTATACGCACACATTCACACTCACATTCGTACTTCCAGATTCTGGGTAGGCTAGGGAACAATTTTCGCTAGAGAAAATTTCCGCCCCCAACAGAAAATCCAACCCGGGCAGCTCTCAAAGCAAGCAGATGTATTTCCTTCTGATCTATGATTATTGTCTCACCACCAAAAGATGAAATATGACATGGGAGAGCTTACGGAAGTCATCAACACATTCGCCAGGATATTGTCGCGAACAAGTTTCTGTGGGCTATTAGTGGGTGGTGAAAGGAAGACAGATGGTAGAGCAATGATAACAACGGAACTTAGACTAAGCTAATATATTGAGAAATATGAAAAAATAGGACAGATATAATATAAAAATAATTAGTCACTAAAGGATTTATATGTTCTTAACAAAATAATTTCACAGCATCACTGAAAGGCAATAATTTTTGATTGCGAATGTGTGGTTTACAAAGGTGGGGGATTACAAGCTATTCCATTAGTCCTGGCCCATGTTATTATGACTACGGGGTATCAAACACAAAGCCTTACCTTAAGAGATATGGTATGGTGTGTCTGGGCGTGATGAGAGATGAAGTGGTCGAGGTAGTTGAGCGGTTGAGCCCGAAGCGACGCCCCAAAACACACGGATGATGCAGAGGTTTCCTGACGGTCAAGACCTGGTGGTCAGATCTACAGTCCCTTAAATAGATTTAGCGGAATCCCGGAAAGGCATTCCAACATGGTGGTCGTACTCCCACTATGGAGAACTAACCATCTGATAGTCTTAGCCAATCAACGTCAAATGTTTAAATGTTCTAGAATATCCGGTGTGATGTCAAAGTGAGAATGAACACATAGCCCAATGGAATATGGTGTCATCGAAAAGTCCATTGGGAGTGCCATCGGAAGAGTTAAGTCACTTCCATTCTCTTACTTAATCAGCTTATAACAAAGCTTGTATTTTTTCAAGAATATGTAAGAATCAAATCCGAATTAATTCAGAGTAATTAATAAAATATCACTAAAATAATATAAGTCAAACTCTCGCCAAAGACACACGTGACGATATCATACCAACCTCCGTTACTATCAGGGTATTTTTCATTCGTTATTAGCAGAACCATGCATAGAGCTCATCAGATTACAGGTATAAACAGTAAATGTTGCATTTCCCATAAACATGTCCTAGATCATTGCTCAATCGTTTCAAAAGGAATATTCAAGAATTAAACTAAACTAATTTAATCTTTACTCCTCAATTAAAACTAACCACACAACATCGAGAGTAAATCAGCTAGCATTCAATTAAATGAAATCTACAATAAACATCCCAGATCCATTAGCAGTTCTCCCAAGTGAGAAGAGCTGGTAGGGGCAGCTAGAGGAAGTCTTGACGAAAATAGAGTTGGGAGAGATATTGAGAAAGGAAGAAGAAGATGAAAAAGAATGTTGGATGGCAGTGAGAAATAGAATAGAAGATATAGATAAACAAAGAAATTTGGGGTGAACTAGAAAATAAAAATGCGTTTTATTTATATAGAAAAATAAAGAAAGGATAGTCAAGAGAGGAGTATTATATATGTAATCAGACAGGGAAGCGTTAGTGTGGATGAGTACAGGAACCATGTTTTTGAAAGGGATTAGATACAATGAACTAGATTGTTGTATTTTATGCGGGGAGAAAGATACTGATTAAATGAATGTATAGAGGTAAAAACCAGGAGGAAAGAAATTTTGGAACACAAATGGAAGATTGTTGCAATAAAAATGTTCAATGTCAAGGAAAAGTGGAGAATTAAATAAATAGGGAAATATTTGGTGAATGTAAAAGAAAAGTGAATAAGAAAAAAGAAACAGAAGCAGAACAGGAGAGAAAATACAGAGATTGGAATGAAATACAAAGTAGAAACCAAACGGATACACTCGCTACCAGTCAGGGAGCTATGCGGATGTAGTGCCCAAGCGATACTCTTACCTATGTATATTAGCATAAGTAATATAGGTAGTTTAAGTTACAGAATATGATTTTGTAAATAATTAAAGATAATACGCCTATTAGTAATTACATTTAATAAGGGAATTTAAACCTTTCATTATGATTTTAAGACATAAACTTATTCATTAGGTTTATAACTAGGTTAATAAAGAATATTATCTCAAATTTTAATATTTAAGGGGTTTAAGGTGTAATAAAGGAAATATAAAATTGTTAAATCTGTCCTGTTAATATATATACCTACGGATTTTCAACAGGAAGATCCCCAATATAAATATTTATTCAAAATATAAACTGGTTAATTGGATAATATTGTAACCCTCGTGAATTTATAACAGTTAAGGGTATAAAAAATAAGATTGCAATTGATATAACCAAGGCAATTACACCTCACATCCTCGGAAGAAAGATAGCAATGTTTCAGTCGTCTACATACATGCGCCGTTCTTGCTCGGCGTTGGTTGGTTTTAGAACTGTCTACCCTGCTCAATTTGAGATTGGCACCAACATGATTGTGGTAGAGAAACAGGAGCACACAACGGCAAGGCGTTAGAAAAAAAGTGAATGCAACAGGCTACAGCATGCTATATTATCGCTTATATATGTGCGATAGAAGCCTAAAACATTCCCATGGCTTTCTCTACATTCTTGGTTTGTATGGCCGGGAGTGGACAAATTCCTGTATGAGAAAAGTATACGTATTTTGAAAATGAAACCAATAACAAGGAATATCTCAGAAACAATCAATCCACGAAAAAAATGGGTACTCTATTACAAATTGTGAGTTTTAACAATTTCTACATTTTTTTTGTTAAGTAAGTTTTGTCTATTTCCTATGGTTTACCAACTATTCAAATTTCCGCAAAATTCATACAGAATAAAGATGTCTTCTCAGGCATTCCCAGAAAATGTGAGATACACATTTTATTTGTCATATAAATGTCTTTAATACATGATATTTTAATCAAAATCATTAGAGCCAATTTTGAGAAAATTAAAAATTTCGAAAAGGTTTCCATGTAAAGGGTAGTTGGTGGTGGGGGGATTTTTTTTTAAATCTTTGTGTCGTATCTTGCGAAGATAGAAAACTTAAATGCCAAGCTCATATTGAACGGACTTTTCGTTTTTTACCTATGCTGCCCACAAACACGCACGCACACACCCACAGAAACAGACACACACACGGATTTTTTTCTAATTTTTTTTTTTTTTTTTTTTTTTTTTTTTTTTTTTTTGGATTCGGAGAGTCTCAAAGCATTTATTTCCTGTGAAATCTCGGTATCGAATTTTTGGATGCAATACAATAGGTACATTCTCTATACACTATGTATATAGAACGTGTAGAGAAAGTAAAAACAGCTAAGCTAATGTTTATCTCAAAATTTAGAGAGGAAACGTTTTACCCTGGCAACCGTAACGTTATTCCACTAATTAGAAACCTCCGTATAGCAAACATATTCAAATGGCCATATAACCTTCTCTCAATGAGACTTAGAGGAATATTTACACTCAGTTGCTTAACAATCTGTTTTGTGATTTTAAGTTAAAATGTAAAACAATCTAACAAACATGGACACGCCAGAAATTAAAACATGCTATATTTAATTTCCCTAGCACATATGCACATATAATGTACATAGTAGCCAGGGAAGGTATTTTATTGCACCCAAAAATTCGATGTCGATATTTCACCTTAAATATATGTTTTTAAGTCCCCTGAGTCCGACAAAAGCATTTTTTAAAAAAAAAAAAAGGTCCGTTTATGTCAGTGGACAGCATAGCTCAAAAAATAAAAGAAGCAAATAAATACTAAACTTGGTATTTATGTTTAATATTTTTAAGGATGCAAAGATTTTTAAGAAAATTTCCCCAAGACAAACTTTCCTTTATATAGCAACATTTTTAAAAATTTTGTTTTTCTCAAAAATGGCTATAAAGATTTTGATTAAACTGTGGTATATCAAAGATATTTACATGAGAAATAAAATACATATTTTGAATTTTCTGAGAATTGCCTCTGAAAAACTGTTTATTCTGAATGGGTTTTGCAGAATTTTGCATAACGGTTAAACCATAAGAGATAGACAAAAACCTTCCCACAAAAACATAGATCTCATTATAACACGTAATTTATGTCATATACGTTTTTCTTGTTAAATTTACTCTCTTTCTTGTTATTATTTTCAATTTTAAACTGACATAACAGGACAATGCTAAGCAAACCGAACCTGAATTGTTACACGTAGCAACCAGCATTTAAAAAATTTGACCATCACTTAAGCCTAGTGTATCCTTTGAATTGCCCTTTACCTTACAATGAATAATTTAATAAGACCGATTCTGCCAATGTTTATACATAGATTATTATGATGTAAATAAAAGGACAATAAAAGAATGCGTACGGAACAACTAGAAAAAGTTATGTGAATGGAACACATCAGGATTTTTGTTTTAGGTTTGTCCAGTATGCGCTAAAATCAGTTATTCATCCAATTTATTGATAACTGGAATACTATGAACTGGAATGTTAGTTGCAACATTTTATTTATCTCCTTACAGAAGAATTTCCAGCGGCGAAATTAATTAGGAACGAATTTCATTTTGGGGACATTGCACCCCCTTAAAAGGTCACAAATACCTGTCTTGTATTTTTTTAGTATTTTTCATATTTCAATATTCATAGTTTCTGTTAATTTACTAGATTTTGAAGTATTAATGTATGCATTTTCAATTTACAACATTATATATTAAGATTAGTAGAGTATTTCTGTATTATCTGAAAATTACATGGACATTTATTCGAAGAAATATTTAATATTTTCGATATTATTCAAGTATTACACAAAAAAAAAAATCACCGAGATGGATAGCACGTAGTGACGTATACGGCTCGCAAACGGAGGTCGCGCGTTCAAACCCCCGGACCAGCGATTTTGTCGCTGTTTTCCTCGGAGCTAGGCAAATGCTGGGTATGATACTTTTATTCGACAAATGTCTGACATCCCATTCATCAAATAATTCCATTTCCTTTCTCACTGCCATACCAAGCATTGGCTCATCCTGGATATACTAAGATCCAAAGTTTTATTTACGGGTTACTGTCCCTAGGCATTAAGTCTTATAAAGAATAGAGTTGTCGAAGAAGAAGACAAAAATCTCCTCCAGTTGTACGCTTTAAGTTAATTTTGGAAATATTTTAAAAACCAGGGGTCCTAGAATTCTACCGGAATTGGCAGGATTGTAGAGGGATCCAAGATAAACATTTGGAGATAGGAAATCTATGGGCTATAGGCTCTAAATTCTTTTCTACAACATAAAATCTATTAAGGGTTAGTACGCCACTGATCAAACCGCAGTGGACCGTGACGTGATTTCGGAGAGCGGACACCTGGTGTCAATATTTAGCGCTATGGTAAGCCTGTGGCCACCGGGTCAAGATGCTGAGGGAACTGAAGGTTTAAGCATCCATTTACAGACTTATTTTATGTTCTTACCTTTGTATTTTTAATGCGCCGTTTCTATTTTGCTGCATTAAGTAATATGATTTATTCGTGAGGACAAATAAAATAAATATAAGTATGATTAGCATGTAAGTGTAACGGAAAACGCTTTAATAACAATCGCATTTAAAACCCTAAGAGTGTTCTCACATCTCCATACCCCTGGAGGGAGTTTCTAAAACACAACATATGTGATATGTGCGCACACATTACGATTGTAGGCACGGTTCCAGTTTACGAAACAATATTATCATTGTGTCAAATGAACCTCAAATGAAAAAATCTTATCTGTTCCATTCACATGACTTTCTCTATATCTCTGCAAAAAATTATTGTTAAAAAGTTTATGATTCTATTTACTTCATGCTAATCGAGAAAAGAATTAGTAGAAATAGGCTTATTACTTGATTCCTTCTAAGTAGAAGCGAAATAAGTACCACAAGTTAAAAGGATAGTCAAAAGCTGGTCGCTATGTGATTGAAGTTCCTTTGTTTGTATGGATAGGAGTTGACTAAGTCCTGTGGGAGAAAAGTATATGTTTTAAACCTGAAACCAAAACAAGAAATATCTCAAAAACGATCAACTCCACGAAAAAAGTGCATATAACTTAAATTGCGTGTTTTAAAGTGCTCTACATATATTGTGTGGTAAGCTTTTTTGCATCTCTTACGGTTTAGCAATTATGCAAAATTCCGTAAAATTCGTCCACAATAAAGTAGTCTTCAGAGGCTATTTCCAGAAAATTCAAGATATACATTTCATTTGTCAGGTAATGTCTTTAGTGTACGAAGTTTTAACCAAAGTCGTTAGAGCCATTTTCGAGAAAATAAAATTTTTCGAAAAACGTTCCATGTAAAGGGTAGTTTGGAGTGAGAGGATTTTTCTCAAAATCTTCGTGTCGCATCCCTGGTAGACACTAAGCTTAAATACCAACTTTGGTATTTTACCGACTTTTCGTTTTTGAGCTATCGTGTTCACAGGCACACGGACACACATATGGACCTTTTTCTTTAAATGCTTTTTTTTTATACAGGGGGCCCTAAAACATATATTTACAGTGAAATCTCGGTATCGAATTTTTGGGTGGAATGCAATACCTTCTCTATACACTATGTGCATAGTGCGTATAGAGAAAGTAACAAAAATGAGCAACTAGCTCTCTAGTAAAACAAGTACCTACATAAAACTAATTAAGAACTATGTTTGGGAAAGTCAGGAAAGTACATTCAACCATTTCATCTCTACATGAAAGAAAAAAAGAAAGAGATTTCGAGGAATACTACAATATCCGAAGCACAGCAGGTCCCCATGGCCGCGCTCGCCAAGGCGTCCCACTTTGGTGCTTCGTAGCGCTGGGGATCGTGGGTTCGAGTCCCACCTTGGCATGGGTGTTATATGAGTGTGTTTATGTGTGTGTTGTAAAAGTAGGAAAACAGCAATCCAGTAATAATACAGAAAAACAAGGTAAAAAAAGGTAAATAAAAGTAGGGTATACAGTGCCGGAGTCCCGATCAGATTCCCGTACTGTATTTTAAAAAAAAAATTAAAAAAAGCACAAAATACCACAGGTCACCAGAGAAACTGTTCGACATCCCAGCAGAGGTTGCACAGACAAATAAATGAACCTTTTACACTGTAAAAACTACAGGAGTGTTGTGAACCTCAGCACAA
Source organism: Hymenopus coronatus (assembly GCA_030762935.1). NCBI lineage: Eukaryota > Metazoa > Arthropoda > Insecta > Mantodea > Hymenopodidae > Hymenopus > Hymenopus coronatus. Next base: position 101,288,646 of record CM060897.1, read on the forward strand.
GCAGCTAAAGTTTGTGTCAACAATTGTTCATCTGACTTATTGAGCGTCTGGTAAACGAAGTTCTTAAGCATGCGCAATGGTACCAAGTGGCACCAGAAAGCACATGAGCTCAGAAGTTCGCAGTTTAGATTAGCTTAGAATGTTAGTCTGTCTGATCTCCGTTTCGTACCTTCTTTATGTGTATACTTTTACAATATGAACACAATGTTTAGCAATTTATGGTTCTCCAGTAAGCATGTGTACTCATTATGTAAACAAAATTTTCAAAAGTACCTTGCTTATATTAAAGGTGTAACATTTTGTGGAAACTGAAGAAATTTTGGGCAGTCTTTATTTTGTGGTTTAAAGGAGGAAATATTTTAATGGTTTTAATAGAGCATAATTTGTTTTTTATATGAAATAACTGCTGGGGGCTATCATCACTATTCTGTATGCTGTGGCTCTATTTTGCTCTAATGTATTCACTGAATCAACACCATTCTGTGTGCAATGGCTCTATTTTGCTCTAATGTATTCATTGAATCATCACCATTCTGTGTGCTGTGGCTCTATTTTGCTCTAATGTATTCACTGAATCATCACCATTCTGTAGGCTGTGGCTCTATTTTGCTCTAATGTATTCACTGAATCATCACCATTCTGTAGGCTGTGGCTCTATTTTGCTCTAATGTATTCACTGAATCATCACCATTCTGTATGCTGTGGCTCTATTTTGCTCTAATGTATTCACTGAATCATCACCATTCTGTATGCTGTGGCTCTATTTTGCTCTAATGTATTCACTGAATCATCACCATTCTGTATGCTGTGGCTCTATTTTGCTCTAATGTATTCACTGAATCATCACCATTCTGTGTGCTATGGCTCTATTTTGCTCTAATGTATTCACTGAATCATCAGTCGCTTCTCAATATTATTCTTTAGTTGCCTATTCGTTTCGTTTGTCTATAATTGACCATTTTTTACGAATTTCAAGGGTAGACAAAATATGAAGTAGCAGTATCACGTATTTTACAGTCTGGTTAACCCTTGTAGCGTGAGCTGGTTGCCTACAGGAATTAAGTGGGCGATGATTCTGGGCCATCAAAACGATTATCGTGATTGCTTTTGGTTAACGTCTGACCTCATGTAGTCAATATTTTCACATTAGAGATAGTTGCTTATCTGGAACATTCGCTTGACTTAAAATCCGATGACCGCAACGAATATAGAGTTTTTTCTATGGCAGTTCAGACTGAGTTCAATGCTGCCCGCTCGCTGCCAGTGCAGTGGCTTGACAATTAGCCAAAACGTTTGCTTTCGTAAAGTTCGAAAATTACTCTTCCTAAATGAGATGCTTTAAATGATAGTTTTCAAGTTCGTAATTAAATTGGCAATCTAATCCCTTTGGTACTGTAATAGACTTTCAAAGACTTTCAAAAAATTCAGAAGCTACACAATGTAATTCAGTTTATATACGTAATGATGATATTTGTGCATTGTTTATCATTTCTCTATCAACTCCTTCATTCTCGCATTCCACACTATATAGATGTTCGCTTCAAATATCTTTCTGACTGTCATAATTGAGAAACTCGCTCACGACACTCTTTCCTTCTTGCTATACCTGCTCATCATACAGCCTTCTATTCATCATCATTTACAATAGATTTAGCTCGTCTTTGGAATTTCCTCCCTGAAGACGTAAGGGACTGCCGGAACGTTATACTGTTCAAGCAGAAAATTAGGGCAATACATTTGTAATCAAACTTAATCAGTTGTTGTTTTAATATGATAAATACATCACTATTCCATTTATTGTTATTAATAGTTATGTGCTGGCAATTAATATGCATTTCATTGAAAATATGATTAATGTGTTTCACCTACATGAATATTTCACTTAAAATAACTTTGTTTACACTGTTTTCCTTTTCATTTCAATATAGTTGTTGCAACTTTTTATAGATGTTTTTATTAAGTTGTATATAATTGTATTTTTGTTATTTATTTCTTTATTCATTGTACCATTGCTATTTTGAATTTAATGTATTGCTTGATAGAGTGGAAGAGAAGGCCTTATGGTCATATCTGCAACCAGGATAAGTAAATAAATAAATAAATAAATGTCTGGGATCTTACTTACTCAATTATGTAATAGTTATAAACTAAGTAAATAAGCTTATGTCTTGAAATGATAATAAAAGGTTAAAATCCCTTAATAATTTAACTTAACTGAACTATTAAAGAAAAATTGTAATCCTAAATAAAAAAACTGATGTGTTCCTTTCACATGACTTTCTCTAGTTGTTCCTAACTATTCTTTTATCTACATCCTACAAATTGAGATAATTACCTGATTCCATGTAGCAAGAAGGAAATAAGAGAATAGGCTAAAACTATAGTCAAATCTCTCAAAAGCTGGCCACTGTGATTGAATTTTTTACAGGTCAGGATCTCAAAAATTCCCGTATGAGAAAAGTTTAAGTATTTTAAAATTGAAACTAATATCAAGCAATATCTCAGAAGTTGTCAATTCCAAGAAAAAAATATAAATTTCATAAATTCAATGTTTTAACGAAATCTAAGCTTTTGTACAGTATTTTTTGTTTATCTCTTATGATTTATCAGTTATGCAAAAGTCATACAGAATGAAGAGATCTTAAGAGGATTTTCCCGGAAATTCAAGAGATGTATTTTGACATTTAAATATCTTTAGTATACTGTATTTTAATCAAGCTAGTTAGAGCTATTTTTCAGAAAACCACATTTTTCAAAATTTCTTACACGTAAAGGCTAGTTTGGGGTGGTGGAATCTTTTTAAACATTTTGTGTCTCACATTGAGAGATTTTTCATTTTTTAAGATATTTACTGTCCATAGACACACACAGACCTTTTTCTAAAAATATTATTCTTATAATTATTAGTTTTTTTAATTTGCTTCAGGAGATCTCAAAACATATATTTCTGGTGAAAACGGGATATCGAATTTTTGAATTGAATGCAATACATTTTCTATATACTATGCATATAGTACGTGTGGAGAAAGTAAAAATAGTTGGAATATAGCTTTTATTTAGTGTTTATTTAGCTTATTTATTTATTTAATTTTAAATGTCGCAAAATGTTGTATATAAACCATATAAATTATAGCGATATGTGCACTGCTAATGTGGTTAGGTTTTGCCACTTATCTTCCCTTCATATAAAATTGATTGGGAATAAAAAATGATTTCCATATTTTTGATCATCTACATAGAATAACCAGCAAATGAAATATAAAAGGGTAAATAAAGTACAGCTTGTAAATGCTCCAGATTCCAGCATTTTGGGAAAACGTTTTATCCCTATAACGTCCCTTATTTTATTTTGCAATTGTTTAGTCTCTCTGTGCCACTTTAATAAACATACAAAAACATATGTGTTCCGCGGTATCCTTCTGACACGGTAAAAACATTATGCACATTTGGGTTTCAACTGTACGAGCTCTAATTCAAGTTTATATAACAATTACATAGGCGTCTCATATAAAATTCAGGAAATACATCAACCTTGCCTAGGAATATCTAAAACGTATGCTATTGAATAGATATTAATAAAACTAGGTTTTTAAAAAATAAAGAATAAAATGGTTCATGTAAAGCAGTTGTGGCAACATGGTTAGCATATCAGCCCTATAAATTCAATAGTTTTTGTTCCTACGTATATAACCGCGAAACACCATTTTAGGCCAATATTATAATGATTAAGAAAAGTTATTTACATACAAACAATGGCTGTAAGAATAAATAATGAAAAGAGAAAGTATTCTTATTAATACAGCTAAAATTTGTATGTTTACTTTATTACATGTGCTAGGAAGAGTATGATATTCCACCCAAAAACTTATTACAGAGATTCACTGAAAATCCAAAAACAGCATTTATAGAAAACGGTTTGTGTTCATGTGTTTATGTGTATGTGTGTGAGTGTGTGTGTGTGTTTGTATCTGTGAATAAAATAACTCAAAAAACGAAAGTTGATTAAAGCTGAACCTTGTAATTGAGTTAAATAATGACATAGCCCGCCTGGGTAGCGTGGTGGTAGCATGTCTGCCTCACGTTCAAAAGGTCGTGAGTTCGAATCTCGCTTAGGGTGAGTTACCCGGGTAAGGTTTTTTTCGGGGTTTTCCCTTATCCTGAGAAGACGAATGACGAGTAACTTTAAGCTCCATGAACCCCGAGATCATTTGAGCATCATATCAACAATTGCATTCATCGTCCGATATGACCAAACCAGGTTAAAGGACAAACTACAAAAAAAAAAACAACAACAACAACAACAATTTCAAGAACATCCACCCATTACAAACTACCATTTATATTAAAAAATATTATAAAATTATGGTTGTCTTAAAAATGGCTCTAATGATTTCATTACAATATCATATGTTTAAGATATTTTAAGACAGATACGTAAAATGTGTCTTCTATTTTCCGAGAATAGCCTCTGAAATCCTTTTCGTTCTGAATCACTTTTGTATAACTGATGTACCGTAAGAGATATACAAAATCTTACTACACAAGAAAATAAATCTTGCTTAAACACACAATAGGTTATACCTAACATATTTCGTGTTTTTGGTTTCAAGTTTAAAATACTTATACTATTCTCAAATTGATAACCGTTTCTCTTGCTCTTCATCAAGCAAAGAGAACGAAATTCCTAAGTCATATATATCTTGAAAATATTGGACTACTATCGTGAACCTACGGTGTTTCCCTATTCACATAGTATCTGCAAGGAAATGAGCAAAAAAAAATTTTACAAAAGTTAATTAACATAAAGTAGATAAAGGAATAAGAGTTATTTTTCTAAGAATAGTTGGTTGAATGAATGTTAGAGAAACTCGTGTGAATATGACGAGATTTTTCATTTAAATTATGGACTTATCTCTTTGAAGAAATTGCGTCTTATTAAATCCAGTTCGTGGTATTCTAAATAATATTGTAAACACCTCACACGAGTTTATAAATGCTTCGAAGAAAAGAAAAAACTTATTAATGTTCTCAAATTAGTTGAGATGGAAAAGGTGGTTTTAAGTTAGAAGGAAGTTAGTAAACATGCTAAATCCGCCTTGGTGGCGCTAATGACAAAACTTTGATCCGCCATATTCTTACCAACACGACACACGCCGGTAATAATGCGAACTAGTATCAATCGACTGCATTTATAGCGGAAAATGTTTTCATTAGTGCTTGGCAATAGAGAATTGCAATCCCATTGCTGAAAGTCTGAACTTCTTTGTTCTCAAGCTTTTAGTTTCTCTTCCACGTATATACATTATAGATAGATAAGGTGTTGCGTTCCCTCAAAAAATTCGACACCAAGATTTCACTACAAAGATACGTTTTGAGATCCTTTAGAAACAGGTGGAAGACCGTGTGTCACTCTAGTATGAGATCTGATTTTCAAGAAAATTCTCCCTCCTTAGCTACCGCTCACATGGATTATTTTTGAAACATTGTGATTTGCTCAAAGATGATATAACGATTTTATCAAATATATTTTATGATATAAAATAAATAAGGTATACTTATGATATGATAACCATATAAATATTGTTACTATACTGCTGACTTTTTTCAAACTTATATGTTTGTAATATATATATATATATATATATATATATATATATATATATTCGTATTTACAGCTTAAAGCCTGATTTTGTAGTGTTAAAGACTCTGAGTTGGCGTTCCAAAATTCTGGATTCAGACAGATGATGAACTTTCGTTTGAATAGGACTCCCCAGGGGCATTCTGCACTTTCAGAAATCCTGTATCTGTAGAGATGTGATATAAATTTACCGTTTCCAGTTAACACTGTTTAAAATTTGGTGTAAATGGAGCGCTAATCTTCAGTTTGACTTTCACCGATCGGAAGAATTGCATTATTAAATTTGGCCACAGCCGTTGTCTTTTCAATGTCCTTGCTTCTCTTGGCTTTGATGTTACACTTTTCAATGTCTTGTTGAGATCATTGCCACCTTGTTTCCCTGTGTTACTTGTTTGGCGAGTTTGTCATTTCCATGTACTTTTAACCATTTGTTTTGTTATGTGTGCGTGACTGTAATTGGTATATCATTTGTTTTGTCTATTTCTTTCAAGGCTTCTAAAATCGTCATTTGCTCTGCTCTGCAGCATTTACTACTAATTCTAAATTTTAAGTCTTGGATCGCCGTTTTATTCCCATCACCGCTTTGTTCCGTTCTGTTTGCTTTCATCCGTGAAGATTTCTGTTTCGTATTGATCGTTGGTGGCTTCTAAAATCTCGACTCTACTGTAGGATACACCCATTTTGCTACTTCTGCCGTTGCATTGTGTATTATATTTTGATTAAAAGGTGCTGTATTTCTAATGTTAAAAATATTTCTGATGTCTTAAAACTCCATTATTTCCTCTGTATAATGTATTTTATTCTTATGTCTAATCTACAAATTATTCATACAAGTCACTTAAATATCGCAACAGTTTCAACACACATGAAGTAGAAGCATATAGGTCAGAACGAATTTCAAATGTTTAAAATGCATTTGCTACTCAGGGTGCTTGCGAAACCCAACTTCAGGAAGCTATACGGATTTCGCAGTTATATAATTGTTAAATTTGTGCAGTTATGTTGCTTATATGTTGCAGAGGTTTCAGGGTGATATAATCATTGATGAGTTATGGCACTGTACACATATCTTTTGAAAACTAGACTATGTATTAAGATAAAATATCATGCAGACGGAATCGTGATTAGAACTTGGAACCTCTTCATTAGTAACTCGCCGCGTGGCCTGTATAAAGTAGAGCTGTGGATATTAGGTCAAAGGTGCCGGCCTAAAAATCAATAAAAACAATATTATAAAGTTCAGATTACACGCTAAATAATTACAAATAACTAAATAATAATATACTAGTCGTAAATCATTTCAGCCTAATAAAATTCTAATCAAATTGGGACTCTTAAACCGACAATTTTCGGAGGACTGAATAGTGTTTTTATTTCCAGCTTCAGATACCATATCTTGACTCACCTGTCAGTTCTGTATGTGTCAAGACTGAAAAGAAAATAGTAACATAAAAACAAACCAATGAACTGTATTAACTGTTCTGAAATGTAGGGGTGCGTCTCATACCACCTATAGAAGAAATTTTCTTACTATTTGTACACCACGAAAGGCTAAACACCAAGGTGAAACTATTATGTTCCTTAAGCTAGGCAACAGCCATGGCCCTTATATGATACTTTTACCAACGGCATGTTACTGAAAGAGAATAAACAAACCGATATAAAGAAAACGGTAAAGTAGTATGCAGTATGCAAATATGCGATTACAGACTCTCTCTCTCTTTAATCTCTCTCTCTCTCATACACACACAGCAAAAGACACGAACCTTTTCCAATTAATGTTTCAGGAGGTCTCAAATTAATATTTCCCGTTAAATCTCAGTATCAACTTTTTGAGTGGAATACAGCAACTCCCCTACTAATTATATCTAGAAGAGAACTAAAAATTACTGCAGAGTGGTATTTACCATAAGATTCAGTAAAAGTATTATCAAAAGAAAGCTGCAGGTACTTTGAAATACGCAGAGTACTCACGACTCACCAGGGTTTGCCTGGAGTATGCGCAATCACCTGTATTATGACTTTCACTCAGGGATAAGTAGACTGTCAGCCTCCCCCTACTAATTGGCACCGACAAGTGATGTTGCATACGCGTGAGTAGCTACTTTTTTCCTCAGTCAACCTGTTTTAAACTAATTCACTTTGCATTAAATAACAATTTCTATCCTTAACCATTTCCGAGACATTCTCTATTTAGTTCGAAGTTCCCAATAGTTTGTCATATTTTTCTTAAAGTGCTAAGCCGCCCTCCACATTGTACAATTGAATTACATGGTACTAACTGCATCCGTTTCAGTAATTTACTTAAACCGGTATACTCATGTTCAAAAAAATTGGCCCATAACGGAACGGAACAGTTTATTTTGGTACTGATAAAATCTCGCATCGCCCTCTACAAAAGTGACCACCTTTTTCTCACGAGCATAATTTTAGCCTTTGGATTGGCAGGGTATTTTACCTGTCCTAAAGTATGGCCGAACTATCCTACCTACCTGAACCTTATACATGCATGCTACACTAGTGTTATCTACATCTTGGTTTGGATTAATTTGAAATATCGCAATTTAATTTTCGAATCAAGTACACTACTTCCTCTATACAATAGGTGTCATCTAATAATGATGCTGCTACTGTAGATCGAATGCAAGAAAACCAAAAAAGAAAGATTGTATTCTGGGTTTAGAAATCAGGACTTAAGGAATTTGTTGTTGGCCAATTTTTCGAATAGTCAATAAGTGAAGAACAGAAGAGTAAACGCTATTGATATTGCAGTGTCAGCCAGCTGAATGCTCTGTGTCGTTATTGAGTGAGTCTTTTATTGCTCCTGATTCTGAGATAGGAACTAGGTGAAAAGTGTTCCTTGCATGAGCAAGGGAAAAGCTGAAATTATTGTTCAAGAAGGTAGATAGATAGGTAGAAAGAGAAATAATATGTATTTTAGTATTCGTTTAATTGATTTCTTTTCACAAGCCGTGTATAGGACAGGAGTTGGAGAGGTAGAGTCAGACTGAAAAATTCAATGCCATAGCCGGGATTTGAACCACGAATCTCGTGGTCTCTAGCCGGTAGCTGTACCACTGAGCTACCTTAACGTTGAATTTCTCAACTGACTCGCAAGTTTCTCAGGAAACCACAAGTTATCGCAACTTATTTTGAGATGGCAACCCCAATGGCGACTTACAATTATGAATTTTGTCAAATTAAGTTTTTTTACAAATACTTACCGAAGTAATCATTTGCCCGCATATGCGTATTTCGGATACAAATTAAAGGTGAAAAAAGAAATAAATCAGAGAAGTAAAAAACAGAAAAGAGAAACGACATGTGCACATTTCGCCAAAATATATACCCAGTCTTCATCCAAACTATAGAAAGGATAGATTTTCCTACCAGAATTGTCGGTCATTTTCTTTGTCCTCCAGCCGTTCAGCCTAAACTATTTATTTCTGAAATTTCCTCTCTTCTTAAGTTAAATATATATATATATATATATATATATATATATATATATGTATATATTTATATCTATGCCTCAACCACAATTAAATTTTATTTCATTTCCTAGAATTACTGAAGGTTTAATTTTCCAGTCCGATTCATTTCCTGTCGGCTGACTTTTATCACTCTTCTTTTGACACTTTCCATATGTTTTGTCATTTATTTCAACTCTTTGCTATTTTGACTTCATGCTACTCTCCTCAAATCTCTCTACAATTCAGCTGTCCAAAATATATGAGACAGATTTCGATGATATTTATAACATTTAGAGTATAATAATTGGATAAAGTCTTAAAAAATTCAATGCCTCAGCCGGGGTTTCAACATGGAGATTCGTAGTTCAAATCCCGGCTATGGCATTGAATTTTTTAGTCTCACTCTACCTTTTCAACTTCTGTCCTACACACAGTTTGTGTGAATTTTTTTTTTTTTTTTGGAAAAGGCCCTTGTGTATCTGTGTATCAGAGTGTCTGTGTACTTGTGAACACCATAACTCAAAAACGGAAGGTCAGTTAAGTACCAAACTTGGTATTTAAGTGCAATGTCTTCCAACAATGCGACAAGAAGTTTTTCAGGAAAATCCCTCTCTCCAAACTACATGGAGCATTATTAGAAATGCTTGATTTTCTTAAAAATTCCTCTACCAGTTATGATTGAAACACCATATATTAAGAATATCTGCATGGGAAATAAAATAAATTTTTTGAATTTTTGGGAATAGCCTCTTCATTATGGATAATTACTTTCATAACCGGTAAACCGTAAGGGATAGACAAACACATGTAACAAATTGTACTTTAACGGTACCTACATTTTTTGCACATTTTTATATTGAATTAATTATTTTTATATGGAGTTAATAATTTCGAAAATATTCCTCGTTATTAGTTTAAAACTTTAATGTTTAAACATCTCTAAACTGAGAAGTCGTTATTAGACTTTCTTAAAACTTCTAGAAATACAAAATAACCGGAGCAACCCGGTTTTAAAAGACTATCGCTTTTGCCTAGTGTATCCTTTTATTCCCTTCAACTATAAGGAAAAATTGACTATTTTTGTTAGTGTTTATGTTTAGCATGAAATAGATATGATACTTTTAATGAGAGTACATTTTTGCAGGGTAGGTAGAGAAAGTCATCTGAATATAACAAATCAGAATTGTCTTGTCATTAAAAGCGTAAACAGAACCTTCGCTTGGACTTATGACTGGCCTAGCAGGAATTAGCTTAACACTGGGAAATACGGACGCTATTTACCCTACTGAGTCGACATTCATTGCTTTTAGTTCAAATGCTCAGATTTCTCATCCTATACGATTTCTAAATGGGAAACCCGCTTACCAGCGGAGACGGTAAGCAGGTCGCCCTGATTGCGAATGGTAAACGAAAGTCTGTCTCGCCAGTTCTTCGTATTTTAACTTGAAAGGGCTCCTTTGAATTCCGTAACATTTTAACGCACCAAGGGATATCTCTACATGTGAAATATTGGGCAAGTGGGCCACCTGGCATGTATTTATTTTATATAATGTAAGTATATGTAACGTATGTAGGTATGATTGGCATGAATGCTATCATATGTCATGTATGCATTTATAAATGTATGTGTACTACGTATGTGTTTGTGTGAGTGGTAATTCTTTTACAATTGAAAATCCCTATTCTTTCCGATATTAGTAGACCATAAAATTCTTATTTTCAATTCACAAATTACTAAAAAAACTAAAAAGAATTAAATATACATTTTACAATGTGTATGTATCTACTAGAATACGATCACAATGGCGTTATAGAAAAACAAACTTGTAAAAAATATCTTAACTTTCTGTTGATATTGACATGGAGTAGAAAACAGTTGTCTTTAATCCAAAAAAAAATCTATTTAAAATATGAAAAATACAGCTATATTTCATCAAAACACTACATATACACTTTTTCCTTCTTTATTTATTTATTTATTTATTTATTTATTTATGATCAGGATTTATAATCAGAAATAAGAACACAAGAAAACAAAGGAGAGTAAACTTGACTCTCTATATAAAACATGGGATACCAGTGTCATGAAAGATATGCTTTATTTTCTTTGCACTTCTTATGTCCTACTCAGTTCGTTAGTAGGATATGCAAAATAACTGTACACCGGTAGAAACCAGTGAGTCAACAGGGTTACTACAAAAGAAATAGACAACTTCAACTGCCTGTAAAACAAAAAATATTAGAGATAGCAGCCTAATTATTTTGGAGGTATGTTGAGAAACTCTCATAGTTTTGTTTGTTACTATTGGTAACGCTGTAGTGTTTTGTTTGTTGTTGCAGAAGCTGAAATGGCGGAAAATCCTGTGGAAAAGGCATATTACGTGTTGGAATTTGCTAGAACGCAATCAGCAACTGTTGTCCAACGACATTTTAAAACACGTTACCACAAAAATGAAATGATGCGCTCACAAGAACCAGCATCGTCTTCATCATGTCGCAACATGTCGATGCAAAAGTCACGCCGTATGACCTTATCTTCTTCACTCAGAAACTGCAACATCTGTAATCTGTAAGGCATCATGTGCAGTCGCTTCCGCAAGATTTTCCATACAGTTTGCTGTGGAATTTGTAATTGCATGCTTGCCCTAGATGTCGATTTCTGTGGGCTTCTTATATAGGCAGAACGAACACGTTCAACGTTTTCTTTCGAAACTCTTGGTCTTCCCGAGCTCTTCCCTTTGCACAAACATCCCGCTGTCTCGATTTTCTATACCAGTCGTAGATTGACTGTCTAGTCGGTGGCGTTTTGTGGTAACGTGTTCTAAAATGTCGTTGGACAACAGTTGCTGATTGCATTCTAGCAAATTCCAACACGCCTTTTCCACAGGATTTTCCGCCATTTCAGCTTCTGCAACAACAAACAAAACACCACAGCGTTACCAATAGTAACAAAGGAAACTTTGTGAGTTTCTCAACATACCTCTAAAATATTTAGGTTGCTATCTCTAATAGTTTTTGTTTTACAGGCAGTTGAAGTTGTCTATTTCTTTTGTAGTAACCCTGTATTATAAAACTACTGAGAATGCTATTGTTATCGATGATAATGATGACTAATATATACAGCTGTCCCTGAAATCAACCGCACAAATTGGCAGGATTGTGGAGGGGTCCTAGATAAACAGTTTGAGGTAGGTAACCTATTGTCCCTTTTGCCAAATGTCAAGGTTATGGTATGTTTTCTGGATCGATCAACAATGACCGTAAATTAAAAGAATGTGACGTTTATGTCCCATTTTCATTTAGCATGCCTCACCTGTATGCCAGTAGTCGAAGGAATGCAATATTGGTGCACAAACCATACGATATTTAAAATTATCGGTGTCGTAACTTTATCAAAATTGCCTGCTCTTTGAGGGTATACACGCCGCTGATAACAGTTCAGTTGATTTCAGATGGTAAGTAATTAGTGAGCGATCCATTATAACATGCTGATGGGTGAGTCGGTATTGCGCTGGTAGTCGAACCATATAATATAAAATTCGCACTGCTTCTGAAATTTCCATTTTTTTAGTTTTTTTAATTTTCTTGTTTTTCTTAAAGAGGTGCACAATTTGAGCAGCACTAATACGCTTAGCTTACATTTCTGAAGCCAGCATATTAGTATTGGTAAGATTGTGTACCTCTTTGAGAAAGAAAAATAATTAAACAATGGAAACTTTTGAGGACGCTGCGATCTCAGTAACGTGGATTCGAGGACCAGTGTCTACCGTCTCATCCACATAATGTTATAGGAGAGCACTCTAACTAACTGTATACGATCTTAAGTCATCCAATCGGCACACCCTCAGTGAACAGACAATCTTGACTAAATTGTAAGTCCAATAGCTTTAACTATGGTATTGATTGTGCACCAATAATGCATTCCTTAGACTGCTGGCATAAAAATGAGCCATTCTCAATTAAAATAGAGCAAACACGACCACGTTTTTTATGATTTACGGTAATTGATGTGCGATCCAGATAACACGCCAAAAATTTGACATATGGAAAAAGGGACAATATCTCAAACCGTTTATCTAGGGCCCCTCTAGAATCCTGCCAATTTGTGCGGTTGAATTCTGAAGTACCTGTATTTATGTATGAGTCGCCCTCCGTGTTGTAATGGTTACCATGCTAACTTCATATACCCAAGGTCGTGGGTTCAAATCTGGCGGAGGACAATGGCTATTTTCGGGTGTAATAATCCTTAGTATGGCTTCCTTCAGAAGGGAAATAAAGCCGTTTGACCCGTGTCGTAGATTTATGGCACGTAAAAGAACCTCAAGCCTGATAGAGAGGTCTCTGAGCAAAATTGAGCGGTCTTTCACGCCCAATTTAGAATGGGACGCTGAGAATCACAGCAGTTAAAGAGCGTCCATAAATAACACGCCATTTCCATTTTCTATGTGTGTGTGTATATGTGTATGTATGTATGTGTGTGTATGTATGTATGTATGTATGTATGTATGTATGTATGTATGTATGTATGTATGTATGTATGTATGTATGTATGTATGTATGTATGTATGTATGTATGCATGCATGCATGCATGCATGTATGCATGTATGCATGTATGTATGTATGTTATATTCATCATCCTCACGTCTATTTTGTTATATATGTTAAAGATTCAAGGATTTCTGTAATATTTGATAGTTTTGGAGTTTCTATTTTAAGAAACAATTACCGCACCAAAAGAAGGTACACAGATTAAAACTTTCACCAACTCCAAATTACACTGCAATTCCCAAAGACGACTGTTAACACCAGCAAAGGATACTTGAACAATCAACATTTCCAGAACTTAGATTATTGGGAGGAGAAGTTAAAGAAGTCGGACATTCCGTTGATGGATCAAATAATTTTGCGTGAATATAATTAGAAGAGGGAGGTACATGAAGGTACCTAATTGGAATTTAAAATTCTAACCGTGCAACTCTGAAAGCGGCTAGTGTGTATAAAGGCGTATGTGCCAACATTAAACATGAAAAATAGAAGAATACACTTTTGTAAAAATAGTCTGTAAAAGAGTCAATATATTGTTTATTAAATATAACTCCACTCTCACCTAGGCGGCTCGGTTTCTACCCCAGGGAGCTGCATGTGAGATTTGTGGTGGACGATGTAGCGTCTCGAGTTTTCCTGTTTCTCCAGCCATTCATTCCACCAAATGCTCCATTATCATATTTCCTTTCATCCATATCACAATCATTTCATATCAACTACTTCCTTACTTTCACACCAGGCATTGGGCTGATCACTCATCCTGACTTCTCTCTGATCCAGACCGTGTTCTCAAGAAGCGTCTGATCCCAGGCGCTGCCCTATAATTCTTGGAATATAAGTATTCATGTGCAGACTGTTAACATATAAAAAATGAGAAAAAAAGTATGACTCCAACTTATATAATGAGGGTTTTCATTGCAATCAAAATTGAATGTTATTATGGTTTTATTACACTCTATACCAAATGTCAGGCAGACAAGTTCAATTAAAAAAATGAGTGAATACAGAGTGCTTTTGCATATGCGTCAATTCAGAGCGATTTGTTCCCAGTGGCCACCTGTTACTTATCCAATTAATACATTGTTTCGATTTTAATTTAAATAATTGGATTGCTCTTTCTGTTTTGTTTTGTTTGTTTTTATCAAATATCACAGAAACTGCAATTAAAAGTTTTTACATGGATATTTTATTTTTGCCCAAAACACTGTTTAAAAAACGAAACAATTCTCTAGAATTAACAGCCAACTGTGGTTCCTATCCCAGCAAACAGCTTCATATGAGTTGCATTATTCTCAGCACTTTTAAGAAGACTGTTTTACTAACTTTTACATACAATAACATTCATAAGTTTAAGATTAGGAATAGGATTAGCCATGGACTTCAGGGAGAGAGATATGAGGGGAGAGGCCAGAAAATCGACCATCCGGACGACGACAACCGCAAGCATCGATGGAGTTGGAAAGCTTTCAGCGTGCCCTAGGCATTGCTCACGACAACTGAGCCTCCCGGTGAGCCCTGGAAAGAGTCCTGAAACCGGAAGGCGGGTCTCGAGCGTGTCTTATTGACGACGACGCCAAATAATCTGTTACAATGCGCAAACCATCCAGCCGCAACTCGCCGAGCACCGCCGCTTGGTCTTCACCCCTGAAAGAGATGTTTAGGAAATGATGGGAACAGGAAATGGTGGGCAGAAAAATTCTGGCGACGAAATGAATTCACACAGCATTCGCCTGGCGACCCAGAGAGACTACGAAAAAACTATGATCACAAGACCGGCCACGAAGATGGAACCCGCAACCTCCCGAATGCGGGCTATAAAGGAAACCACCTGAATCATTTTGCTAGGCATTCATACCTTTAAGAACAATACCGTAGGAATAAATAAATAATAATTAATAATATAATAACATAAATAATATTAATATTAATCTTCTGCGGTAAAACAGTTCAATTTCGAGCTTTGGCCTCCTCTAATGGTTTCTTAATTAATAGGCTTTCTAGTTAGCTAGTTTGTCCTTAAACTCTTATGGTTAAAAAGGACAACTCATCTACAAAAGATGTTACCATAGGTCGAAACCTCGATTTCCGGACTTGCACTATTAATAATAGCAACAACAACAACAATAATAATTCATTATTTTCATATACTGGGTGGTCCAATAGATCTAAGCAATAGGCTGGATAGCCTACATGTGCAAAAGCTTCATATCCTTGTGAGTGAGTGAGTGAGTGAGTGAGTGAGTGAGTGAGTGAGTGAGTGAGTGAGTGAGTGAGTGAGTGAGTGAGTGAGTGAGTGAGTGAGTGCGCTACTGCAACAAGCATGCTGAAGTTGGTAACATAGCGTCAACATGGCCAGTTTGCTCATGACGTCCTGTTTTACCTAACAGATACTAACTTATGCAGAGCCTGCAACCCCCAACAGAGCACCTCATCTCGTCTAGGATTGGTGCAGACAGTGTCGATGCACGTCAATCCAGACAAAAAAGATGCTGTTCTTTTCACCAGGAAACGCAGCCCCGCCATCCAGTTACCCGCTCCTATCAGGGTCAAAGAACAGAGTGGTGAGGAAATTCCATCCACTATCTAGGTGTCACTCTTATCAAGGGCCTAGCTTTTCTTGAGCACTGCAGGGAGCGCAAACAGAGCTAGGGGGACGATGGCCGCCCTATACCCTATTCTGGATTCCAAAATGCCGGTTCATTTAAAGCTACTCCTTTTCAAGGCACTCATAGTTCCTTTGCTGCTCTATGTCTGCGTAGTGTGGATTATAGCAGAAGGCTCCTGGCTTCTCTGGTTACAAGCGAATGCAGAAGAGAGAGCTTCGGTCCAACTACTATGTATGCTGTCACTTCCCACTGAGGCTACTACTTGAAGATTTGGTTTTACCATACATGGAGGATGTAGTTAGGCGCCGGGCTCAAAATGTATACGACAGATTGACCCAACATGAGAATGCCCTTGTCAGATCTTTGTGAGACTACTTATTAACTAAACCCATTCCAGGCAGTTTCGGGTTCTCCGCATGGCTTCAAGCCAGCTAACTGCAAAAGGCTGAATTAAGTACACCCCCATCCACCTATGGAAGAAGTCACCAAAATTTAAAACCAACAGAAATAACCCAAATAAGACACCAGCGGAAAGTATGCTACTATTGAAAAAACAACAGTTGAGGAGCCAAACCTTAACCCATTCCCTTCATTTCTGAGGTTAAGCCCTTACAAGGATAGGGACACAGCAGCACGAGCCTACCAGATCTCGCACGTATGAACACAAGACCCCTTAACGTGATGGCAGAAAAGCACGTGCAATTCAATTCATAGCTAAAGGTGTCAGATGGGCGACATAAAACTCATTCCCCCCTTTATCAATTGAAATAGCTACGAAATCGTGGTCAGCTGCATGCCTCAGTTTATTGGTCTCCATATATTCCAAGGGAGATAATGTTTCTTCGTTGAACATTTGCATACTGAGAAGATGTGTCACTTGAAACATGCTGTTTCAACAAGACGGCAACCCCGCATACGGCAGCATGGCCCATAGTATGGACTGCATAGCCCATTGCAAGGGCTGCTCTTGAGATCACAAGGTCTTATTCGCGTGGACTATTTTCTTTAGAACTATATGAAATACGTTTTCAACAAGAACTTGACAGAAATCACCTCATAAACAGAATTCACGTTGCAAAGTGTTTCTTTTGCCATGTAGCTATTCCAGTGGTAGAGTGTAAGATATTGCTCCCAAAACATGTCGTGTAGGTAGCAAAAAAGGACACCCTAGTTAACCAGTGGTAGAATGTACGATATTGCTCCCAGGGCATGTCGTGTAGGTTGCTAAAATGGACACCCTAGTTAAATTTCCGAGATTGTTAAATGCAGGCTCATAATCTATCTGTTTGGAACGAGTTGCCGAAAGTGTAAGGTAAATAATCAGCTATTCCTAATTCTAAGCACGAGGAATAACTTCGCCATATAAATCTACAAATGTTTCACTGTTAAGAACTTTACTCTGTTTCTGTAGCAAAGATATGAGTATAAGTTGTCGTGACTCGCAGAACTGCTGTAGGATGAATTCCTTACCGAACATCGTAAACATGGACCCAACGTTGCACTACGATTTCTATAATACTTCCGTAACTGTATCAAGAGTAGCTTTAAGCACAATAAAGTGCACGAGTGTGTAACTTGAAACAAAATACACACTAGAGTAATTAGATTATAGCAACGTATGCTGTTTTAATAACTGACTACTGATTACACTACCATACTTCCTTTGTTTTACGGTGCCAAATTTTACATCTTCATTCCCTTCGAGGAATGAACCTAAATATCCCCTTCTTTGGCAATTCTCAGAAATGACCTTCCTGCAGTTTCCTCTTGCGTGCTTTAGGTTTCAGAAGATACAGTTCCCAAGAATTCGGTTTGAGCTTAATAGAGTCCTTACTTACTGATTTTCCTGAACATCAATTACGTTCACTACTCTGCCTTTGGGCTAATTCCTTTCTCCAACGTAATTTGCTTTACTATGGCTCTTACCTAGAAATAACGGGGAAATAACGAACTATTGTGATAAATGTCATATATTAAAACCAACGAATACTGTAAAAATGCATAAGATATATTTATTTGTCGTAAGACATTAGTGGGACGTAATGTGAAAAGAGGCAAGTTAAACTCTATCTGTCGACCCGGGAAAACCACGAAAAATCCATGGATCAAAATGGGTGGTCCCCGGGAACGAATTCGGAACTCCCGAAACGAGTCGTACGCATTACCATGGTGCCACCTTACTCGGTAAGCTAATGGGTAACTCATAATTCTTAATATTAAACATCGATAGAGGCTATCTCAACATTTTAAACATGTTTAATCTTCTATTAGAAACCACGAGAGTCACAAAACCGAAACTTGCTGAGAAATGATTAACTTATTTAGAGCCACTAGATACTTTCCGGCCTTTTGTGGATATTACAAAGTTGTAAGTTATATATTTGAACTAATGAAGATGCATACGTTAAAATAATTTTCTTCAGAAAAGAATTTAGAATATTGAGGTACAGTTGGACGTTCAAATATTTTGGTTAAGGGCGTCAAATAAAATGTTACCTGTGTATTATAACTCCATTTCTGTCCTTCAAGTAATTACTGAAAGATACAAACCTATTCTCTTTATTTTCATTTCAATTTTTTTTTTTTTTTTTTTTCTATTTCTTCCCGGAACTCTACAAGTAAATATTTTGTTCTGGTTTTCATAGTTCTCGCCACGAATCTTTAAGAAGATAAAAAGCTCCTTATGTACTTATATCATAGTAATATTTTTACACCTGTCTATCAATTATAGAAAGAAATATGCATTTTTCTTGATTTAACACACCCTATATTGTAACTTAAAACAAAGAATCTGATGCATTCCATTTACATGACAGCCTCTATATCTCTGCAACAAATTAGACTTTCTCTACATCTCTGCAACAAATTATTATTAAGAAGCCTATGCTTCTATTGACTTCATGCTAATCGAGAAAAAGTTGGCAGATATAGCCTTATTACTTGCTTCCTTGTAAGCAGAAGCGAAGTAAGAGAATATTTTAGGTTAAAGTGATAGTCAAAAACTGGTTGCTATGTGACTAAAGTTCCTTTGTTTGTATGAATAGAAGATGAGAAATTCCTGTATGAGAAAAGTATACGTTTTTCAAAGCTGAAACCAAAAACAAGCAATATCCAAAATCGATCAACTACACGAAAAAACGTATATAACATAAATTTTGTGTTTTATTGTGCTCTACATTTTGGTAAGTTTTTGTCTATCACTTACATTTAGCAGTCATGTAAATTTCCGTAAAATTCATCCAGAATAAAGTAATCTTCAGATACTTTTCCTAGAAAATTCAAGATATGCGTTTAATTTGTCAGGTAAATATCTTTAATATACGATATTTTAAACAAAATCTTTACAGCAGTTTTTGAGAAAATCAAAATGTTCTAAAACAAACTCCATGTAAAGAGTAGTTGGAGTGGGGTGATCTTCTTGAAAATCTTCGTGTGGCATCCTTGGAAGATACCAAACTTAAAGATCAAGTTTAGTATTCAACGGTCTTTTCGTTTTAGGCTATGCTGTCCACAGACACACACGCACACACGCGTACTTGTTTCCAAAAATACTTTCTTTGGATTCAAGGGACACAAAACATATATTTCCGGTGAAATATCGGTATTGAATTTTTGGGTGCAATACAATACCTTTTCTATATACTGAGTACATACTACGTGTATAGAAAGTAAAAATACAAAAGCCGCTGGTTTGCTGAAAATGTGGTGTCTACAGTTACCGTAATTTTGATGTATTTTGAAGCCGAATAACACGTAGAAAGAGTTTGACAGGTCATTCCCAGCGGATAGAAACACACATCACCTGACACCACATGGCCATCCTGCTCGCTCGTTCATAACCTATTCTGTGGCAACCCATATGGAATTGGGGGCCATTGTGGCCGTGCACAGAAGCTCTGGCGGATTAAGCGCATCAGGGCAGGTGCTTTTTTCCGATTAATCCGACTTCCCTTGTCCTAAAATCTGCCAAATATTCCATTGTCAACCTTCACCACAATATCCTCATCAGCAGCTTTGGAAACTCTATCTTACACATCACTTATTCATTTCCATCTCTACCACTACCATCCTTCATCAACATCAGCATCGTCACTGTAATTATTCCAAGAAAAATATTTAAAATAATTAATAACTTCAAAAATATTTTTGGTTACTCCTAGACTGACCTAGACTGCTCCATTCTTCTTTACAAACCCTTAATTCTACCTCTTCTCACTAGTTCCTATATGGTCCACAACAAATAAAACTAGATTCATCAACTGCAAGTTGTACAAAATAAATTTCTCCGCAGAGCTACAAATGCACCATGGTTTGTAAGAAATACGCAGCTTCAACACGAACTTAATATATTTCCAATAGAACAGTATATGAAACACCTCTTGAAGACATTCTTCAACAAATTAACATCACTGGTGCTCAAACATTTAACCTTCATATCAAAACTCCACATAGAAGGTTGAAAAAAACTAATACATTTCTTAACAAGTGACACAGAGGACTCCTGCTAATAGTTATTCATAAAAGTTATAATCATGTACTAAGACTATTTCTGTTATTCTTTTCTCAGTTAAAATGAAGTAAATAGAAGCACAAGCTTTTTAACAATAATTTGTTGCAGAGATGTAGAGGTCATAAGAATGGAACACATCAGATTTTTGCTATCTATGGCCTGTAAACCATAAAAGCTGATCTGCCAACAATAAAATTTTAAAATAAAAACATGCGCACAGTCATTAATAAGATAACATTTTATCAAGCTTAGGGGAAATGGAAAAACTATAGCAAACATCTTTAATTTTCTTTAGCGTGACACTTAACATTTAATCTCGATTATCTACAATGTCTTCTGTACATAATCTGACCGCTCGCACTGTGTTGTGGATTAAAGCTTGTCAGCTGCCGTCCCCACTCACTGCAATCCGCCCTCATGACAGGATTTCTGTCCTTCAGTCACCACGCAATCATTAGCCTCAGTAGCCCACTTTTATTTGTGAAAATGGGAAGGTAGCTAAAACAATGTATATTTATGTATATGTAATAGTTATTTGGAGTACTAGTTACTAAATCTAATTTTGTAACATATTGTTTATGATATTTTACCTACGCTCAGAATATTTTAGTATATATTGTAGATTTAGTATATTTAAAGAAATGCATTTAATACAGAAGTCATATGTATAGAGAAATAGTACTTTGGGTTTTGGAAAAAAGGATACAAATTAACAAAGATTTTTATATTCTGTAATTTTGGATGCTACTTTCGTATGAGAATTTAAAGCAAAAAGCGAAGAAGATGATTTTCAGGGTTCAACAGGAAGAATTTTAAAAGAAGTTCATGATACAACAGATAGTCAGGAAAGGCCATTTCTACAAAATTCAAGAGAGATTGTGAGATCCACTCTTTTTATTGATGATAATATTGATATTAGCACGTTTAGAAAATATAAAAACAATACTTCTGATAATAAACAAAATGTGCCTCCATTAGATATTAAAATTGTAGTCGCGTAATATTACAATAATTAACATTTTTTCTGTACTATGAAAAAATAAGATATAGATCATCATCGTCAGTAAAGTGCATTTTACGTTTAGTTGATCCTGTATTTTATGTTTTGTCAACGTGTTTCGTGTTTTGTTAGACTATAGAGTATAGATTTTGTTGTCTAGTAACTATGAACTAAAGCATCACTGATTATTATAATAGTAGATAAATAGTATTTGAAATACGAACCCTTGTTTCTTTCATAATTTCCTTTTCCTAACTTCAATTCTCGATCTTATGAATAAATTTGAGACTACTGGTTCAGTGCAAAACAAGAAAAACATTTGAAGAGGTACAGTGATGACAAAAGAAAAATAAAATAAAAAATCTGATGTGTGCCATTCACATGACTTTCTCTACATCTCTGCAACAAATGATTGTTAAAAAGCTTAGGCCTCTATTTACTTCCTGCTACTCGAGAACAAATTAGCAGAAATAGTCTTATTGCTTGTTTCCTTGTAATTAGAAGCGAAATAATGGAGTACTACAGGTTAAAGTGATAGTCAAAAGTTGGTTGTTACGTGACTGAAGTTCCTTTATTTATATGGACAGGAGTTGACAAATTCCCATATGAGAAAAATAATTTTTTCATAGTGAAACCAAAAACAATGAATATTTCAAAAACGATCAACTCCTCCAAAAAAACGTATATGATATAAATTGTGTATTTTAACATGCTCTATATTTCTTGTGTAGTAAGTTTTTAATTAAGTCTTACTGTTTAGTAGTTATGCAAAATTTTGTAAAATTCGTCCAGAATAAAGTAGTCTCCAAAGGCTATTCCCAGAAAATTCAAGATATACAGTTAGTTTGTCAGGTAAATATCTTTAATATATGATATTTTAATCAAAATCGTTAGAGCCATTTTTGCGAAAATAAAATTTTTCGAAAAACGTTCCATGTAAAGGGTAGTTTGGGGTGAGAGAATTTTTCTCAAAATGTTCGTGTCGCATGCCTGGAAGATATTAAACTTAAATACCAAGTTTGGTATTTTACCGACTTTGCGTTTTAGAGTTATCGTGTTCACAGACACACACGAAGACATACACACACACACACAAACACACACACACACACACACACACGGACCTTTTTGTGAAAATGCTTTTTTTGGATATAAGGTACCCTAAAACATATATTTCCGGTGAAATCTCGATATCGAATTTTTGGATGGAGTGCAATACCTTCTCTATACACTATGCACGTAGTGCGTGAAGAGAAAGTAAAAATCTCAGGTGTTACATTCATATATGAGATTCTATACATCTCTGTAATAAATTACTGTTAAAGTTTTCTTCTTCTATCTACTTCATTCTAATTAGATAAGCCTTGCAGAACTGGTCTTATTGCTTGATTCCTGGTAAGCAGAAGGGAAATAAGGGAACACACTAGGCTAAAATGATAGTCAGATATTTTAAAAGCTAGCTCTATGTGATTGCAATTAGTTTCTTTGCATGGCAAGAAGTTGACAAATCCCCGTATAAGTAAAGTATTAAGGATTTTAAAACTGAAACCAATCACAAGGAATATCTCGGAAATGGTCAACTCTATGAAAAAGATATACATTATATAAGTTTTTTTTGTTTTAAACAGATCTAAGTTTTTTGTAGTAAGTTTTTGTGTATTTCTTAAGGTTTCCAACTATGCAAAAGTCATCCAGACTGAAGAGATCTTCAAAAGCTACTGTCGGAAAATTTAAGATATAGGTTTTAATTTTCGTGTTGTAAATACCTTTAAAAATATATTTTAAAAAAGCTTTGAGAAAATTATAATTCTTTAAACTTTTTCCATTGTAAGATTAATTTTGTGTTTGGAGCTTTTCCTGAAAATCTATATGTCGGATCCTTGGAGGCTAGTAAACATAAACACTAATTTTGGTTTTCTCGATTTTTTGCTTATAGTTTTCGTATTCACAGACAGAAGCACTTTTTTTCTACATCTCGGTATCAAATGCAATGTCTTCTCAACCTATGTAGTACTACGTACTCAGTAGAGAAAGTAATTAGACGAAATTGGCAAAATCCTAGAACTTTGCTACAAAAATCAAATACACTTGAAGGAACTTAAGGAAATAATAGAAATATATCGTGACAATCTAAATGTGCTTATTCGATACAGTGTTTGCTTAATTGCGGAAAGGCATTTCCGGAATTTTCTGTAATATAAGTGTTAACTTTCTTATTATTTTCTCTACATGTACTAAAAAAATAAAAATAAAATAAAATCTGTAATACAACATCCTGGCATCTGGTTCCCTATACCAGGACGTATATTACAAACTTTATAATTTATTTCCCACTTTTAAATTATTGATATACATCATTATTTTACAGATAATACTTATATACTAATAACTCAAAATTTAATTTAAAACAAAACAAATTAATATAGACTGAAATAAAATAAATTCCAACCATAAATCAACTTTCACTAACACTATACCATCTATTATTAATTACTGGAAACCAGTAACCAAATAACTGGTAACCAGCTATTTAGCCATAAAACTATGCTCTAGATTATTAAGATAAATGAAAACTAATCCTATACTACTGGTATCAAGCAGAATATGCACTGGTTACCAGCGCAACTAAATAATTATATTATACAATAATTTCTTTACATTATAATAAACTGTAGTAAATTGACTTTTACTTCCTTTGGCTAATATCTGTTACTAATTATACCTAATCTTTTACATCATCATTACACTAATATGCACATCTCTACATGTACTATGTACATAGTGTATAGAGAAGGTATTGTATTCCACCCAAAAATTCGATATCGAGATTTCCCTGGAAATACATGTTTGGGCCCCCCTGAATCCAAAAAAAAAAGCATTTTTGGAAAAAGGTCGTGTGTGAGTACGCGCGCGCGCATGCATGTGTCTGTGTGTCTGTGGACAGCATAGCTCAAAAACGAAAAGACCGTTAAATACCAATCTTGGTATTTAAGTTTGGTATATCTTCCAAGGATGCAATACGAACATTTTCAAGAAAATCCTCCACACCCAACTACCCTTTACATGGAACCTTTTTCGAAAATTTTAATTTTCTCAAAAATGGCTCTAACAATTTTGATTAAAATATCGTATAATAAAGACATTTAGCTGACAAATAAAATGTGTATCTTGAATTTTCTGTTAATAGCCTCTGAAGGCTACTTTATTCTGCATGAATTTTGTTGAATTTTGCATAACTGCTAAACGTAAAAGATGGACAAAAACTTACCAAACAAATAATGTTGGGCACATTAAAATACACAGTTTATGCTATATACATTTTTTTCGTGAAGTTGATCGTTTTTAAGATATCCCTTGTTTTTGTTTTCAGCTTTGAAAAACTTATAATTTTCTCATAGAGGAATTTGTCAACTCCTGTCCATACAAACAAAATAACTTCAGTCACATAGCAACCAGCTTTTGACTATCACTTTAACCTATTGTACTTCCTTATTTTGCTTCTACTTACAAGAAAGCATTTATAAGACTATTTCTGCTAAATTTTCTCAGTTAGAATGGAGTAAATAGAAGCATAAGCTTTTTAACAATAATTTGTTGCAGAGATGTAGAGAAAGTCATGTGAATACAACACATCAGATTTTTTTTATGCACACGTTTACAGGAATAAATATTTAAGAAGCGAAGACTGACTTAGCATGTCGTGTTACCAAGGCTCAAAACTACGTACGACCTCTATTTAACTTTCCAGTTACTGATTTAGGTTGATTAAAATAATTAAGAATTTATATTTGTTATTTTTCTCCAAAGATTCAGTTAAAAATGTCATGTGTGTTTGTTACTGTAAATGTAATGTAAAGAATAAAATGGCCAGCCAAGTCTACAAAAGGTGAACACAAGGAATAATGGGAGTCGATCAACATTTCAAATGAAACTTCAACGTCCTTTGGATTTCAAATTATACAAGTGGAGCAGCCACAAGGCTGAAGAGCCACTAATGAGAAGTCTAAAATCTAGCACTACCCTAAAGAACAGCTAAAACGTGGTCGTGATGCAAGCATATCAGGTCAAGCGGTTACGATGAACTTTCACGGAGGAATGGCGGGATTCTTTACCACCGCGAATGTAGAGCTAGAAGCATGTTGGACGCTACTGGCAGGCACGGAAGACGTAGACGGGCTAGGTAAATTTATACTTAAGGCAAGAGAACTGAGATCTGTGAAGGCTGTCAATAGAGAACGGGGTGGGGGGATAAGAAAAACTAAACAAAAGTGACTACAATGTTTTAGATATATATATTATGTCATACTTAATTCACTATTGTGTTATGGTTTTCTTTATTGTGTATATATTATGTGTATAATATTTACTTTAAGTGCATTTATGTACATTTACGAAGGTATACTCTGTGCAATAAATTTAATTTGCTGCATTTGATTATCTTGGTCTTTTTATTTTCGTGTTTACTCATTTAATTCTTTGTTGTTGTTTTAATATTTCTTTTTATTGTGTATTACATTAATATTTCTTTTTAGTGTGTATTACAAAAGCCTGTACGATCTGTCGACCCTTTCGATTGTTGAAATTCAATGTATGTTAGTGTTAAGTCAATAAATACACTTATTCATTCATTCATTCAGTTTCTTTTAACATTTCAACTTGGCCGAAGCCGTCTCGAGAAGATATATTTGTCTAGCCACCTCTTACTATCCCTCATCCCGCAAAAAAAAAAAAAAACCTAGAAAATATCCTGCAATCATAATAACCAAAACTGAGGTAAATCCCTAATATTATCTCACCACTAGCCTATCAAAATCAGTTGAAACTTGAAGATATTCAGAAAATTTTCCCGCCGCAAACTATTTTTTATTTTGATTTAGGAAATGTTTAATAATTATTTTAATTGCTCCCAAACGCTCTGGCGATTAGAGTCAATTACATAATATGCTGGGATACAAGAGGAACAAAATGCATTGCATTTTCTGCAAATGTCACATGAAGACCTTCTCATTTTGGGTGAATTTTGTATCTTTTTATATAACTGGAAAATCATGAGAGAGAGAGAGAGAGAGAGAGAGAGAGACAAAGAGAGAGAAAACATCCTACTACAGAAAAACTGAGCAAACCTTTCATGAAACAAGTAGCTTTATCCACATTTGAAATTCTCCATGTTGTACCTTTCACTCTCCGAAGTGAACACTAAGCCATTTGAGGGAGCGCTTTAAATGTTGCAATTGTTTCGTTTAGTTTCCTTTGCTTAAGATTTCTTACTATGACTTCTGAATCTATTCTACCTTGGTTCTGATTTAAATATTGTTTCTGAACCCCGTATGCAACTAAGCTATTAATGATTAATTTGAAACCATTATAAGGAAAAAATGTCTCGAAATTAGAACAAAGAGTGCTTTTACTTTCTCTACATAACACATGGTACTTAGAGACGATATTGCACTCCATCCAAAAATTAGATACCGAGATTTCACCAGAAATACACGACTACAAAAACAATTTAGACAAAGGTCTCTATGTGTGTTTGTGAGTGTATGTGTGTGTGTGTGTGTGTGTGTGTGTCTGAACACGATAACCCAAAAACGAAAAGTCGGTAAAATACCAAACTTGGTATTTAGGTTCAGTATCTTCGACACGAAGATGCGACACGAAGATTTTGAGGAAAATTCCCCCAATCTAACCTACCCTTTACATGGACAATTTTTCGAAAATTTTGATTTTCTCAAAAATGGCCCTAACAATGTTTACTTTCTCTATACGCACTATGTACATAGTGTATAGAGAAGGTATTGCACTCCACCCAAAAATTCGTTACCGAGATTTTACCGGAAATATATGTTTTAGGGTCCCCAATATCCAAAAAAAGCATTTTCACAAAAAGGTCCGTGTGTGTGTGTCCGTGTGTCCGTGTGTCTGTGAACACGATAACTCTAAAACGAAAAGTCGCTAAAATACCAAACTTGGTATTTCAGTTTAGTATGTTCCAGGGATGCGACAGGAAGATTTTGAGAAAAATCCCCCCACCCCAAACCAACCTTTGCATGGAACTTATTTCGAAAATTTTGATTTTCTCAAAAATGACTCTAACGATTTTGATTAAAATTTCGTATATTAAAGATATTTACCTGACAAATAAAGTTTACATCTTGAATTTTCTGGGAATAACCTCTGAAGAGTAGTTTATTCTGGATGAATTTTACTGAATTTGAATAACTGCTAAACCGTAAGAGATGGGTAAAAACTTACTCCACAAAAAATGTAGAGCACGTTAAAACACACAATTTATGTTATATACATTTTTTCGTGAGTTCGTCGTTTTTGAGACATGGTTTCTGGTATGAAAAACTTATACTTTTCTCATACAGGAACTTCTCAACTCCTACCCATATAAACAAAGGAACTTCATTGACATAGCAACCAGCTTTTGACTATCATTTTAACATATGGTAGTTCTTTATTTCGCTTCTACTTACAAGGAAGCAAGTAATAAGACTATTTCTGCTCATTTTTTCTGATTAGCATAAAGTAAATAGAAGTATAAGCCTTTTAAGAGTAATTATTTGCAGGGATATAGAGAGAGTCATGTGAATGGTACACATCAGATTTTTATGAAGATATTGTATGTTAAAGATATTTACTTGACAAATAAAATGTATATTTTTAATTTTCTGGGAATTGTCTCTGAAGAGCTCTTTATTCTGAATGAATGTAAACCTTAACAGATAGACAACAACTAATCTACTACACAAAAAATGTAGATATGGTTAAAACTCATTGTTTTTTTTACAGTTTTTCGTGGAATTTACCATTTCTGATTTTTTTTTTTAATTTCAGTTTTAAAATACAGTTTTCTAGTTTTCAGCTTCTGCCAAAGAAGCAGATTACAACCGCAATTCAACCAGCTTTTGAAAGATTTGACTATCGCTTTAGCCTAGTATATCCCCGTATTTCCCTTCTACTTACAAGGAAGCAAGTAATAAGACCATTTCTGCTAATAAGACTATTTCTGCTGTTTGTCTGTATTAGTATGAAGTAGATAATAAATATGCTTTTTTACAATAGTTTGTTACAGATGTAGAGATCTGAATGTGAATGGTCACATGTGATTTTTTACATATATGTGAATGTCGTAATGGGTAGCGAAAATATTATAAATGCGCCATAATAGATATTTTTAAACAAATGATCCGTTTTTTGAGGGAAATTTCATGTCAAAGGCACCTTTCACATCAATGAATTATATTTAGTTAATATTATGACTCGATTTCCACTTCGACTTTGCAAAATACTCACTGGCAGTTCACTGATGTGATCCAGTTCAAATCTGCGATTTAATTGCACTCAGTTATCACTCGAGGCATAATGAAGTATGGGATGAGGTGTTGAATACTGTCTAGATTCTTGCATTAGTAGCACCCACTGCACGGGAAAGCAACCATCATAGTGAAAGGATTTTAAGGTGTAAATTATGGTGAGAAAAAGAGTCGAGCTTATGAACATAGTTACAAAAATCTGATGTGTTCCATTCACATGACTTTCTCAGCATCTCTGCACAAATTATTGTTAAAACGCTTATACTTCTATCTACTTTATGATAATCGAGATAAAAATTAGCAGAAATAGTCTTAATTATTTTCCTCCTTGTAAGTTGAAGAATATAAGGGAATGCACTAGACTAAAACCATAGTAAAATCTTTTAAAATCTGATTATCATGTGGTTAAAATTTGTTTCTATGCAGGGCCAGGAGTTTACAATGGTCAATTCCACGAAAAAAAAGTTATATGACATAATTGTGTGTTTTAACGTAATCTATATATTTTTTTTTGTAAGTTTTTGTCTCTCCCTTACGGTTTACCAGTTACGCAAAATTCAGCCAAATTCATTCAGAATAAAGAGGTATTTTGAGACTATTCTCAGAAAATTCAAGATATATATTTTATTTGCCATATAAAGATGTCTAATGTAAGATACTTTAATCAAAATCGATACAGCCATTTTTAAGAAAATCAAAATTTTCGAAAAAAGTTCCATGTAAAGGGTAGTAGATGGTAGGGGATTTTCTTATAAAACTTCCTGTCGCACTCCTGTAAGATACTTAACTTAAATAGCAAGTTTGGTATTTTAACAGCTTTTCGATTTTGAGCTTTCGTGTTCACAGACACACGGACCTCTTTCCAAGAATACCTTTTTACTTTCTCTATACACATTACGTACATGGTCTATAGAGAAGATATTGTATTGCATCCAAAAATTTGTTACCGAGATTTCACCGGAAATACATGTTTTGAGACTCCCTGAATAAAAAAAAAGCATTTTTAGAAAAATGTGCGTCTGTGTGTGTCTGTGTGCATGTCTGTGGGCAGTATAGCTCAAAAACGAAAAAACCATTGAATAGCAAACTTGGTATTTAAGTTTGGTATCCTCCAAGGATTCGACACGAAGCTTTTCAGGAAAATCCCCCATCCCAAACTACCCTTTACATAGAAATTTTTTCAATTTTTTTTATTTTCTCAAAAATGGATCTAACGATTTTGATAACAATATCGTATATTAAAGATATTTACCTGACAAAATATATATCTTTAATTATCTGGGAATAGCCTCTGAAGACTACTTTATTCTGGATTAATTTTATGGAATTCTGCATAACTTCTAAACCTTAAGAAATAGGTAAAAGCTTACTCCACAAAAAATGTAGAACACTTAAAACACATAATTTGTGTTATATACATTTTTTAGTGGAGTTGATCGTTTTTGAGATGTTCCTTTTTATTGGTTTCAGCTTAAAAAAAAAAAACTTATACTTTTCTCATACAGGAATTTGTAAACTCATGTCCACACAAACAAAGGAACTTCAGTCACATAGCAACCAGCTTTTGACTATCACTTTAACTTATGGTACTCCCTTATTTGGCTTCTTATTACATGGAAGCAAGTAATAAGACTATTCCTGCTAATTTTTTCTCGATTAACATGAAGTAAAGAGAAGCAAAGTTTCTAACAATAATTTGTTGCTGACTTGTAGAGAAAGTCATGTAAATGGAACACATAAGATTTTTTTTGGATACAGGGGACCCTAAAACGTGTATTTCCGGTGAAATATAGAATTTTTGTGGAGTGCAATACCTTCTCTATACACTATATACATGTTACGTGTAGAAAAAGTAAAAAGGTGCAAAAAACGCAGTGATGAAATGACTTGATTAATGTTAAACCAGCAGCATTAACTTTTTTTGTCCAATTTACTGGGCTCAAGAAATCCATAAGCTTGTTACAGTGATTATGCAAAGGAATTCAATGTTTTGACTCGAAGTTGCTAACGCTTTGAGTTCAATATTTCCCTATATTTGGAAAAAAAAACTCCTACATCTAAAGAAACCTATGCGGCATATCTTGTCAGCACCCGTAAAGGAAGTACAGTCCAAAGTTTGCACATCTGAATTGTTCTTAAAATGTAGTTCGAATTTGTTTTCAGAAAACAAACACATCAATCAAGCTTATCCTTAACACTCATTAACTTCTTTTCCATGTTCCTCTTTCTTCATATCTTCTTCTTCTTCTTCTTCTTCCAAACTCTGAATTGCATCAGACAAACACTTGCACCATACACTGCAAAAAGTACCAACTCTAGGTCTTTGTTGTTGATTAATTGTTGTGTCTATTTGAAGGCTGCTGCTTCCATAAATTGTATTTTAATATCTATTCACTACTGTTGACTTCAATTAAACAAAATCTTAAAATACTGTTCGAGAAGAGATAAAACATTCTGTCTAGTCGATTAAAAACGCAGATAAAATGGAGCAAAGGTTCTGAAGCACGGAATAGAAGAGAAAACGTGCAAAATGTATATATCTGACAATAAGATGCAACAAGCTGTGTTTATTTTGCTTCATTTCAGTTCCCCAATGCATATATTGATCTATCTGTATGAAATTAGATATTTTTGGAAAAGTACTGCGCCTTAAAATCATTTCTTTAGCCATCACAAACTCAATAGGAGAACAGCGCTATTTGTTGCACCAGAAACGCACTTACTCATTGACCCGGGAGAACGCTTACTTATATAGGCACTTAAATCTTCAAAGAGTATTCTAGAGTGTTCTGGAGATGTGAGGATCAAAAACATAAGAAGGTTCTTGTTATCTGATGATAGCGTGTGTGGTATTTATATTGGGAAAGAGTGCTATTTATCTCTATTATCTCTCCAACTGCTCGGCGCCGACCTCCTGATAAACTTGGGTCATAGACATTGCGTCACGAGTGAAATAAGCCTGGCATCAATGGCTTAAGAATAAATGAAAATTATATTGTAGCATATAAATTGCTAAACAGAATACACTATGAGTAGACACATGACCATATTATCAACAAACAGAACATTTCATTGTTAACTTCATTAATTACAACTTAGTTTAAAATACTTCCTCACTTCTCAGCATAGATGCTCAACAGTACTAACTGTCCACTTGCACAGTAAGAGAGGTGGCGATCAATATCCGTTACTTACCCACCACTCTCACTACTTTCTATTTCTCCTCTCTTGCGCATCTGAAGTGTCACAACGTTTAAACCAAGCTGTACAGAGAAAAAATCGATCATGAACTTGGTAAACTAACATTAAGCAATTAGGTAACTTAAACTCCCCTTACGATATCTATGAGATACTAAAGTAAGCTTAATTGAATAAGGGCAATTATTGTGATATCAAAACTGAAGACTTGCAGCTTGCTGGCAGGTAGCTCCAAATATACACCTGTAGCCAACCTCTATTAAGGGAGATAAACGGACATCTGTGTAAATGGAGTCAACAGCTTCAACCCTTACATCAAGTGAAGTGATACATACCTTTATGTTTTTATCAACACAGTATAGCCTTTTTTATGCACTTAAAGTGCCAAAATGTTATAAGACTAATACCAAGGCAAAAGAAAAAGATGGGAATAAGTTTTGAGAAGTGAGCTGTTTTTGAAAAAGTTTCTTTTCCAAATATTAAACAAATAGATATGATAAACTATAAATAAAAATATAAGAAGAATTATGACCAATATGGCAACTTATTCGTTAAGGAATCACTAAGCCTATAATTCCATGGTTAAGCTAATCGGAAGTTAAATCAGACTTGGTGCAACCAACAGGCTTCTGCGTTTCTGGCACACGTTTTGTCTCCTCCCCATTTTTAACCTAGGCTCCTACATTGCGCATGGCCCTCTCTTTTGCTGTCTTTCTCTACTCTCTCTCTCTCTCTCTCTCTCTCTCTCTCTCTCTCACCACACACACATGCATAAGAAAATAATTCACTCCAACCAAAAGCTACTCGGCCTCTGTAATCATGCAGCTTGAAAGCGAAGGTTGATAATCTGAGGTTTGCGTGTTTATGTTCGAAAAGGTTTTACTACAACGGTGGTGTTCTTCCCACTGCCATTGTTTGTGCTCGTTACGACGTATAGCTGCAGTCGTAAACGAAGTAAACTAGAACAAAACAGAAACGAAACTACATTAAGTTCTTCAGCACTTCAGTTCGCCGACAAATTACGTAACAGAAATTGAATTGTTAACAGACTTTCTTTCTTGTTTCTCATGTAATGCGAGTTCACACCAATAAAGATGTGAAATGTTTCTAAAGTTTATTTTTATGACGGGCTTTCCTTGGAATTTAGTAACCTAAAGCACGATGCTCTCAATATGGTTGTTAATAAGGTAGGCATATTTGATCAGCAAAACGTTTGAGGCTAAGTACCATTATACTAATTTTTATCACCGTGAGATGGCTCGCCTAATTCTCAGGCGTTCTTACATAGGTGGTATGAAAATAAAATGTCATATACTTTCCTGCCCGTTGTGCTCAGATGAGCATTGTATCCATCCGTTCATCTCATAGTTTTGGAATAAATATTTCAGCAATCATTATAAACTAAAATTGCAACAATAGGATTTATTACATTTTCTTACGAATTTATATTTGCAGGAACATTAACTATTATTCAACGATGACGAGATGTAGTACGAGAAAGAACGTATCAAAGAATTTATTGCAAATTCAATTTCAATGTACTTGCAGAAAGTTTGTTGTTATTGTGTTTCTGTTAAGTAGTGGACCTGAAGTAAAATACTCATATTGTTGGGTGCTACACTTACAAAGATAAATTTAATCAGCGTCCATTTTGTCTGCGACTAGAATATCCGAAGTAGTTAAGTGAGCTTCAGTGCCTTTTTTTTATTTAATTTGTTCTTGAAAATCTTAATTTTTATGACTTGTGTAAAATATAATTTTGACAGATTAATGGAACCTCTTTCTAATAAAATACCTCTCACATAGTAGCAAATTATATTTAATTAAATTTATTTCACATAGAACTGTAATATTTGCCGCCGTCTTATGAACGCTGCAATAAAATTGAAATTTTACAACTAAATGTTCTATATAATACAAATTACAAACGCTGTAAATAAAACAGGAAATTACTCCTAATTCAAATGTCAAACACTCCTGCCAAAATCAATATTTTCCTTTAAACACCTACATATAAAGCATCTTTCTATAATTCTCGAATAGTATTATTACATTAAAGCATTTATTTGGCTAAGTATTGTTAATGCTTACACTAGCTTAAAAGGCATATAAGGAAGCATTTATATCTCCTTCATGTTGGAAGATCTTTCCAGATAGGATGGAAATTTAATTGTTAGAGGCACAAAAACGAAAATAATTTCTTTGGAAATGTTAAATGAACTCACTATATGCGATTCACCAGCAACATAATTAAAGCAACTTGAATAGTCTTGATCGTTTGTGCGATACGAAGTGGACTGGACATCTCTTCAAAGCCGAGCGTTGCGAATTCCAGTCCCAGCGACTGCAGCCAAATGCGCCTGTAGTAAAGGATGGGGATGGCCCAAGTAAAATAACGGAGTAAAGTAGATATCACTCACAGTCTTTTGAAAGTAATTTGTACTTGAGGGTTCATAGTTTCGGCTTCAGAAATGAAATTAAGCTTATTAGTGCTGTTCATATGGTGTGCTCTTTAAGAAAATTAAAATCCTAAAAAATGGAACCTTCAGAGAGCGGTGCGATTCTTGTATTGTGGGGTTCGATGACCAGCGCTAAACCGACTCCCACACCAGTATATTTTGCTCTAGAACTAAATATGATCTGAAATCAACCGAGCTGTTATCAGAGGCGTGCATACCCTCAAAGAACTGGCAATTTTGCCAAAGTTACAAGACCAATAATTTCAAATATCGTATTGATTGTGCACCAATACTGCATCCAAAGAGGCATTCTGAAAATAGTATACACGTGTCCACATTCTTTTAATTTAAGGTCATTGATGTGCGATCCAGAAAACATGTCATAACTTTGGCATTTGGAAATAAGGACAATAGGTTCCCTATCTCAAACTGTTTATGTAGAACCCCTCTGCAATCCTGCCAATTTGTGCGGTCGAATTCTGGGACACCTGTATATTTAGTCTTTATACAGGGCTACTACAAAAGAAATAGACAACTTCAACTGCCTGTAAAACAAAAACTATTAGAGATAGCAACCTAATTATTTTAGAGGTATGTTGAGAAACTCTCAAAGTTTTTTTGTTAGTATTGGTAACGCTGCAGTGTTTTGTTTGTTGTTGCAGAAGCTGAAATGGCGGAAAATCCTGTGGAAAAGGCATATTGCGTGTTGGAATTTGCTAGAACGCAATCAGCAACTGTTGTCCAACGACATTTTAGAGCACGTTACCACAAAAATGAAATGATGCGCTCTCAAAAACCAGCATCGTCTTCATCATGTCGCAACATGTCGATGCAAAAGTCACACCGTATGACCTTATCTTCTTCACTCAGAAACTGCAACATCTGTAATCTGTAAAGCATCATGAGCAGTCACTTCCGCAAGATTTTCCATACAGTTTGCTGTGGAATTTGTAATTGCATGCTTGCCCTAGATGTCGATTTCTGTGGGCTTCTTATGTAGGCAGAACGAACACGTTCAACGTTTTCTTCCGAAACTCTTGGTCTTCCCGAGCTCTTCCCTTTGCACAAACATCCCGTTGTCTTGAATTTTCTATACCAGTCGTAGATTGACTGTCTAGTCGGTGGCGTTATTGTGGTAACGTGTTCTAAAATGTCGTTGGACAACAGACAACAGTTGCTCATTGCGTTCTAGCAAATTCCAACACGCAATATGCCTTTTCCACAGGATTTTCCGCCATTTCAGCTTCTACAACATCAAATAAAACACTACAGCGTTACCAATAGTAACAAACAAAACTTTGAGAGTTTTTCAACATACCTCCAAAATAATTAGGTTGCTATCTCTAATAGTTTTTGTTTTACAGGCAGTTGAAGTTGTCTATTTCTTTTGTAGTAACCCTGTATATAAAGGATAGAGTATTATAAAATGTTATTCTGCCGAGTATTATTAATTTCCGGCATGAGTGGCTCATGTTAAAAGTTCTCCCTTTAGCGTCTGCTTTATAGGAAATGATTTAACTGGATAAAATTTTAGTTTTAGTGTCAGCTACATGACGAATATTTAATTGTATAAAGCTATACTTTTAGTGTCTTCTATAACGATTTATTTTATTGCATAAAGTTCTACATTTATTTCCAGGTGTTTAACAATTTAATTGCATAAAGCTCCATTTTTAGCGCCAGCGAAATAAACATTCAGACAGCTCTATTTGTAGTGTAGCTACATAAAATTTTAGTGGCAACACTATAGAAATCGATTTAATTGCGTAAAGCTATACTTTTAGTGACGCCAGTAATGACATTGGTTTAATTGCATTAAGCTATACTTTTAATGCCAACAAAATAAAATTGACTGCCTCTATGGTTTAATGGTCAGGGAGCTGACTTAACCCGAGGTTCTGGGTTCGATTCTCAGCTGAGGCTGGGAACTTTTCTTTAACCAGAATTATTCCCTATCCCCCAAAGAGTCTGGGAGTATGTCTATGAGAGTGAATGTCTGAGTGTGTGTGTGTTTGAGGAAAATAAAACGATTTAAACTAAACGTAAAGATCCTGCAGAAAAAGAGTTGTTTTTAATGCAAAGCCCGTGATATGACCGTAGATGTTAAAGGGGGCTATATAAATGAAAGAATAAAACTATAATAATAAAAATTGGTTTATTGACATAAAGCTATACTTTTAGTGTCAATTAAATAAAAATGCATTTAATAGTATAAAGTTCCTGGTGTTAGGTGTATAAAATTGTTTTGATTGCATAAAGCTATATCTACTTTTAGTGCCAACTATATAAAAATGTGTTTAACTGTATAAAGTTTTTAGAGCAGCTTTATAAAATTGATTTAATTGTATAAAACTCTATTTTCTGTACCAGTTATATTATAATTTATTTAATTGCAGTTACTTATGTAAAATCAAATTCGAGACAGTTAGTTAACCCTAGCTAATGCAGATTTAGAGACAAGTACGAACTTCTTTTAGTTTTACTTTCTCTACACATACTAAGTACATAGTGTATAGAGAAGTTATTGTAATGCATCCAAAAATTCGATACCGAGATTTCACCGGAAATACATGTTTTGGGTCCTTCTGAATTTCAAAATATAATTTTTGGAAAAAGGTCCGTGTGTGTATGTGTGTCTGTCAAAACGACCGTTGAATACCAAAGTTGGTATTTGGATTCGGTATCTTCCAAGGATTGAAGATTTTCAAGAAAGTCCCTCCACCCCATTTACCCTTTACATGGAACTTCTTTCGAAAATTTTGATTTTCTCATAAATAGCTCTAACGATTTTGATTAAAATATCATATATTAAAAATATTTGCCTGACAAAGAAAATGTAAATCTTGAATTTTATGGGAATAGCCTCTGAAGAATACTTTATTCTGGATGAAATTTACGAAATTTTGTATAACTGCTAAACCGTAAGAGATGGACATAAATTTACCACACACAAAAAATGTAGAGCACATTAGAACACACAATTTATGTTATATAAATGTTTTCGTGGAGTTGATCGTTTTTGGGATATTCCTTGTTTTTAGTTTCTGCTTTGAAACGCTTATACTTTTTATACAGTATTTTGAATTTCCTGTTCAGGCAAACAAAGGAACTTCAGTCACATAGCAACCAGCTGTTGACTATCACTTTAACCTATGGCACTCCCTTATTTCGCTTCTACTTACAAGAAAGCAAGTAATAAGTCTATTTCTGCTAATTTTTCTCGATTATAACGAGGTAAATACATGCCTAAGCTTTTTAACAATAATTTGTTGTAGAGATGTAGAGAAAGTCATGTGATTGGAGCACATTAGAGTTAAAATAAGAACTGAAGCTTTCCTGGCGACGTGTTAATTCCAAATCTTCTCGGGCTTCTAGCCAGGTAAAAACTTGGCTTGACACCTAAAGCCAAGCCAAGTTTTTACCTGGCTAGAAGCCCGAGAAGATTTGAAGTCCACATTAGATTTGTTAGTTATATAGTTCACTGTGCGTAGCGCTAGATTTTTAGAAAGAACGACACAACGCGAATCAGCTCATACTTCTAGAGAGCTTACCTCGTTCCAATCCTTCAAACGCGTAAATGTACCTACGTGGAATGGGAAATGCCACCCCTTATGTAGAGATACGACCCCTTTGAGAATTGGATTATGCTCAGCGCACCCTGCGGTGGTATCATCACTGTGGCAGGTTTTAGCTATCTGAATGCCCGGAAGCTTATTCAATACTCCAGCAGGTGCCATTTTCCCTATAATGCATCCCCCTCAAGCTTATTTTTTTTTTGGTTCGGCACTTCAGATGACGTTCTTGAGAAATACCAACTCGCTTTGCAGGAAAACTCAGATAAAAACTCCTGTGCATTACCGGATTTTTAGTTAAAAAAATTTTCTAATGCCAACTTAGAATGTATAAGTGTATTTATTGGCATAACAGTGTCATACACAGAGCTTAGACAATCGCACGGGTCCACAGACCGTACGTGCTTTTGCAATATTAAAACAACAATAACACAACAAGGAATTAAAAGAGTAAATACGAAAATAAAAAGACAAATACATTTAAATACAGCAAATTAACTTTACAACAGAGAGTACGCCTTATTCAGAAGCATTAATGTACCCTATTATAACAGAAAAATATACTTAAGAGAAATATATACACAACATATACAACCACAACAGAATAATGACATAAGCATGATATAAATATGATATAAAATATAAGTATGTGAAACAGTGTAATCGGTAATCACTTTTGTTTATAAATATGGTGTGGTAAGTGGTTTGTAGCAGAACCAAGAAAAAGTTTGAAAGTACTAGACGAAATAAAGTATTCTCTATTTCCGATCTATTTGCGGAAATCAAAATATTCTTTTCTGTTCTTTTAACTGTTTGCTGCCCCCCGTTTGCGTTTTTACTCATAAATAAACACAATTATTTATATATATGCACATTTACAAGCAACCATACCGTTGGACTCAAACCCGCGATTTCCTTCGTCTCGAAAAGCACAAAAGCTAGGCAGTTTAGCGAGCGCAGCTATAGATCCCGGCAAATATTGAAAACCTTTTCATGTTAAGGATAGCTTGGTATAGAAAATTTTCTTACAAAGCTCCGTGTCGATTCTTTTCAGGATATTTAATAGAACCAAGTTTTACTTTTATTTATATTATTCGTTGTTTTAAGTTACACTAGAAAGACACACCCAAACACACGCAGGTTTTTCTGAAAATGTCTTCTTGGAGTCATGGTGCTCCAAAACTTGCATTTCCGGTTAAATCTCGGTATAAATTTTTTTCCTGGAAACAATATCGCACGGGTCTACTTCCTCTTTTGTAGATTGTAAAAGCTAATATTGATGTTGTGTTTATTAATTGTTTTATTCACACAAGCCGTGTTTAGAACAGGAGTTGGATAGGGAAACTTGCGAGTAAGTTGAGGAATTTAATTCCGTGTCAGCATGTTGCTAAGATTACTCAGTGGTTAGAGCAACCAGCTAGATACCAGGAGATCCATGGTTCATGGCAATGAATTATTCAGTCTGAGGCTACCTCCCTAATGTTGATTTTATTTAGGTTCTAATTTGGCGTCCCACATCTAATTGCCATGTAGTATGCTGATTACGATGATGAATGTGTCATTTAAAATGACCATGGAACATTTATTGACACATCTGCACTGTGACAGTCCTGACAGATACGCTGGACCCTCACATTCCTGCACTATGCTCTAGACATTACAGGAACCCTTTTATAATAAAAATACCTCGAGTACAGACCAATGCTATATTAAATGAGCTATGAGATTCACCAATAATTTCATGTTCTTAAAGTATGTTTTATGATTTTTATACAAAAATACAAGGCAATGCCAAAAAATAATAAATGTTCCTAAACTGTCTTATATTATTTGGACACAATAATTTTTAAATAATCCGAAAGGATAGACCTATAAGGCAAGGACGGACTTTTCAGTCATAGGTTCCAGGGACCCTTTGAGACTAACATGACTCCAGGAAGATTTGATCGCACCTGTAGGGCGATCAAATTAGGATGACGACTGGTGCAAGCATGGATAGGGTGTGCTTTCGACAACTCCCGGGGCCAACCCACAGACCCCGAGCCGCCAGAGGTCCCTCTAAAAAATCCTGACCTAAAAGTCCCAAAGACGGCACCCTCGACGATTCCAGGAAGAAACCTGTATAGTAAACAAGTCACCTCACCGCCCAATCATACTCGCCGAACACCATCAACTAGCCCTCTAACCTAAAAAAAAATGGCTTGTTATTTATGGACGCTCTTTAACTGCTGTGGCTCTCAGCGTCCCATTCTAAATTGGGCGTGAAAGACCGCTTAATGTTGCTCAGAGGCCTCTCTATCAGGCTTGAGGTTTTCTTTTACGTACCGCAAATCTACGACACGGGACCCATGGCTTTACTTCCCTTCCGAAGAAAGCCATGCTAAGGATTTTTACACCCGAAAAAATCCATCGTCCTCCGCCGGGTTTGAACCCGCGACCTTGGGTATATGAAGTCAGCATGGTAACCATTACACCACGGAGGGCGACTCTAACCTCAAAACAATGAGAAGGAAATGATGGGAATAGAAAATTATGGACAGGCAATGGGATATGTAATGAGCATTTCCAACATTCGCCTGGTGAGCCGGGAAAACACCTGAAAAAACAATGTGTCAAGAAGGCCGGCCACGGAAATCGAACCCAAAACTTCCCGAATATAATTCGGAAACGTTACCGTGGCGCCACTCTCTCGGTGGTAAATTCATACACTCCCTACTAATATGTGATATAAAACTAAATGAGTAGCAATTTATAGTTAACTAGTATAAAGAAATACAGCTTTGATTAACAAATCGCATTACAAAGCCGTCTTATGAATAGCGCATCTTCAAGAAGTTAATCAGGGCAGTAAAATAATTCTCAACAAGGCTATAAGATTCTCTGAAAAGCTTGAAAAACTGTGAGCAACTATCAAAATTGCAGTTACTATTTATCAGAGATAGGAAGTTCGTACCGATTCCCTTATGCAGAGTAAGAGCTGCCAAGTTTGGCAATACTGTGCGGCGCTAATTGTGCTAGCAAAGGTCAACGTAGAGTGCAATCAATTACTGTAAAACAGCTATCACTGAATAATACTGAACCACGTCGGTAGGAAGGAAGGAGTTTGAATACCATGTTGTTGTGCTCAAGTGTCAGCAACATGAATTTGTATTACAACCATAGTAAGTTTTCTAGCAGTGTACTTATGTATATACTTGTTTAGAAATCGATGGCAGTTCTAGTAAACAAACTATCACACGTCTAGTAACAGAACAGTTTCTCAGAAATATACGATTGATTGCAAAGTTATTCAAAGATTTAACCAACAACTACCACACTGTTACAGTCCAGAGCTATGGAGCTGAATTGAATCTGTGCGGCATGCAGAAGAACTGCCAAGACTACTACTACAACTATTCCACGAGCATCCTATCTGAAATAAAGATGAAAATGAAAAGTATAAATGAAAAGAATGCAGGGTTCAATGTGATGTATCGCAGCTGCACTCTTAGATCCCAATAAATGCTATTTGCTTGGTGATACTGATACAGCATACGAAGTGGAACGAACTTTTACGCATTACAAATCTTGTTTGTGGGAACATAGAATGAGGTTTTCATTTGAAAGGCTTTAGAAGCAGATATAGTTTTCAGGAATACGGCTGCAGATGAGTAAAGTTTTTGTTTAATTCCTGCTTTCCTTTTTACCTGGTAAGAGTTTAAAGATATTTAAGAAATTAATTTTATTATTTGGATATTATTTTACATTCGATCAGTAAGTATTACAATGTGTGCTATAATTGATTGGGTGTATTCATAACGCACATATTTATAGAAGGAAATCAGTCAATCAGTTTTTTATATATATATATATATATATATATATATATATATATATATATATAATATGTAACAATTTGTATATTGTACATAATGATCTAAATAGGTGTGCTTTTACGAGGGTCTAATAAATCATTTTTGCTCTCTGGAAACAGTACTCTTTACTTAACAACAGGTTTGGTAACCTCTTCCCCCCTTGCGTTCTTATCAATGCCTTGTTTAGATGTGGCGAGATGGTCGGTCGCAACCTTTATTCGGAACGGTGAACGGTACGAACTTCCTATCTCTGTAATTACTAAGACTTGGAATTTAGGAGTTGAAGTGCCTTGCGTCAACTGAGATTGCAAGCACAGTGTAAAACACTGTTAAAAAATCTGATGTGTTCCATTCACATGACTTTCTCTACATCTCTACAACAAATTATTGTTAAAAAGCTTATGCTTCGATTTACTTCATTTTAATCGAGAAAAACATAGCAGAAATGCTCTTATTACTTGTTTCCTCGTAAATAGAAGGAAAATAAGGGAATACTATAGGCTAAACTGATAACCATAAGCTGGTTGCTATGTGACTGAAGTTCCTTTGTTTTTATGGACAGGAATTTGTATGAGAAAAATATCAGTTTTACAAAGCTGAAACAAAAAACAAGGAATATGTCAAAAACTATCAACTCCAGGAAAAAAATTTACACATGACATAAATTGTGTGTTTTAATATGTTATACATTTTTTGTTTGTTAAGTGCCTGTCCATCTCTTACGGTTTAGCAGTTATGCAAAATTCCGTAAAATTTATTCAGAATAAAGTAGTCTTTAGAGGCTATTCCCAGAAAATTCATGATATACATTTTATTTGTCAGGTAAATATCTTTAATATTTGACATTTTAATCAAAATATTTAGAGACATTTTTAAGAAAATCAAAATTTTCGGAAAAAGTTGCATGTAAAGGGTAGCTGGGGGTGGGGGGATTTAGTTGAAAATCTTCGTGTCGCATCCATGGAAGACACCAAGTTTGGTATTTAACGGTCTTTTCGTTTTTGAGCTATGCTGTCCACAGACACACAGACACACACACACACACACACACACACACACGCACACTCACATGGACTTTTTTGTAAAACTGTTTTTTTTTTATTTAGGGGGACCCAAAACATGTATTTCCAGTGAAATCTCGGTATCGAATTTTTAAGGTGCATTACAATACCTTCTCTATACACTATGTACATAGTTCCTGTAGAAAAAGTAAAAAGCGTGTACTATTCCGGGAATATATCTCTAGCTTGTTTACTTGCGGCCTTCGCATTACATTACAAGGGAGTATGCAGACAGAGTGAGGAATAGGTAAGATGACCAGACCAGGGCGTATTATTAGTGGTGATACTTCATGCTCAGAGGCCTTAAGTTTGGTCTTTTGCTAAGAAAAGGAATTGAGGTGTACGTTTTCATCTGTTGAGGCTTCAACCGGAGAGGGAGTTGACATTCCGACTGCTCTTCAGCTGGCTGTTGATGGCCCTCAAATATGATGGGAAGGGTATGCAGAAGGAGGGGAATAATATTTACAATATAGTAATGCATTACCCGCGTGCTTATTTTATCTAATTGTTTAATTAAATTTTTACCTTCTCTACACGCACTATGTACCAAACTTGGTATTTAAGTGTTTTTTATCTCCCACGGATGCGACACGAAGATTTTCAAGAAAATCGCCCCACCCCCAACTTCCCTTTACATGGAACTTTTTTAGAAAATTTTGATTTTCTCAAAAATGACTCTTAACGATTTTGATTAAAATGTCAAATATTAAAGATATTTACCTGACAAATAAAATGTATATCTTGAATTTTCTGGGAATAACCTCTGAAGACTTCTTTATTCTGGGTGAATTTTACGGAATTTTGCATAACTGCTAAACCGTAAGAAATGGACAAAAACTTAACAACAAAAAATGTAGAGCACATTAAAACACACAATTTATGTCAAGTATATATTTTTTTTTTCGTGGAGTTGATCGTTTTTGACATATTCCTTGTTTTTGGTTTCAGCTTCGAAAACATTATATTTTTCTCATACAAATTCCTGTCTATACAAATAAAGGAGCTTCAGTCACATAGCAACCACCTTATGCTTATCAGTTTAACCTATAATATCCTTTATTTCCCTTCTACTTATAAGGAAGCAAGTAATAGGACTGTTTCTGCTGTTTTTTTTTTTTTCCTCGATTAAAATGAAGTAAATAGAATCATAAATTTTTTAACAATAATTTGTTGCAGAGATGTAGAGAAACTCATGTGAATGGAACACATCAGATTTTTTGTATATATTTGTTATGTGAAAATAAAACTATTCTCTTCTACTGCCTACTGCACGTACCTACCATATCCCAAACTGCTCTTGGTTATCATAATTTGGGACTGACTTCTCACCTCCATCCGTCCCGACAAGGGAGCCATCCATCCGGGGACTTGTTGGGTATTGGATTTTATAGTAGAAACCTTCACGCTGTATATATTCGGGTTCTTTATTTGACTACAGGTTTGAGAATGTCGGAAGGGGCATAGCATATAGCATCAACCATTACAATAATTAAGTTTCCCTTTTTGCTTGTGGGCAGCAGAAACTTCGGTAGTTAATGACTTGCTTAGTAATCAAGCACTCTAAAGCAAGTTTGCGGAAACAGAAGCGGCAAAGGAGAAGGCGCATTCCACTCCATATGAAGTATTGGCGCATGCCGCTATGCAATGTAATGTCCATCCTTCATCTGCA
Organism: Hymenopus coronatus; assembly: GCA_030762935.1. Classification (NCBI taxonomy): domain Eukaryota; kingdom Metazoa; phylum Arthropoda; class Insecta; order Mantodea; family Hymenopodidae; genus Hymenopus; species Hymenopus coronatus. Next base: position 101,333,551 of record CM060897.1, read on the forward strand.
TCTAGCATTGTTGTCTCTTTTGTGACCACACGATGCCCATCAATATCTGATGTTAAGGGTGATGCACAGAGCCTTAATAGCTGAACCAGATGATTATCGTATAATCTACTACGATGCTGATTTTAATATGTTTTAGAAAAAGCTGTGTATGTGTGTGACCATGTGTCTGTGGACACATAACGCAAAAACGAAAAGTCATAGCTACCAAACTTGGTATTTTAAGTTAAGTATCTTCCAGGGATGCAACACGAATATTTTTATGAAAATCTCCTCACCCAAAACTACACTTTACATGGAGAATATTTCGAAAATGTCCATTTTCTCAAAAATGGCTGTAACAATTTTGATGAAAATACCGTAAGAGATATTAACATCACAACTAAAATGTATATCTTGAATTTTTTAGCAATAGGCTCTGAAGATCTCTTCATTCTGGAATGAACGATGAGAGAATTTCTGTTAATGTTTATCTCGATTGGTATGAAGTACAGAGAAGAATAATTGTTATTAGTAATTTGTTACAGAGAAAAGCATGTGAATGGGACACCTCAGATTTTTTAGTAAGCACTTTCGGGCAATTCTTACAATTAGCTGTTTCATAACTTTATAGGTTTCAGGTTTAGGTTTTACTTTCATACCTGAAAACTGTCCACAAACAAGACTTGACTTTTCGTTGATTGATTCTGAGTATACGTATACTACAATGTGTATGAAATACAATTTTACATCTTATACCTCGTTTTTCAGGCTCCGATGAATTACTACATAGCAGTTAAATATTTGAGTTGTACTTCTTAAAAAACTATAGCTTACGTATGTGCTCTTATCATTGTAAACTAAAAATCTTAAATAAACCAAAATATGTAGTCGCTATTATGAATCGCTGTATTGATGTTGCTATATTAGCAAATTGTTACAACAATTAAAATAACTTACTAATATTAAATAAAACCATACATTAATCCCGAAAAAATGTTTATGGCCAAACAACTATATGTTCTACTATAGTTTGATACTTATTTGCGATAGGTTGGAAAGGTTATTGGTTCTGTTTGACAGGTTTGACAATGAAAACTGAAGATTTAAATGAAGTTAAAAACAAATGTTATTCAAAGAAAACTAATTTTCTCAAAATATATCATAAACAAATGATCCCGCCCCAAAACACATTTCTTCTTAGCTGCAAGGGTAACGGATGTCTCCTTAACTAATACTAACCAAGAATTTTCTCCGACAAAATATTCTTTGCGCATTTCGCTACCTATACATCTAAAGAAAACTCCACAAAAGTGTCATAGTTTAGCATTGACCTAGGCACTTATAGTAGAACCGAAGAACTAGAAAACGAACAAAAAGTATTAAGAAGTAGAACCGAGGTTCGACAGCGCCATCTGGTTCACCCTTCGTTTGGGAACAACCGTGGTTTAACATGTATACCGTATAGAGGCGCCAGAACTGGAAGAACCGGTTAATTCATCGGTTTAATTCATCCGTTTCACCCCTAATAGTGAGTTACAGGCTTCTTAAAAATAAATACGATAACAGCACCACCAATTCTGCGCTATTGCTGAAATCCCGATAATGTTACAAGGTGTTTCTTGATATTGCATATCGGATGTTTAGACACACAGACTCCCAACATTATCAGTCATAAGTACTTCTAAGCATTTTTTTTTTATTTTCACTAACTTTTAATACATCAAGTGAGTTATTCTAAAGTCAAATATTACAATCTGTTTCTTGTTGAGATAAAATAAATATTACAAAAACGTCTACTTTGTACGAAGAAAATACTTCTCTTTAACTAAACAACGCTGTTTATTGCATATATATGTATATATATATATGCATACTAATACATAAGAAATACGTTACATTAATCAACATGGCAACTGTAACTTGTACTTCGGAATAACTAAAGTGGATGTGTCGCTTTATATTTATTTTATTGGGGGTGCAATTGCGGACTCTTATCACAGTTCGGCACCTAGAGTCTCTTTAAATGCAGAAGATCCAACGACAGAGGTGTCTGTTTTTCCAATCACCAGCGTTCTTTCTGCTGTTTGCCTGTTGAAATTCCAAGATTAAATGGTGTTCACGTTTTTCTTGTGGCCCACAGCAGATGACACAGATTCTGTCCCAAATAGAGCGTCCACTAGTTTATGGTGCAGTGTTTGCACCTCATTACAGCGGGAGCAGAGATTAGAGGTTGATCTGCCATGCCGCCACAATTTGTCTGCTGTGGGTATAACATCATTGCGAGCAAGTATACAGTAACCTTCCAGTCTGTGAGGATCTTCAGGTTCGTAAATTTCTTCCAGATGATACTCCACGGACGTCGCGGATCGTTCCGTTGCACCCGGGGTAGAACACCAGTTGAAGCCATAAGGTGTCTATAAAAGTAAGCTGACTGTTTAAAGCGGAGCCGTTGAGGATTTGTTTGGGGCAGTGTTGAAAAATTCTGCCACCAGCGTCGAAATGCGCTTAGGCGTTCACCTGGGTGACGTAGATGTTCTGTCAAAAGAAAGCATTAAAGTCAGGACGGAAGGAAAAAGGTTTGAGCTGCCAATATAACATGGGCACCCCGATTCCTCGTGCTTTGTTTGGAGCTTTGTGTCAGTGATTCTTATTCTCTGTTGTTTGTCATCTTTATGGTGATGTTGGTTTGAGTACAGATATCTTGAAGTCAACGCTTAAGAATGCTACAAATAGTCAACAAATTCAGGTAAACTACCAAAATTTGATACCTGTAATACAAATAAGGTAAGCGCTTAATAGGTTTTCTGGTTTTGCAGGACATCTGTTCACCTAATCAATGATTAAGCACTCGTATAGTGTGCAGAGCCAGAAAGCTCCCTGAAAGCAAGAAAAACGTGTAGGCTGTCAAAATTGTGGTAAAAAATTGAAATTAATTCTCGCAATTTTATAAAAAGAGGTAGCTATTACCTACATTGTTATTGCTCAATGTTTTTATATCCAAACCGGTCCATAAAATTCACAGCATTATTATAGGGTATAGGACATACAACGGAACACTTCGCGCACTTCCATCTACGGAGATGTATTGCAGCTACCACCCTCAGGAGGAAGGAATGAAATGAAAAAAACAAACAGACGTGTTCCATTCACATCACTTTCTCCATCTGTTCTACAAACCCCTTACAAAAGATTGTTCTTCTTTCTATCCAATGCTAATTGAGATAACCATTAGAAGAATGGTCTTCTTATTAGTTCCTTATATGTAGAAGGGAAATAACGGAACATATTAGGTTTAAGCAACGGTCAAATGTCTTAAACGCTATCGCTTGCGATTGTTATTGCAATTTTTTTTTTGCATGGACAGGGGTAAGACAAAAGAAACTAAAACGACTTCCTGTTTGAGAAAAGTATGAGTGATTTTAAAATTGCATACTCATACTTTTCTTTACTAAACACTCTTTATTTTTACAAATTGACCTTTTTACCTAAAAATGCTTTCTTTTCAGGGGTCCTCAAAATATATTTCGGGCGAAATTTCAATATCAAATTTTAGATTGAATACAATATCTTTCCTATCTATTTTGTGCATAGTATACACGTGCTAGAGAAACTAAAAACAATAGGAGGATACAGATCATAGGTACACAGGCAACAGGTCGGAGTCCCTAAGTCTTTCTGGCTGGAAGACCCGTCTCACTACTAGAGTTGTCCACCAAAGATGATGCACAATCCAACCAATTAAGCACCTCTTTAGTATCCTCGGGAAGTACATTTTCTTGGAGAAAGCATCAGCTCCAATTATTTACGCCACCACACCCAAGAAACCTGGAAGCATAGCCAAAAATATCTGATGTGTTCCATTCACATGACTTTCTCTACATTTCTGTAATCAATTATTGTTAAATGGCCTATGCTTCTATTTACTTCATGGTAATCGAGAAAAAATTAGCAGAAATAGTGTTATTACATGCTTGTTTGTAAGTAGAAGCGAAATAAGGGAGTGCCGTAGGTTAAAGTGATAGTCAAAAGCTGGTTGCTATGTGACTGAAGTTCCTTTGTTTGTATGGACAGGAGTTGACAAATTCTTGTATGAGAAAAGTATGAGTTTTTCAAAGCCGAAACCAAAAACAAGAAATGTCTAAACAACGATCAACTCCACGAAAAAATGTATATTACAAAAATTGTGTGTTTTAACGTGCTCTACATTTTTTTTTTTTTTTTTTTTTTTTTTGTGGTAAGTTTATGTCCATCTCTTACAGTTTAGCAGTTATGCAAAATTCCGTAAAATTCATCCAGAATAAAGTAGTCTTCAGAGGCTATTCCCAGAAAATTCAAGATATACATTTTATTTGTAAGGGAAATATATTTAATATACGATATTTTAATCAAAATCGTTAGAGCCATTTTTAATAAAATAAAAATGTTCGAAAAAAGTTCCATGTAAAGGGTAGTTGATGGTGGGGCGATTTTCTTGAAAATTTTCGTGTCGCATCCTTGGAGTATACCAAACTTAAATACCAAGTTTGGTATTTAAAGGTCTTTTCGTTTTTGAGCTATGCTGTCTACAGACACACACATAGACAAACACGGACCTTTTTCTAAAAATGCTTTTTGGGATCCAGGGTACCTAAAACATGTATTTCCGGTGAAATCTCGGTATCGAATTTTTGGATGCATTACAATACCTTCTCTATATACTATGTACATAATACGTGTACAGAAAGTAATAAGAAGGCAACGAAATTAAAAGGAAATGAGCGAATGTAAATCATAGAAGATAAAATAAACACCTCAGAAATTGCCTAGGAAAAACTACCAATCACCAGGTCAAAGTGCGTGGTCTATGAATCGAACCCACAACCTCCGAATGCAAGCGTGAGAAGTTTTCGTGGATGTGACTCACTCGGTCCTACAATATTACACGTCTAGCAAGGTCATGAAATTCCCTAACGCAATCCGACACACTTTGTGTTCCTGTCCCACCATAAAAGAGTATTAACAGTCTGACAGAATGCTTAGTAATAGGCCTAAAGGCTCTTCTTAGTGCTAGAGACAGGCAGAAGAAGGCCTCATAAAATATTCCATCAGGGAGCAGGTAGTTGAAGTGGAACGACTCACCTAGTTGGACCAATGCAATGACATCTTATAGGAGTATGAATAGAATTCCTGCCAACTTCAAGCAACCGTAACTAATTCGGGTTCAATTCCCGGCTGGGGTAGGAACTTGTACTTTAACCGCGCCGTGGTCGAGTGGTTAGACCACTCACCTCTCATCTAGGCGGCCCGGGTTTAACCCCAAGCGATCGCGTGTGAAATTTGTGGTGGACAAAGCGGCGCAGGTGCGGGTTTTCTCCGGAATCTCCGGTTACCCCCACCATCACACACTATATAAAAAATCTGCTGTGTTACACTCGCATGACTTTCTCTAGCTGTTCTATAAACTTCTTACATAAGATTATTCTTCTTTCTGAACCTTGCTAATCGAGGTACTCATTAGCACAATGTTCTTATTACTTAGTTCCTATAAGTAGGAAGAAAATAAGGGAATACACTAGATTAAACCAAGTGTCAAATGTTTTAAAAGCTGTCGTTATGCGATTGTCATTACAAATCGCTTCTTTTCTTGGTCAGGAGTAGAACAAAAGAAAAACGGACACTCCCGTCTGAGAAAAGTATAAGTACTTCACAACTGAAGCTAATAACAATGAATACCTCGAAAACCCAAGCTCCATGAGAAAAGTGTATATGACATAACTTGTGCATTTTAACACTATCTCTTACGTTTTACTAGTTATGCCAAATTAAGCAACATTCATCCAGAATAAACAGGCTATTCAGAAGCTATTCCCAAAACATTCAAGATATACATTTTATTTGTCAGAAATATCTTTAATATATGATATTTTCATCATAATCGTTAGAGGCGATTTTTAAGAAAATCAAAATTTTCGAAAAACGTTCCATGTAAAGGGTAGTTTAGGGTGGGAGGATTTTTCTCAAAATCTTCGTGTCGCATCCCTGAAAGATACTAAACTTAAATACCAAGTTTGGTATTTTAGTCATCGTGTTCACAGACACACGGACATACACACGGACCTTTTCCTGAAAATGCTTTTCTTTTTTTGGATACAGGGGACCCTAAAACATGCATTTCCGGTAAAATCTCCGTATCGAATTTTTGGGTGAAATACAATACTTCTCTACCCCTAAGTACACTGTAAAAAAGTAAAAGGGAATCATTCCCTATCCCCAAAATAGTCTGGAAGTATATATGTTAGAGTCAATGTGTGTTTGAAGAAAATAAAAAAAAACCTTATGTGTTCCAGTCACATGACTTTCTAAAGGTCACGATGCAACAGTATTTTTCTTAGCTAGAGTAAACTACATAGTTAAGCCTGCCTAGCTTGAATTTTATATTTTTAATAAGTTGGGCTTTTCGGAAAACTCTATATTCAATCATTAGAAAAGCTAGGTAGCGAGAAGCAATAGAAAATATTCACGAGGGTTGCAGAGTGTTTTTAAAAATAGCCTCCTTCCTGTAACTTCTTGCATTCATTATCTATGATTAAAGCAACCCGCAGGTGCTAGGCAAACGGCAGACAGTGTGCAACGGAAAGGATTAACGTAAGTTTGTGAGAAAGTGTTTATACCGTGTGCAACACTGTGAAGCGTTAATGTAGGTTATTTATTTTAAATTTTACGTAAATGTGGAAGGAAAGGCTTAAAACAGACTAAATGTGGTAAATTAAGATAAACACAAATTAACTATAAATGCACAATAGATGAATAACAATTAAATATTCAATAGCGTTCAGAAACAGTAGCGAATAGGATAAAACAAGAAACGAATATAAGAACCCATCAGGATACCATAAAATAGAAAGCAAAAAGAATAACGGAAACAAAAAATACCTAGGTTAACACAATACAATGGAAAAGCGTAAAGCTAGTGCCGCATCTTTGCAGTTTGGAAACCTTCCAACCATCTGAATGTATTTTTGTCGCAAGTAAACAATGATGATGCCCAAAAAACTTAAGTTTTTGTCATTTTTATAGCTCCATATTTGATATGCATGATGCCAATAAAATCACATTATGAGGTATTAAAATATCTATATAAAGAAGAGAGAAAGTGAAGCTGAAAAATAAGTGCCTTACAGTACCCTTAAGGGGAGTCAAAATAGAATTTTGTAATTTTTTTCTCTTTTTATGTTTTAATTGCTTATGAATATTTCGAGTCTCTCCCTTATTTTGATATAACTTTTATAGAGGCATGTTAATTGCATATAGTTTAAAAATATTGTTGAAAATAATCTGCGTAGTAACTTTATAGAACATGTTGGTACACACTCTTGGTAAAATATCAATAATTTTGTAAATCTAGAGTTACAGAAGACATCTTTATTTCGATCGGAAAGGTCCATCTTAGCTATTGGCAGCATTGACATCCCACTCGTATTGCCATCATGTGAGAGTATCGAGGTACTTCAAAGTTGTGTTTGGAAACTGAGGCTACCTTTCTTTTTAGTGTTATATTTGAAAGAAATTGCTGAGGTATTAAAATTGTCTATACCTATGCTCCTTTATCTCGGAATCTAATTGACACATATGGCTGAAATTTTCACCACACATTTGCACCTAAATAGGCTTTATTTTAACGCAAAGGTTTTTATGTACATGAATCTTTTGTTTTTTTAAATTTAAAAAGCATCATTTTTCAACAAAATGTTTAGTTTTTTTTAAAAAAAAATCTGATGTGTACCATTCACATGACTTTCTCCATATCCCTGCAACAAATAATTCTTAAAAAGCTTATACTTCTATTTACTTTATGCTAATCAGAAAAAAATAGCAGAAATAGTCTAATTACTCGCTTCCTTGTAAATAGAAGCGAAATAAGGGACAACCGTAGGTTAAAGTGATAGTCAAAAGCTGGTTGCTATGTCAATGAAGTTCCTTTGTTTATATTGATAGGAGTTGACAAGTTCCTGTATGAGAAAAGTATACGTTTTTCATAGCAGAAACCAAAAATAAGGAATGTCACAAAAACGACGAACTCCACGAAAAAAATGTATATAGCATAAATTGTGTGTTTTAAAGTGCTGTACATTTTTTGTGTAGTAAGTTTTTGTCCATCTCTTGCGGTTTAGCAGTTATTCAAAATTTAGTAAAATTCATCCAGAATAAAGTACTCTTCAGAGGCTATTCCCTGAAAATTCAAGATAACCATTTAATTTGTCAGGTAAATATGTTTAATATAGGAAATTTTAATCAAAATCGTTAGTCATTTTTGAGAAAATCAAAATTTTCAAAAAAAGTTCCATGTAAAGGGTAGTTGGGGGTGGGGGGATTTTTTTCAAAATCTTCGTGTCGCATCCCTGGAGGATACTAAACTTAAATACCAAGTTTGGTATTTTACCGACTTTTCGTTTTTGAGTTATCGTGTTCACAGACACACGGGCACACGGACACACGGACACACACACACACACACACACGGATCTTTTTGTGAAAATGCTTTTTTTGGATATTGGGGACCCTAAAATATATATTTCCGGTGAAACCTCGGTATCGAATTTTTGGGTGGAGTGCAATACTTTCTCTATACACTATGTAGATAGTGCGTATGGAGAAAGTAAAAAAACATACCTTTCCTTCTAATCAACAGAAGTAAAGGTATTTCTGAATATACCTCGAAAATTTTAGCTCATTATCTGAAATAGTTGATGAGATAATGGGTCAAACTTTAACATTGGCTACATAGGGTATTTCGACTCCCCTTAAGTATCAGTGCATATATTTGACTCTTACGTGATGTGTCCTTCATATGATGACATTGATTGGTAGACCGACCGCAGCTGGGCGTCAAAGTTTGAGAACACATGTAGAACATGTGGCAACAATGCCTTCTATTTTATCCAATGTTTAGTAACCATTCTGAGAAAAGTAAATATAAAAACAATTTTCCATTTGTAAACTGTTATTTAATATGGGATAATTGCTCAATGACTGCTTCACATTTATTGATACGTTATGTTTTCATACAAATGTTCGCTGACTTACTAAAACCTCATACTTTTAGAAGGAATTTTTAGATTGAATGCAGCACTTGTAGATATAGTAAACGTAAGCTAAAATAAATATAATTATAACGCCTTGGCACGGCAGCTCACAAGGAACCTTAGCCTACGCCCGGCCGCTGCGACCCCCATCTCTGTCCATGACAGACGTCATGGATGGAGTGCAGTATTGGAGGGTGAGACGTAGTCAGCGCCTCAATCCCTCCCGGCCGGTTAATGTGGTCCTCTACTTCTTCATCAAGAAGCTCCTCAATTGGCCCACCAGGGACCTTACGAGGCTGAGTGCACCCCGGACCAGGTCTCCCAGCGGGGGAAAAATCCCCACGTCGGTACCGGGAATCGAACCCAGGTCTCCCGCTTGGCAAACAGCTGCGCTAACACCGCGCTAAGGGATCAAGCCTAAAATAAAACTGCTATTTACTTAAGTTAGTGAAACATAAACTCGCAGAACAGAATTTATGACCTCGGGAGTGCGCGGTTAACAGTTAACCGCAGTTGTTGCTGTTCACAGCTTTCCGCTCTAATCACGACAAAATAATAAAGGACCATTTTCCACAGTCAGTTGTTACTGATGTTGCTAGTCACAGATACGATTCTCGATGTTTGTAGATAATCCAGGTGCATGTAAACAGTGAAACTGGGAAAACGTGAAAGGAGTGCGTAATATAAGACGTGACGTTTTTACATGCCGCTTTTTCGAAATGACAGACAGAGATAAATACGGGAGCGAATACCAGAGACTCAGAAGATTACAAAGTGGATACGACGTTCGCCAACAGTCTGTAAGTATACTTCTTAGTCTCCTGATTTTCTACAAAAGCAATAAATGTTATGCCTTCTGAGGTGGCCAGGTGAATCCCGGTAAAACGGCTTGAATACAAAGCTAAAATAAGGAAAAATGAGTAAACATAAGTAAAATATAATAAACAAATACTTTCTTTAACTTCTATTAGAAGACGATATCATGTTCTCACTTTTTCTCCTGTCTCTTTAATGTAGAGTTGTGTGTGTGTGATATCTAAGCTCAAAAATTGCATAGAGGAAGAGGTGGGAACCCTGCTGGTAATATGGAAACCCCAATTATCTGAACAACAACGAATCTAGCAGAGACTGCTGAAACGCATTGTTTGGTTGCGTAACAGTTGAGGGGCTCAGTGCCAGAGGGAGCTGTGAAAACATGAGATTTTTTTGTTTTTAGACAGCTTCTGCCGTCTCTCATGTTTGTAGAAATCTTGGTAATATTAACCGTTTTAGAGTGCCATCTACAGTAACTTACAGAAACTGCGTCATTTTCCAAAGTGAGAAAGTTTGTGCCAGATGGGGATATACCACTATGAAGTTGCCTGCTATTTAAAGAACAATGCCACCAAACTTACAGAACTTTAACTATTTTAATAGTATTGTTTATTGTTTAAACCAAGAAATAATGATTTTATGTCTTAATACGTGAAACAGAATAATATGTTAGATTATTATTAAACATTAAGAATATTGTGTAAATAGTTGGAATTTTAGGTATTATACTATGCTGCAAATTACTCTGTTTTTTCAAAATGGAGGTAAATAGTACAGCTAGTAAAGGAAAGAAAAGAATATGCAAGAAAAACATATGGAAAAAAAGTTGTTGCTAAACGAAAAAGAAACAATGGTGAGGAATATGAATAATATCAAGTTTAGTTTCTCTCTCTGTATAAGTAAATTGTTAGTAAATAATACGGTTTGCAGTGCTAAATAAATAAAAAAAACTGTTAAATATCACTTTTTTGTATTTTCTAGGACATTTCAAAATGAGGATCAAATATTGGATTTAAAAAATTTGTACCTTAATATTACATTTTTCACCAAATCAACAACTCTAATAGAACTCCTTTTTTCTCAAATTTAGCTATTTGTGGGATAGCTCCCTCTGGCGCTGAGCCCCTCAGTTGATAGAACCGTATTTTGGCGGCAGTTGAGTTAAGGCTTTATAGTGACTCGGCCAAGTATTTTTCGATTCATTGTAAAGCTTTGTAAGGTATGTAAAGTATTGGGTATATTTTACTCTGTATGTTTTGCACGATCTTGTAAATGTTAAGGATTATATATATGTTTAGCAACCTCATTATTTAGTTTCACTGTCGTCTCCTCGAATGACAAAAACAAAACGAAAGGAAGAGGACAGGGAATGTGTGTTTGTGTGTCTGCTATGCATGTGTGTGTGTGTGTGTGTTTCTGTATATGCGCGCGCATGGCTGTAGACGAAAAGAAACGAAAAGTTAAAATAATAAACAATAAAATAATATGCCTTGTCAATATATACTGTTTGAATTACTATAAACATTTTGCTACCCTTTCTTTCTCCTTTTAGTTTTGTTTTGTTAGTTTAATGTTGTTTAATAATCTAACCGAGAAGTGAGTGAAATCTTGCCTTCTTGGTAGTGTTTAATGCACGCTTTTACTATTTGTGGCACCTCAGAGCAATGACACTGGTGATACATAAATTGAAGATGGAGCACCGGTGGAGTGCGATAACGAGGGAAATCGGAGAACCCGGAGAGAAACTCGCCCCTGCGCCACTTTTTTCACCACAAATCTCATATGCGGTCGCTTGGGATCGAACCCGGTCTAACCACTCGCCACGGCGTGGCCTATGAGTGAAATGATGTTGCAATGAGTCCGGGGGCTCTGGAGCCTAAAGTTCCCTGACATTCATATTTTCAGAATAAAGAAAACCAAGAGAATCTTATACGGATAACATCCTAACGGACATTCAAATCTTACTCTTGGACAGGAAATGTGCATAGTTTACGAAAAAATATACAGTAAAATGTTTTGAGGGGACTAACACTTTTTCTAAGTGTTTCTCTTTGAGAGTAGCCGTCTAAAGCTTTATAAAATCTACTGAGTTAAAAAGGTATTCCATTCGCAAGACTCACTCTCCGCAGACTAATATTACAGACTCAGAACTTAGGACTCATGTGTTCTACAGTCAGCTGGGGTTACAACTATTACTTAAACAAAGGATAGTATAAAATGTACTCAGTGATAGTGTCCCTATATTAGTTGGAAGCATTTGTTGATATTGAATAGAATGCACGTATTCCATTTTATTCCTTATTTTCCCCGCACTGAGTAAGTAAGAATGAAAGAGAGTCTACTGGTAAGCCTACATCGGAATAACAACGATGTCTACTAGGAAGAGCGTTGAGCTTCTGAGGAAGAGAAAATAACCACAGCAACCTCTATCAGAAGGAGTAGTGAGCATTTGTGGAAGAAAACTTAATCACAGTGAGCTCCACAAAGAATAGTGATGATCATTTATGGGAGAGAAAGTGATCACAACCATATCTACCAGGAACAGCGATGATCCTTTGCTGAAGGGAAAGTAATACCAGCGATTTCTACCAGAGAGACGGTGATTATTTGTGAAGGAGAATGTAATCACTCTGACCTATACCAGGAAGAGCGGTGATCATTTGTGAAGGAGAATGTAATCTCTGGCCTCTACCAGGAAGAGCGGTGGTCATTTGTGGAAGAGAATAAAATCAGTAATCATTCTGACCTCAATCAAAAAGAGCGGTGATCAGTTGTGGAAGAAAAAATGATCACAGTGACCTCTACTAAAAACAGCGATGATCAATTATGAAAGGCAAAGGAATCACTGTGATCACTACCAGGAAGAGCGGTGATCATTTGTAAAGGAGAATGTAATTTCAGGCCTCTACCAGGAAAAGCGGTGGTCATTTGTGGAAGAGAATAAAATCAGTAATCATTCTGACCTCAATCAAAAAGAGCGGTGATCAGTTGTGGAAGAAAAAATAATCACAGTGACCTCTACTAGAAACAGCGATGATCAATTGCATGTAGGGAAAGTAATACCAGCGACTTCTACCAGAGAGAGCGATGATCATTTGTGAAGGAGAATGTAATCTCAGGCCTCTACCAGGAAGAGCGGTGGTCATTTGTGGAAGAGAATAAAATCAGTAATCATTCTGACCTCAATCAAAAATAGCGGTGATCAGTTGTGGAAGAAAAAATAATCACAGTGACTTCTACTAGAAACAGCGATGATCAATTATGAAAGGCAAAGGAATCACTGTGATCACTACCAGGAAGAACTGTGATCATTTGTGGAAGCGAAAAGTAATCACAGTGACCACTACCAGGAAGAACTGTGATCATTTGTGGAAGCGAAAAGTAATCACAGTGACCACTACCAGGAAGAACTGTGATCATTTGTGGAAGCGAAAAGTAATCACAGTGACCACTACCAGGAAGAACTGTGATCATTTGTAGAAGAGCAAAGTAATCACAGTGACCTCTATTAGAAACAAGGGTGATCAATTGTGAAAGGGAAAGTAATCACAGTGGCCACTACCTGGAAGAGTGGTTATCATTTGTGGAAGAGAAAGTAATCACAGTGACTCTACCAGGAAGAACGGTGTTCATCTGCGGAAGAGAAAATAACCACAGCTACCTCTACAAAAAACAGCGGTGAGCATTTGTGGAAGAGAAAGTAATGAAAGTGAACTCTACCAGAAAGAGCGGTGATCATTGGCGGAAGAAAAAGTAATGACAGCTATCTTTACCTACAATGAGCGGAAGCCAACCACAACAGTTGTGATAGGATTACGTTGCTGTCTAATACTAACTTGCTAAGGTTTCTCTGTTCGTTGTTGGTGAGTTGAATATAAACACAACACAAGGCACATATACAGTCACATATTCTTATCGTTGATATAAATAGGATAAATGTCGCTGCATAGGTCGTATCGTTCTCCAAAACTCGAGTATGAATACTTGCCGCTAGAAGAACAGTTTTCAAATAGCCTCCAAGGCCGCTAGACGGCCGGATTAATACACCTATTTATAAAGAGCTTTAACAATGCTGCCATCTAGTGACCTTGGTCACCTTATCAGGGTTGGCTCACATAGGTTGGTTCTCCTGCCGCTAGAACTTGTATCTTGCTTGACACCACAGCAAGTATGATCTATTGTCACCGGAGGGACAGTATATAAACTCCATCAGCAATGGGAAATCTCGAATAAAAGTGAACACCCAGTACACAAAGGTCCAAAAGTTCGGATTAACTATTACAAAACTTTATTCTTCTATCTGTTTTTGACTTTTTTCAACCAAAACTTTCTTTGGATGAGAATGTCTTACAAATATATTTCCGCTGAAAACTCGATATAGAATTATTGGGAGGAATAACATATTTTTTCTACCTATAAAGACAAACAGTGGTATGATTATTAAGAATGATTTGGACAACAAATATAAATAAGGAATTACAAACTATGTGCATATTGTCATAAACGTGACACATAATGTGTATGTGTGTGTATATATATGTATATATAATTGTTTTATTTGAGGTAATTCTTAAATGATCCAATGGATACGAAAATTATAGAAATTTTAACTACAGCCTTTCAACAAACAAGTCTATGAGAAAAAGCTCTTTCAAATATGAACTATTCCAAGTTGTAACTGATTTCCATTCTTCTAATAATCAAATTTGTTCAAATTCAATTTTAAGGATATTTCGAAACATGGATTTGCTTCACAATACTTCTAGTAGTATTTTATACCTTGCAGATTACATTGAAAAACATACTACCAATTTCGGGTAATGATTTAGTTCAATGATTCTGAGGTGGATTTTCTGTAGATAATACAACCTTAAATCGATTTGTAATAAATAAAAAGGAAATACATTTCATTTCATTTTTGGTTATAAGTATAAATTTTTAAAATAATTTATATACAATAACGAAAAGACTAAAAAATTTAAATTATTATATAAATAATATTACCTGAAAATAATAGTAGCTAATCACCATTGTGAAACTTAGAATGTACTGTTCTTTAATGTATTAATAAACTTACCTTCAATCTGAAGGAGCTATATTTGTTCCAAGGCTGGGTTGGATTTGAGGAGAGCTTACAGATTCAATAACATATCCCACATAGCCAGAGAAAATATAGCTTCTCTCTACCAACCTTTACTATCTCTTTCTCCTGGTAACTGATTTTACCGAAGATGTAGGATGAAGGTCAAGTATTTCGCGCCATAAAACCAAATTTTGGGGGAGACAGAGCTCTTTAGCTTTGTAAGGTGGTGTGTATAAGAGAAAGTAACACGAAAATTATACTCTGGTGTATATCCCTTAACTTATGTTAAATTTTAATTTTGTGCCTGGAGTGTAACAAGTCGTTTTACCTTAAATACAAGTTTTGGACTGAACAAATTAGAAAAATGTCTGTGTCTGTGTGTGTTCGTATGTGTGTGTGTGTCCCTGTGGCGTCTGTGAACAACTAATTATTAATTCAAAAATGTAAAGTCTGTTAAATACCACCTTGATACTTAAACTTTTCTAAGAATACAACAGAACATTTAAAAAAAACTCACCAATTCCAAACAACACTTTACATATATATTTTTAATTCCTTTTTTATTTTCTAACGGCCATAACTATTTTTATTAAAAACCCTATGTTAAAATATTTTCATCACTAAGGAGGTGCACATCTTGATTTATCGGTAGCATATTGAGAACGGCAAAACATGTTCTTAATGTGACCCCAAAATAAAATATCACACGCTGTCAGATCAGGTGATCTTGGGGGTTATGGAATGTCATCAAAACTTGAAATGACACGATTACCAAGCATTCGTCATAGATACCCGTGCTGCATGTGCCTTTGTTCCGTCTTGTTGAAAACAGCTGTTGACAGGACAATGGTGCAATTCATGCATGACAAAACTTTCCATCATGGCAAAATACCAAACAGACGTTAAAGTGGTTGCGTACTTATCATCATTAAAAAAAGAAGTATGGACCTATAAGACCATTTGATACAAGTTTTGTACCTTCTCGCTACAGTTCGATGTGGTTTCCATTAATGATATTCAAGTTCTACCCACACACGTTTAAGGAGTCCGTTTAACAGAGTGAATAACGTCTGTGATTACCTGTTTAAAACTATTAATGTCATTGATCGTTCAGTGTGCACACGCTGCTTCACATAACCCCACAAGTAAAAGTCTAAGGTCGTCAGATCCGGCGATCGCGGTGAACATGGCTTGGCAGAAGTCCTGACTATCCACCGCTGGAGGAATATTGTATCCAGAAACTCACGAACAATGTTGCGGCGTAGTGTGGAGAAGCATCCTGTTAAAATACGACTTTCTGTAAATTGTGGCTTTACGTACAATTCCAAAATGTCAAGTTAGTTTTCTCCTGCTCCACAAAGAAAAATAGGTCATCACTGCCATGCATCAGGCCACAATAAATCCACTTTGGGGGTGTTATGTTTGTACTGAGTTTAGGCACGAGGAGTTTCAGCAACCCATATGCGGACTTTAAGGATGAGCATGTCCACAGACATGGAATGTCTCCTCATCGCTAAACGCAATCTTCTGCAGAAACCGTTCATCATCATTGTCGCTCTCATGAAACATATCTGCAGCAAAAGCGAATTGGTTTCGTCTATCCGCAGGTTTTATAGCATGGAAGAATTACAACTGGTAACCTGGAAAACGTAGATGTTTTAACACCCCATGGACGTAGTTTTGCATAGGTGTAATTATCGAGCTCATGCACGCACAGATTTTAGGGATCCTTAGGTAGGTTTCCCGTATAGCTGCTACAGATTCGTCACCTTTCGATGTCCTGTTAGAACGTGGTTTGTCCAACAAACTACCGGTATCCATGAACTACTTATCAAACCGAGTAACGCCATTTCTATGTAATGACGCTTCGTTGTACACGCAACGATATTCACGTTCACCTTGGTCACAAATTAGAATTTGGCAAGTCACAGAATACACTGAATTTCCTCTGTACCGTCCACATCTTGACGGTGTGGCGTGAGCTGATCCGCTGTTGCGCAGTTCGTGGTGCGCACATACTTGTACATCATACTACGAAAACCTTGAGAATTTTCCTTTAATTTGGTCCGGATTTCGGATTTCTATCTTGTTTCGTTGATATCCTGTGAACGGTCAAAATTGCACACTGACAATTTTCGGACACTGTATAATGAATAAAAACCAAGGCCATGAAATCCAGCGAGAAATGTTGACCAGTTAACACTATTGCCGAAAGATGATAAAATTCCAAAGGTCATTTAAGCAATGACCCAATGCAGTTAAAGGCAAAAATGTAACATGATTGTTTCCCTCTTTGTTTGGCATATGGACCTCTTTACACAGTTTTACATATTTTATGATTCAAACAGAGGCTGGATTGTCAGATTGAGCTTATTTAAAACTTCCAAATTTTAATACCCTTGTAGCCTAATATTCCCAGTTTCGTATTTTAAGAACACATTTTGGAGCTTATCCTGGGACCAAACGGGGGCAAAAATTTTGGAAAGTACAAATAGATAACTACCAGAGGCGGAATTCTTAAAATGTCAACTTTTTCTAGGTTACAGTCGTAGTGTCCTTTACTTTAGATAAGCAACACCATTTTACAATAAGCGAGAAATTCTCCTCATTATTTAAAGAATCCAAGACAGTTTAAAACACAATTAATACTTGCACAGTAGAAGTCCATTTATTTTTCACGTCATGCTATTAAACTGGTTCTGGCGAATGAACAACACAAACCACGTAGTCTGAATGCGAGCTAGGTTAAACAATTTTGCCATCTTAAATGCACTAATGGTAAGTAGGAATTTTAAAAATCGAATATTGCTCGCACCAGCCTAGTAAACACGGCCCAAATAATGCAATCACTTGACGTTTATTCTCTTTGATTGCCGCTGGAAGATTCGTGTCACGCTCTCACTGCTAGCCGATCCCTGTTCACTAGCCCAGAAGTGTCTGGGTCGGCGCAACTACGATGTACCGCCACCCATTGCGATCAAAGTCAGCTAGATGGAACCGGCTCCAAGGAAGTCTTAACTTGGTTGGCGCTATGAATGCGAGTATTTCCTGTACTCGCAGATATATTGTACTTATAGTCGCTACAGCACGTTACATACCACAATTGAGAAAAATTGTCAACATTTATAATCCAGGCTTTTTACTTATTTTAAGACCGATTTTAAAATGTTGTCGTGTAAATATGAGCTCTAAATGAAAAAGGATGAATTATGCGACGATTTAAATAGGGCATAGGATTGAGATATTTCTCTGATATTTAAAAAATCTGGTGTTCCATTCACATGACTTTCACTATATTACTGCAACAAATTGTTCTATTTACTTCATCTAATGCAGCAAACATTAGCAGAAATAGCCCTATTACTTGCTTCCTTGTTAGTAGAAGCGAAATAAGGGGGTACCATAGGTTAAGGTGATAGTCAAAAGCTGGTTGCTCTGCCACTGAAGTTCCTTTGTTTGTATGGACACGAGTTCACAAAGTCCTGTATGAGAAAAGTATGTCTTTATAGCTGAAAAAAACAAAGAATATCTCAAAAACAATCAACTCCACGAAAAAAATGTGTATAACATATATTGTGTGTTTTAAGGTGCTCTACATTTGGTGTGTGGTAAGTTTTTGACTATCCCTTACGGTTTAGCAGTTATGCAAAATTCCGTAAAATTTACCGAGAATAAAGCAGTCTTCACAGGCTATTCCCAGAAAATTCAAATTAATCATTTTATTTTTCATGTAAATATCTTTAATATACGATATTTCAATCAAAATCGTTAGAGCCAATTTTTAGAAAATCAAAATTTTCAAAAAAAGTTCCATGTAAAGGGCAGTTTGGGGTGGGGGGATTTTTCTCAAAATCTTCATGTCGCATCCCTGGAAGATACTAAACTTAAATATCAAGTTTGGTATTTAACCGACTTTTCGTTTTTGAGTTATCGTGTTCACAGATACACGGACACACGGACACACACACACACACACACACACACACACACACACACACACAGACACACACATGGACCTTTATCTGAAAATACTTTTTTTTGGATACAGGGGACCCTAAAACATATATTTCCGTTGAAATCTCGGTATCGAATTTTTTGGTCGAGTGCAATACCTTCTCTATACACTATATACATAGCACGTATAGAGAAAGTAAAAATTTTTGCAAAATGTAATGCATATATATTAGCGGGTTTTTAAATGAATCCCGGAATGTTTGTCTTATTAATAATAGGTATGTTAAAGAGAAATAACAGGGAATTGATAAATTATTGCAACAACTATTCCTATAAATTAAAATCCACCAGTTGTAATTCTGTTGGTATGCAAGAATCATTAGGAAGTTACGTTAGGGGAAAGGAATTGAGCAGAAGTTAATGTATTTGAGGTAGTTAGGTTTAATATGAACTCAATAAAAGTAACCAATTGTTTCAAGATTTAATTTATTAGAACTGAGTATGTCCAGAAACCTAATAGTATGTTTGGAAACCACGTAGACGATTTCTGAGGATTAGAAAGAAACAAAACTTGAACTTTAGCAAAGCCAAAGGTGAAAATATCTTATGTGTTATATTCACATGACTTTCTTTACATCTGTGCAAAAAATTATTGTTAACAAGTTTATACTTCTATTTACTTCGTGGTAATCGAGAAAAAATTAGCAGAAACAATTATATTACTTGCTTCCTTGTAAGTAGAAGCGAAATAAGGGAGTGCCATAGGTTAAAGCGATAGTCAAAAGCTGGGTGCCATGTGACTGAAGTTCCTTTGTTTGTATGGACAGGAGTTGACAAATTCCTGTATGAGAAAAGTATAGTTTTTCACAGCTGAAACCAAAAACAAGAAATATCTAAAAAAGAATCAACTCCACGAAAAAAGTGTATACAACATAAATTGTGTGTTTTAAAGTGATCTACATTTTTTTTTGTGTTGTGAGTTTTTGTCCATCTCTTATGGTTTAGCAGTTATGCAAAATTCCGTAAAATGCATCCAGATTAAAGCAGTCTCCAGAGGATATTCCCAGAAAAGTCAAGATATACATTTTGCATATCAGATAAATATCTTTAATATACGATATTTTAAACAAAATCCTTAGCGCCACTTTTGAGAAAATCAAAATTTTTAAAGAAGTTCCATGTAAAGGGGAGTTGTGGGTGGGGAATTTTTCTCAAAATTTTCGTGTCGCATCCCTGGAAGATACTGACTGCACCTAAATACCAAGTTTGATATTTTACCAACTTTTCGTTTTTGAGTTATCGTGTTCACAGGTACACGGACACACTGACACACGGATGCACGACACACGGACACACACGCACACACACGGACCTATTTCTTTGGACACATATCTAAAGCATATCTATATTTCCGTGAAATGTCGGTATTGAATTATTGGGTGGAGTGCAATATCTTCTCTATACACCATTTACATCGTACATGTAGAGAAAGTAAAAATGCATCGGAGATAAAAGTTAAAGATTTGGCAGCGTAGAACGAAGTAACTTTGTGGAGTAGTCATGTTCTAGGCGGGGCTCAGGTTAATAAAAGAGAAGTATGTCGAAAATATGCTTTTGCTTCTTTTGCTACTATCCCCTGCAATTCTTACAAGTGACAAAGTAGTATCGAAAGTCGGTTCGCATATTACTAACTTGGTGGTGATCGTAAAGGCATTTGCCCTGTAATATTCCAACAAGTCAAGCCAATTTACATTGTTGCTTTTAATATGGAAACAACTATTGCCTAAAGCCTTTGATATACGTAAATTAGTATATATAAAACCAAGCAATTACAGAATCTCGTGCTTAGATACAGGAGCACTTTGATTATTTATCACAAAAACAATCGGCAACTCGTTCTAAACAGTTTTTGTACTAGTCCCCATTAAATGTTCTCAGTCAATATAACTGATGTCCATTCTGCTCCCACCCATACATACCCTCCGAGAAATGTCAAAAGTCGCCGGCAAAATATGTAGTGTTATAAACTAATTAATGAGTACATTTTCTAGTACATTTTCTTGGCCGGAATATTTAAAAAAAATTCAGCATTTAAAATGTTACTTACAATAAAATTTTAAAGCTATTAGAACCAAATTTCGGACATAGTTTCCCGAATATTTTGAACTAAACCTTACTATGTGGTTATTAGTATGAGGAAAAGGTGTTAAATCAACATATTCATCACAATTTGATAAGTATAGGTTCCTTCAAAAGCACTTCAAAGCTTAAACGTTATACATACAATAATTGAGATAGGAAAAAAATTATTTATATACTGGGAAAAGAATGCCGTTTTAGAAAATATTGGTCAGTAATAGTTTCTATTGACACTGAAAATGCAATTGTGCGTCTGCTTACTCTAGATGCAGGTTTTCTATTCTGAGTAGAGCATTCATTCCCTTTCATATATTTCGCTAAATCAGCGGTCAGCTTGTCTCAGACCCCGCAGTCACGTGCGGTAGAAAGCTTGCGATGACTGTGTCCAGATTCAGAAAGGTTCCTTCAAGACCTAACAATACTGAGTAATTATGCTGGTAACCAAGCGGAAAGGAAAGGTTTATCGATCAGAAGAATGCTAATGGTTTTCCTGCAAGTATAGGAATAGCTGATGGGCGTAAAACTTGCCCACAATGGAACAACATTGTTCATGTTAATATTTACTAATGAAAACCCATCTCTACCAGCGTGACCTCCTCTATTTTTCTGCATAATTCTGGCCACTAGATTGGAAAAATACCTACGTCGTCTTCAAATCTGGCAATGGATTTTTTTTCGTACGTAAAATTCCTTAACATAGTTTCCTTCGGAAGGGAATTAAAGGGGAATTCCGTGTCGTAGATGTCGACAGGAAAACAAACTCAACCCTGATAAAGCGGCATCTGTGCTAAATTAAATGTGCCAAAATAAATATATACTCAATATAATAGGACGCTGAGAGCACAATAGTTAAAAGCACTCGTAATTAAAACTCATTTCATGTTACTTTGTGTTCCCTAACTAAAATATGCCCTTCCTGCCAAAGGGTATTAATGCAACTTAAACATTATTTTTATGCTACACCGCAGCTTTTTAAATATCGGTTTTCTTATTGCCCTCTAGCAGCAGCAATAGCTTTAACGTTCGTCTCCATGCCCAGGTCGCTAAAGAAAACTCGTAAAAGCGTCGCAGCTGCCGTTCAGTTTAACGACTCATGCAAATACTTATTCATCCCTTCCTTTAGAATGCGAATTATGTGACGGCATAGAAACCTCACGGAGAGAAAAACACAATTTTGATCTGAGAGAACGGATCATTTTTTGAATGTATAAGTACATAGAAAAAGATTTGCAATCGCCACTAAACAGCGTACTCAAACATCAACATTGAACACATTTTACACTTCTAAGTAGGAAAAGCAAATATTTCTAGAACATTTCATTTCAAATAACTCTTCACATACATGGAAAATGTCTTTTTAATTTTTATTTTTAAAAAGCTCTTAATTGTTATATCGTAAATAATTTATTTGATATATTGACACATTCTTAGGATTTTTGTCGATTTCAAACAGATGTGAAATGTGTTGAGACGTTTTAAAATCTTTAGATTAAGGATATAAACATTTTGATGATGTTCAATTAATCTCCAAATTACATTAACATTGAACGGAAGATTTGTGTGTTTATATATAGCATAATCTCAAAACCCACTTAGCCTACAATTATAGGGGTAAATGGAAGGATTTACCAAAACTCTCGACATAACTCTACAGTAATTTCTTAATGAATGTGATAGGAAAATGAAGTTAAATATTTCGTCACTGTAGTTTAAAAGTCTATTTCTGCAACGTCACATACGCTAGCTAGTGCAGTAAAAGAACTATTAATAAAAGCTTATAAAAGATAAAAGCAACCAACCTAAAATAACTTATTATTTTATATCAAAAATCTTCCGACTTATATATTTCTAGCTCTTACGTGTAAAACACCATATTAAGGCGAATACATCTGGCAATTGTCTATAATAATTTAGTTAAATTTCAAGTAATTTATTTATCAAATTTTTCAAATTTTTTGGTCCTTTTGTCTTTTTTGTATTATTATAATCTGGAATAAAAGTAACCTAGTTCCAGAAAGAAAATATTAAGACTACAGAAGAAAAGTAGTACAGCTGCATAAGTAAGTTTCAATTCCATGAATTACATCGATAGCTTCATTCCCTTACATCAGTAAATATTGCAAAAGTATTAAATTGAGGAAGATGTGTGATCCAATAGGCAAGAATGTAGAAAAGCAATCAGAAAATATTAAACACTGTAAATTGTTCCCCCAAATGTCTCTTCCTCTAAACTACTCTTAATTTTGAACTTGTTTAAAACAAATTTGAAATCTGTCAAACACATGCTCCTCAATTTCTCATATTTAAATTTAAGCTCCGTTCCCGTAAATAATAGATAACCATTTTGAGAGTTTATTTAATCTTAACTCCCCATTATTCATTATGTATTCAAAACAATTTTGAAGATTTGAACACTCTTATTTTTACGTGTCTCATCTCCGTAATTTGTGAATCGTTACATAAGTACAAATGAACAGAGGACCACTTAGGCTCTCTGCATTGTGAGATATATAAATAGAAATCCAACCTTTTCGGATAAATACATTTTCATTAATTTTCATATTTATTCCATAAATTATATGTTTACTTTTTTATCTCCGGTTATTCATGATAGATATCACTTCACTATGATTTAAACACATGTTTTGTAATAACTACAAAAGAAGTAAACAAATTGCTGAGTGTTCAGTCAATTCTTTAACAGTAAATCGAAGTTACGTCTTTCGCATATCGTGAGAAAGAGAGATCCAAGGGCTCAATGGACTTTATAGACCATTCTAAATTTCCAAAGAATAATAACTAATTTTTGGAAATAGTAAATGAAGGTGACTCCACACTACTTTAGGAAATGAAGCATGCCAATATCACAAACATATGCTTATATATATATATATATATATATATATATATATATATATATATATGAGATTAAAAGTGGTATTATACATTTTCTTAATTTATGATACATTATTTAAGAAAGTATCTAATAAATAAGTCTAAAAATTTTCCACGATGTATAAATATGCCTTCTGAGTTCACGGATCTATTTTCATACATAAGGGAGGATAAGATTATGATAAGATTATGATTATGAGCCTTTGAAGTCTCCCCAAACTTCGCCGCCGTCACTACCCATAACCGATGGTCAGTCGAAGAGGAGGCGGCAGAGTTAAGAGACTTCAGGGACTGGCGGCAGAAGTGCTGAATGCGAATCCGACGTCGGCGAAGTTTGGGGAGATCTGGATTCCTCGATAGCCGCTTCGGGAACCATCGCTTGGCGGCAGCCTACCGAGTCAGCTTAGGCGACGCTAAAACTCCCAAGTGAAACGATGTAGGAGTGCGCCCTAAACATCGAACTGCTCTTAAACAATGCTCGCGTGAACATACAACTAGCTAAGTGTCTCAAAAAGCTGTCAATACCTTCATCGGTGTGATGCGTGACCCTGAGATACGACAGCTTCTAATTCTCGGTGACTATAAAATGATCCACGAAATATTAATGGCAGCACTTAGAATGGTGGTGGTCAAGACCACAGCTATGCCCACCTCAAGGACCAGGAGTATTCGCTATGAAAGAGACAGTGAGAAAGAGACATTAATGGCAGCACTTAGAATGATGGTGGTTAAGACCACAGCTAAGCCCACCTCAAGGAGCAGGAGAGAGAGAAGAGAGAAGCGACCCAGAGACGACGATGACGATCTACAGGTGGTGTATGCTGCAGATGCAGCGAGCCGGGTTACCTACTGAAGAACTGTCCAGCATGATGAGAGGAACTCGGGCCCGAGTTCGCCAACTCCAGAGTGATGCTACATGATTTGGGCAGAAGAGTGGACAACAGGATCATTGCAGACGGCGGGATACAAGAGAAACTGTGCCGGATACTCAAGATACCAAAATCATTTCAGGTCTGATTACAGTCACGGCTGTAGTGTCCACAATGTCTACAGCCGTGACTATAATCAGACCTGAAATGGCTTGGCGACACGGACATCCAGCCGGCCCAGTGACATCTTGCCTGTGGAGAAGGAGGCCCTGCTGGAGTTGACACTGGGACTGAGCACTATGGGCCTATGGTTGTTTGTCACGAAGGTACTGAGGATGGGGCACTATCATTGGATGCCCTCAGGAGACTGAAATTGAACCAGAAGACATCACTGCATGGATTATGTGTTGCCCAAACATTATTGCATTGCCAGAAGGAAGTTCCAGTGAGACTTCTGAACCCGAATGGTACCGTCCATGACATCCAGGCTGGGATGGAGTTAGGACATTGCGAGCCAGTTGCGAGTGTATCGCCGTGTGACGGATCTGACAACTCAGTAGTGCCGCCGGACCTGGGGTCCCGGTGAAATACTTATTGAAGAAGGTGGCCGACCCTGACCACCTGACTGCCTCACAACTGGAGAGATCCCGGTGTCTACTCAGCCGATATAAGTCTGCTTCAGCGAAGGTACCAGCAAATACAGATGCGCTGACTAAGTACTTTAAACATCGACACAACCTATCGGGCAAACATCAGGCCCTATTCCCATGGAAAATCTAGCAGAGATACGGGTCATGTTGGAGAAATAGAAATCTAGGGGAATCATTGAGGATTTCGGCAGCACTTGGGACTCCCCTGTAGTCTTTGTGAAGTAGAAGAAGAAGAAGCAGACGAAGAACGGTGAGTTATGCTTCTGCGTGGACTACAGGAAGTGGAATGCAGTCACCAAAAATGTCTGTATCCGCTTTCCATGGATTGGCTGGACACGCTTGCTAGTGCTCATTGGTTCTCGACTTTGGACTTGAAATCGGGATATTAGCAAGTGGCCCTAGATTTCAGAGGCAAAAAGAAGACAACATTTCCGACTCGCTAAGAGCGTTGGCAATTTACAGTTTACCCTTTAGTCTCTACAATGCCTTCCAGCGCCTCATGGAATCAGTAACAAGAAGGTTCTCCTACGTGCCTGCCTGCTCTATTCGTCGTGGGTGTTAACTTCGAAGAACATCTGGAGAACCTGGCAAAGCTACCAGAGGATGCAGGCTAACTTGAAGTTGAACGCGCAGAAATGTCATGCGTTCTGCAAGAAAATGAACTATTTGGGCACATAGTTTCACCATCTTGTTTCGGTACTCATTTTACGAATTAACACATGACAACCATAGCTAGAAAGTACTAACCTCACATCGATATTGCCGATGTAACTGGAATTCATTTAGTGAAGGTAGATAGAGAATTCAAATGCCCGGTCCCAGCTTTCTCCCCTATAGGCCCAAATTTGACAAGAAAACCATTATTCACAAATTAGAATTCTTAACTAAAAATATTTTATTCCTTGCATTGTTGGTATTTAAAATGTATTAAGTGAGAGACCATATAAAAATGAGAAAAATGTTGTCCCTTCAGTTTTTTTCTTGTAAGCACCCATCAGTGGAGAAAAATGAAACATATCTGTGGGCAATATTCTCTTCGCTATTAAGCTCTAGCTTGCAATTTATCTTTTGTGCGGTATTGCGCGCCTATACTTGAGGCCTCGAAGTGGCCCAAGCTCATTAGTTTTTTGGCAAATTACCAGGCTCCTGATCATTCAGCGAAAGACAGCTTACACTCAGCCGTTACAACTTAAAACTTTATAATATTTCAGTCGAACAGGGACCTATGAGAGAAAAAGCCGACACACAGGTATTCTTGTTTTCAATGTAATTTCACTTTAAAAGTTACAGCTCAATCTGCAGTTTCAATGTGATAAAGGCCTATTGTAAGTATGAATTTTTGTACAATATATATTCGAAATATCGCTTATGCACTATGCTACAACTAACTGATCAATGGATGGTCTAACTGATTGTCTAAATAACTTTCAGACGGGCAGACACACCTGTATGTGGCTACCTGTTTCCTCTATTATTTTCTACTTTAAATATAGAAAGTAAATATGCTTAATCATAATTGCTATTTAAAACTGATTTGAAGAGCTTTATTTATAGTTTCTTTTGTTATTATTACAAGCGCCATACCAGCCACATTTTGAACTCTATTTAAAATGCGAAAGGATAAGTTTCACCCAAGGTAGTGGGTTGTGCTTCCGCTTCATTTATAAAACAAAGTATGGGCTGGCTTAATGAAATTCCCTGAAATGAATAGGTACAGCTTTAATAGCTGGGTAATTTTCATTGCATACATGAGGGGTCATTGCGCTGCCACCTCGTGATGGAGTTAAGGTCAATCCGACATCCAAAATAACAGGAATAAAAGGAAAACCAATTCTTCCACCAAACGTGTCAGAAAGAAACACCATACTAGGGAAGAATTTCTTTGGCTGCTTCCAATTTCTTTTTGGGGAAAGGGGGTTCATTCTCTAGTCCCCTTTAACTGTATTGGGAGCTTTTAGACTCATACATTGGCGTTATAATCTTTGAACTTTCGGTATCTTATTGTAGGTTGCGTCCAATCTGGGCTTAAAAATATTATTGGAAAGTGTTGTCACTCGGGAATCCAGCTTCAAAACTCGAAAGCGCCCATTTGTTTTCTAAAGGTACAAAGAAATTCGTAGGAATTAAAATTAAATGTCGTGTTATTTATGGACGCTCTTTAACTACTGTGGTTCTCAGCGTCCCATTCTGAATTGGGCGTGAAAGACCGCTTAATTTTGCTCAGAGGCCTCTCAATCAAGCTTGAGGTTCTTTTACGTGCCGTAAATCTACGACACGGGACCAAAGGCTTTACTTCCCTTCCGAAGGAAGCCATGCTAAGGATTTTTACGCCCGAAAAAATCCATCGTCCTCCGCCGGGTTTGAACCCGCGACCTTGGGGAAATTCGTAGGATTGACTAAATACCTTACACTAAAGTAATGAAAACATTTAGGATGACGACATTAAAAATCCCGATAATTTTGCAACGCCCGAATGTTGGCTACACTGTTTCTTGATTTAAACCTCAGTAAAATCATACCAACCACCGTGGGGCTTTATGGGAGGACTCAGATGGTAATGTAAAATAAAAGTTTATTTTAAAAATCCGCATAAATTAATCTTTATTGT
The DNA here is from genome assembly GCA_030762935.1 of Hymenopus coronatus. NCBI lineage: Eukaryota > Metazoa > Arthropoda > Insecta > Mantodea > Hymenopodidae > Hymenopus > Hymenopus coronatus. Next base: position 101,361,603 of record CM060897.1, read on the forward strand.
TGCCTATACAATGCACATAATACAACTATCTTTATTTCAGGACACAAGTTCGAATCTCACTACGAATAGCTTATTGCATAAGGTTTCTTTGGAGTTTTCCCTTATCCTGAGAAGACTAACGTCAAATAACTTTAATCTCCACCAAAATAATTCTTATATCGTCCGATATGACCAACCAGAACGTAACACTTAGAAAAAAAAGTTAAAAGAAAACTATTTTCACTTAGACTCTATTAAAAACAAATATTTACTTCAGTGAACATTGTACCATTAGTACCAACTACAAAATGACTGGCGTGTTCCTAATGTTTTCCTAATTTTTGGCAGCCAACCCCTGCTCTAAGTACATGATTCCGCCATTTTCTTTTTAGCTGACGGTGATAGTATGCTGATATGTTAGGTCTATATTTTCCGAGGCGTTTTTCTGAATTGCGTTGCAAAACTTATAAAAAGTTTGTAAAATCGGATGGAAACCGGAATTCGCTCTCAGTAAACGAGTCGTATGTTTTTGAGGTGTACTTTAGCTAGGAGTACGTATTGTCCCTTAAACCGCTGTTCCACTAAATGTTGCGCATTCCTCTCTCTAAGAACGTCCAGCAATACGTTTAAGTATGCGCAAAACCGGACTACGGCGCCCTTGCCGTTTGATGGATGGCCTACCATCCAAAACACTAAGGGGCGGCTGACTCGCCTGGTATAAATACACCACGCACAAAGTGGAGACTTCTGCTTCAGAAGCCAAAGAATGCTAGGGGTATCAATATATTATAATTGCAATTATCCGTTTCTCTTGCATTTTAACTTAATTTTAAATGATGTGTGAATAAGCATTCTTTATATAACTATTATTACATGATGTTATGTTTTATTGTGTTATATCATTATATTATGCAATACAGCTGAAACAACGAGCTAATAAATATTAAAAGAAATCAAATATAAAAAATCTTATGTGTTCCATTCACATAATTTTCTTTATCTGTTCTACAAACAAACTTTTCTTACAAAAGATTATTCTTTTATCTACTTTATGCTAATGACACTAAACATTATCAGAATTCAAAATCTTCTCGGGCTTCTAGCCAGGTAAAAACTTGGTACCAAGTTTTTACCTGGCTAGAAGCCCGAGAAGATTTTGAATTAACACGTCGCCAGGAAAGCTTTAGTTCTTATTATCAGAATTGGTCTTATGATTTGCGTCTTTGTAAGTAAACGGGAAATAAGGGCTAAAATGTATTCCCTTAAAGTACTCTAAAAGCCAGTCGCTAAGTGAAACAAAATTTTAATTCGGTTATCTTTGCCTGCTAGGAGTAAACAAAAGGGAGACGAAAAGAAAGATGTCTTCCCATTTGAGAAAAATTTAATTGGCTTAATACGCAAATCTATGACTCGGAATATCTCGAAACAACTGCACAAAAATGTATAGTAATGCACAAATTGTATGTTATAACAAGATCTACATTTTTTGTGTAGTAAGTTTTTGTCTATCTTTTGCAGTTAACCGGTTATAGAAAATTTATACAAAAGTCAGCCAAAATGAAGAGGTCTTCAGAGACTATTCCCAGAAAATTCAAGATATTTATTTGCTTGTCATGAAAATGTCCTAAACATATGTCATTTAATCAAATTCGTTAAACTTTTCGAGAAATTTTCCATGAAAAGGGTCGGGATTTTCTTGAAAACTGTTATGTCTCATCAAAAAAGTTATTGGGTAATAAATTTAATGTTAATCTATTTTCTAAATGTTCGTATAAATTTATAGAATAATTTACTAATATTATTTTTGATATAGTGATTGGAATAATTTAGGGTGAAATATTATATTATTTTGAGGTATTATATAAATATTAATGGTATGATTGTTGAAACGAATATCCTGAAAATTGTTTACATTATGAATAACCATTCCTGCACACATAAATAATAAAACTTTCGAACATATCAAGTTTAATATTTAAATGAATTTTCGTTCTAGAGCTATGCTGCCTACGGACACATGCAAGGGAAATTTTCTAAAAAGTCTTTTATTCAGGGGATCTCAAAACATGTATTTCCGGAGAAACCTCTCTATCTGTGAAAATCTAATGAGCTGTTGTGGCTGTTTCAATCCTTTACACCTTCACACATTGCCTTATATGTTATTGAGTTCATATTAAAAACATTCTTATATATAGTCACGTAACTAATTATATTTTAACAAGAAATAACCCAGAATTGTACAATGTAATTAGCTGTATGCACAATAGGACAATAAAATATAGTTTTTTTAGTTTTTGCTTCAAACGAACCTGTATACGACAAATAAGAAAATCAGTAATTATATGTTTTGTAGATGTTACATTAAAGTTCAACCTAAAATATCTGATGAGCTCCATTCACATGACTTTCTCTACATCTCTGTAGCAAATTATTATTAATAAGCTTATTCTTCTATCTACTTCATGCTAATTGAGATAAACAGCAGAAACGGTCTTATTACTTAGTTCCTTATACGTAGAAGAGAAATAAGGGAATACACTAGGCTAAACCGACAGTCACATGTTTTAAAATATGGTTGCTATGGGATTGAAATCCGTTTCTTTGCCAGAAGTTGATAAGTTCCCCTATGAGAAAATTAATTATTTTAAAACTGAAAACAATAACGAGGAATAACTCGAAATCGGGTAATTCCACAAATAAAATGCGTATACGTAAATTATGTGTTTTATCGAAATCTACATTTTTGTGTAGTAAGTTTTTGTCAATCTCTTACGTTTTCTCAGTTATGCAAAATTACACAAAACTCTTCCTGAATATACATGTCTTCAGAGGCTATTATCAGAAATTCAAGATATACATTTTATTTGTCATGTAAATAACTTAAATATAAGAGATTTCAATCAAAATTGTCACAGTCATTTTTTAAAATGTTTACGGTAGTTTGGGGTGGGGGAATTTTCTTGAAAATCTTTGTGTCACATCCTTGGAAGATACCAAACTTAAATATCAAGTTTGGTATTTAACGGTCTTTTCGTTTTGAGCTCTGCTGTCCACAGAAACACACAGACCTTTTTCTAAAAATACTTTTTTTATTCAGGGGGTCCTAAAACATGTATTTCCGGTGAAATCTCGATATTAATTTTTGGGTGGAATACAATACTTCCTCTATACACTGTGTACATAATACGTCTAGAGAAAGTAAAAAAATCTTATAGATGTAACAACAAATAGTTTTAAAACACCTTATGTTACAAGTAAAGGTACTGCAGGTTTTGTGCTGTAATATTTTGTTTATGTCTTAAGTTTACCAGTTACACCTACTAAACTAAATGAATGTATTCCAAATAAAATGACTCCTCAGGCTACCTTTATTAATTCCACTTTTGTTTTAAATTACGTTGCCCCTCACACACTCACACATACACACACACACGCACAAATCCCACCACCATCACCGCCACCACTACAAATATAACTCGTGAAATTATTTCTGCAAATGCTTTTTTGTATTCTTTGAATCTCAAAACATCTATGTTGTGGCGAAACTTCGACATTAAGTTCTTTGGAAAGTATTCAATAAAATATTTCCTCTAAATACTCTTAAGTGCATAGAGAACCCTCCCCCCCCCCCAATAAGGAGAATTCCACTTTATGGCATTATAACTTCTCTGTTTCTCCTTTCATTCAGTTTACTTGTATCCGATGTGGAAAGCGGCTTTATTTTTATTATTTTTAACAATTCCTACCAACGCATTACTTCATATTTTCTCAACAATAAAGAGAATACACTGGGTAAAACGTAATGTAAAATGTTAGACGTCATTCTGTAGGCCGATTCAGAAAGATGTACTAATTTCCAGAATTATTCATTATATTTGTATCAAATATTTCATTATTCAGATCATCACTTTTAAAATGCAGTCAAGCACAATTTTCAGCTGTGTTCAATATTCCTTCTACACTGAAAAAATGCTGAGGATACATTTACATAGGTACCATCTCTAACAAAAATTTGGAGGGGGGGTAGGATGAAAAACCTCTTAGACCAAGGTAAATTCCAAGGATCCTTCCACCTCTGGCGCGCGTCGGTGGAGTGCGTGTGTGTGTTTTTATTGTGTTTAACCCCGCCTTTACTACCTTAGCACTGCAGCCGATGACACTGATGATATATGAAATGAAGATGGAGCACCGGTGGAATGTGATGGCGGGGAAAACGGGAGAAAACCCGTCCCTGCGTCGCTTTGTCCACCACAAATCTCACATGCCCGGACCGTCTATGTGAGAGGCGAGCGGCCGTGCGTGTGTGTGAGCAGATAACTCATATATACTACTACTGAAGATTTGCAAGGAAATACCCCAAACGAAATCATTCTTGACCGTCAAAGCATTTTGTTATTTTGTTTACTCAAAATTGGAAATAAGTTTTATCAAATACCGCATGATCGATATATTTGTTTGATTAATAAAGTGCATAGTAATCTTTAATTTTCTGTAAATGCCCTGTGAAGACCTCTTTATGCTTCTAAATATTGATACAGTTAAATTTTTGGTACTTTGTAATTATAGATTGAAGAACTGTGTAACATTATTATATACATTGTAATAAATATTTATTTTGCAGGATTGGAAATACGATCAAATAATGAGTGATGCACAAAACAAAGATGGAAATATAAGATTACATTGTATACTAATCAATGTTTGCATGGTTATTTCAGTACTCAGTACCTGTGTGTCCTCCATGAGCTGTAATAACTGCATAACACCTACGTGACATGCTTTGCTTCAGCATCCTAATAGCAGTTTGTGGGATTTTCTCCCATTCTTGAATTTGCAAGTTCTCTCAGGTTCTGTGGTACAGCAGGCCACTTGCAAACAAGTTGTTCCAGCTTATCCTACAGATATTCAATCGATTGAGGTCAGGACTGAGTGCAGGCTGGCCCATTACCCCAATTTGGCATTCTTTTAGGACAGCCTTGGTACTCTATAATGTATGGGTATAGCAATATCGTGCTGTAGAAGAAAATTAGGATCCATTCCATAAGCAGAAGATAAGGAATATTGAAGAATAATGTTATTAATGTAAACATCAGCATTCATGTGCTGTGGGACAACCAAAAGCTCTGTCCGAGACTCAACAGTAATGCCAGATCAAGCTATAACCGAACCGCCTCCAAATCTATCATGTTCAACTATAGTGGCTGCAGCAAGATGTTCACCATGACGTCTCCATACATGTGTACGACAATCACAAACCTTGACTTGTCTGAGAAGAGAACAGCCTTCCATTTGCGGAGCTGCCAGATGGCATGATTCTGAGTAAATCTCAGCCGGGCTTCCTTGTGCTGATGTGTCAAACGAGGGGCTTTAACGGGAATTCTAGATCTCAATCGAGCAATTCTCAGCCTTTCTTATTGTCTGATCAAAAATCAACATTCCAGTTGTTGTCCGTACGTCATTTTGCAGATTTGCGTAAAGCTGATAAGACATATCTTTTCTGTGCCGCTGTTTTCTTCTTAGGCCCTTGTCCAGGCCACCTATTGGGCCCACCTTTCTCTAAATATCATCTCCAAGCCCTATGGATGACAACAGAACTGACATGAAGAGTCCTGGTGACAAAGCGAATGGAATGGCCATTTTCAAGTGACATATGTTTCATTCAGATGTCTCATTCCACTGCATTAGCCTTAGAGAACACAAAATAGCAATTTTCTACCATAGATTTTAATAAAACCTATGTTTTAAAAATAATAAATCAATGAATTACTTCGATTGCCACAAAATTTTCAACTTTACTGTTTTATTAGAGAAAACCCAACAGGTTTTAGTTGTCTACAATACTTCAAAACATAACATTGGACTGTCAAAATCTACATTGCCTCACTATTTATTTTTGGCTTTGGTTTAAACATGTGTTCCTCTAATTTTGAACAGTGTAATAAGGGATAGGTAAATGTTACTTGCGGCAAAATTTAGAGTTATTGAAGTACACAATTGGTGTCAATACGCCTTTTTCATAGCGCTAACCGACTTTGAAATATACCATTTTGTATATTTTGACATGATACAGTATCCTCTTCTCTTTTTTCCATTGCAAGGAGTTTTCCAATTATCTAAGCATATATTGTTAAAAAGCTTGTTCTTCAATAGCTTCTCCATCTAATCGATATACACAACAGAAATGCATTTATTTCTTAGTTGCTTATAATTAGGAAGGAAATAAAGAGATTCATTACACAGCCGATAGTGACGTATTTTAAAAGCTGATTCTTATGTGTTTAAATTTTATTCTCTTTGCACGGCCAGTAGTGCAGAAGAAAAATAAATGACAAATTCGCGTTTGAGAAAAGTATTTTAAAACTGAAACCAATAACAAGGAGTAACCAAAAAAAAAATGGTTTACTCTACAAAAAATTGTATCAGATATAAATTGTGTGTTTTAACAAGATCTACGTTTTTGTGGAGTAACGTTTTGTCTGTCCCTTACGGTTTACCAGTCATGCAAAATTTAGAAAAATTCATCCATAATAAAGAGTTCCCCAGAGGCTATTCCTAGAAAATTTAAATATACATTTTATTTGTTATGTAAATATTTTAATGTGTGGTATTTTAATTATTGGTTTCAATTTTTAACTAATTAACTTTTCTTAAACGGCACAATGCAAAGCGAACCGAACCTCAATTGTTTCACATATGGTCAGCTTTTAAAATATTTGACTATCGCTACTAATGTTTTGCCTTATTTCCCTTCTACTAACAAGGAAACAAGTAATAAGACCAATTCTCCTAATGTTTATCAAGATTAGCATGACGTAGATAAAAGAATAATCTTTTGTAAGAAAATGGTTGCGGAAGAGCTAGAGAAAGCTATGAGAATGGAACACATCAGATTTTTAGAGAGAGTTACGTGTGTGTGTATGTGTTTGTGTGTGTCTAGCCCCTAAACGAAATAACTGTTAAATACCAAACTTAGTATTTACATTTGGTACCCTGCAAGGATGTGACACCACGATTTTCAAGAAAATACTCCACCACAAACTATTTTAATTTTGAATTTTCTGGGGATTGCCATTGAAGACTTCATTATGCATGAGTTTTGCAGAATTTTGCACAACGGTTTAACCATAAGAGATAGACAAACACTTACTGCACAAAACAGTAGATATTTTTCAAGCGCATAATTTATGCCATACACGTATTTCTTGTTGAACTGATCGTTTCCGAGATATTTCTTTTATTGGTTTCAATTTTAAACTACTTAACTTTTCTCGAACGGGACCATTGTTTCACATAGCAACCAGTTTTTAAATGATTTGACTATCGATTTCGCCTAAGGTATGCTCTTTTTCCCTTCTACTTACAAGGAAGCAAGAAATAAGAACATATCTGCTAATGTATATCTCGATGTAGATAAAAGAATAGTCTTTTATAAGAATGATTTGTATATGGAACAGCTAGAGATAGTTATGTGAATGGAACACATGCGATTTTTAATACTATAATATGTACTAACATATCAATATATCATGGAAAAAGAAAGTAAAGGTTTGAGAGTATACCACATCAGATATTTACTTTCTCTAGTCCCATATGTACAATATACATAGGGATAGAGAAGGTACTGTAATGTACCCAAAAATTCGATACCGAGATTTCCCCGGAAATGCATGTTTTGGGTCCCCCCTGAATAAAAAAAAAGAGAATTTTTAGAAAAATATCCGTGAGTGTGTCTGTGTGTGTGAGTTTGTAGGCAGCATAGCTCAAAAACGAAAAGACTGTTATATACCAAATTTGGTATTTAAGTTTGGTATCTTCCAAGGATGCCATACAAAAATTTTCAAGAAAATCTCCCATCCCTAATTACCTTTTACATGGAAAATTTTTTGAAAATTTTGTTTTTGTTAAAATGGCTCCAAAGATTTTGATTAAAATTCCATATATTAAAGCCATTTCTATCACAAATAAAATGTATATCTTGAATTTTCTGGGAATAGCTTCTAAAGACCTGATTATTCTGGATAAATGTTGCTTAATTTGGCATAACTAGTGAACCGTAAGAGATAGACAAAAACTTGATATACAAAAAATGTTGATGTTGTTACAATACACAATATACATTTTTTTCGTGGAGCTTGCCATTGTTATTAGTTTCAATTGTGAAGTGCTTATCCTTTTCTCAGACGGAAATGTCCGGTTTTCTTTTGTTCTACTGCTGTCCAAGCAAAGAAGCGATTTGCAATGACAAGCGCATAACGACAGATTTTAAAGCATTTGACTATCATTTTAGCCTAGTGCATTCCCTTACTCCCATTATACTTATAAGTAACTAAGTAATAAAATTCTGCTAATGTATATCTCGACGGTGTTGAAAGAAATAATAACTTCTTTCGTAAGAAGTTTGTAGAGTAGATAGAGAAAGTCATGTGAGTGTAACACATAAGATTTTTAACTATAGGCTTATAAAACTAAGTTCTTTATTCGATGTTTGAAACGGATATTATCTAATTTCGTTACTTTTTATTTTTCCTTATTTTCTCCGATAGCTACCGGAATATTTTAATGCACTGTTTACATTGATCATTCTTAGTATTATTTTATTGTGTGGTAATTTGTTTATTTTCCTTAAGTAATAAATAATTGACACTAATTAATGCAATGTTTTTGTTTCATGCAGTCTGAATACGGATTGACAGAAGATCAAGTAGCAGGTAAGTGTGGTAAATTGTGCTTTAATAACTTACTTAGTCTCACATAATTTCAAGCATACTTCTTTCTGTGCTTCACTCAAGCGTATAGAATTGTGCCAATATAATACACAGTGATTTAGGTTGCTGAGGAAATACTAAACTTCCTCATATTTCTCTGGTTCTAGCACTTCAAACAATGTATTATTTAATTTAATTGTTTATTTATTCCCGCTTGTTCTTCTCTCCTGAACATGAAAACCGAACTCTGTTTAGTGTTTGAGTGCTCAAGAGTCAGGATTAATAGACAAAAAAAAAAAGTCAGTAAAATAAAGGGGGTGAACTCCTGTAAAATACGCCCTTCTGGGCGACATCAACTAACTTTCTAGCTATTTTTAAATGTTTACTGTGCAGAGTACTTTACCATTCCCCTTCCAATCTAATAAGAATAAAAACAACCTATCGCCGGTTCAGAGTAAAAAAAAAAAAAAAAAAAAAAAAAAAAACAGTTAACATCAAACCAATGCGAGATGGACTCAAACAAGGCTGATGTGGATCAGAATGCCTTGCTATGAAATATTTCCGTATTCTTCCCATTTCTGTTGATAGATGGATAGATAGATACTTTATTTGCCATGGGAATACAAGTATTCATGACATCGTCAAAAACTGTACAATTATATCAACAATGAAGTAAATTTTACACTGTAAAATTCATTTAAACTTTGTAGAGGATTTGCCCTCAATGTGGTATTGACCCTACTCTTAAACACACACACACACACATATATATATATATATATATATATATGCCAGATTTCATGAGACTAAATGAGTAGTTTACTATGAGGCTTAAATGAAGCTCCATATATTAATCTCATTTCTTTTGCAATATAAGCACTCTAAAAGCAGATGTATGGTTACCCCAAAGTAAAAGACCATAGTTAAGGTGACTATAAATGATCCCATAAGAAGCTGTAATTAATGATCCAGTAGTGATATTATTTTTAATACTCTTAACATGAATAAGCCTTTGCTTACTTTCTTAGCAACATATTCAATATGAGTTAGCCAGCCTACTCTCCTAAGCTTCACCTTTGTGGTTGTGTGTAGGTAGATATGTGCGTGTGTACCTTGAAATCAATCCAATAAGAGATTTGTCCAACCAGGGTTGGTGTGGAGCGCAGCTGATACAAAGCTTCTGTTAACATTAAATAATGTGGTCAATGTGGTCGAGTGGTCAACGTGCTGACTTCTCACCCGGAGGGCCCTGGTTCAATTTCCAGCTGGGGCGGGAATTTTTCTTTAACTAGAACTATACTCTATTCCCCACAGTCTGGAAATATGTATGTGAAAGTGAATGTGTGTGTGTGTGTGTGTTTGAGGAAAATAAAATATTTTAAACCAAACGTAAAAGAACCTACAGACGAGATGTTTCAAGTTTTTCAATTAAAAAGAGAACTGTAGGAAACCAAAAAGCATCGGCACGTTTCCGTGCACTGGACTCTACATATGCAATCATTTCAAACGCATAGAAAATTAACCAGTTTCATAAAATAAGATTTTTTTTTTTTAAGCTGTGCTTACCAGGGTAAATCTGTTGCCTGGATTCGGGAGGTTCCGGTTTCGGTCTCCGGTGACCGCCAAATCTACCAATAGCGGGCAGGCGAATGTTGGACTGCTCATCTTCTACCACGACTTTTCGTCCATAATTTCCTATGCCCATCAGTTTCAGGGTTGAGGACCAGGCGACGCTATTTGGCTGGCTACGTCTGGGCGGTAGCTTTCCGCTCTATAAAGGTTTCTTGCTGACGTTGTGGGGGAATTCCGGTCAAGATCTGCCTTCGTAAAATAAAGATTTTATTTACTTTCGCTGCACGTACTACATACATAATGTATAGAGAAGGTATTGCATTCCACCCAAAAATTTGATACCGAGACTTCACCGAAAATACATGTTTTGGGTCCCTCTGAATCAAAAAAAAAATTAGAAACAGATCCGTGAGTATGTGCGTATGTGTGTGTGTGTGTGTGTGTGTGTGTGTGTGTGTCTATGCCTGTGTGTCTGTGGACAGCATAGCTCAAAAACGAAAAGACCGTTGAATACCAAACTTGGTATTTAGTTGGTATCTTCCAAGGATGCGGCACAAAGATTTTCAAGAAAATCCCCCCACCTCAACTATCATTTACATGGAAAAAAAATTGAAACTGTTGATTTTCTCAAAAATGGCTCTAACGATTTTGCTTAAAATATCGTATACTAGAGATATTTACCTCACAAATAAAATGTACATCTTAAATTTTCTGGGAATAGCCTTGAAAACTACTTTATTCTGGATGAATTTTACGGAATTTGGATAACTTGCAAACCGTAAGAGATAGAGAAAAACTTACTATAAAGAAAATGCAGAGCTCTTTAGAGCACACAATTTATGATGTATACATTTTTTTCGTGGAATGGATCGTTTTTTAGATATTCCTTGTTATTGGTTTCAGCTTTAAAAACTATACTTTTCTGATATGAAATTTGTCTACTCCTGTCCACACAAACAAAGGGACTTCAGTCACATAGCAACCAGCTTTTGACTAATACTTTAACCTATACACTCCCTTATATCCCTTCTACTTGCACGGAAACAAGTAATAAAACTATTTCTGCTAATCTTTCCTTGATTAGCATGAAGTAAAAAGAATCATAAGCCTTTTAACAATAAATTGTTGCAGAGATGTAGGAAAAGTCATGTGAATGGAACACATCAGAGTTTATATTGACGCAGTTTAACTGCTGTGGCTTTAAGTCCTTGAGAAAACGTAAAGTATTTCAGATGATCACGCACTGTCCGCCACTATGATTAACGCATTGGAAAGCACTTTCCTGTTTACTCCTGGGCACTTGGCTAAACATTCTGATGTGTTCCATTCACATGACTTTCTCTACATCTCTGCAACAAATTATTGTAAAAAGCTTATGCTTTTATTTACTTCATGCTAATCTAGAAACAAATAGCAGAAATGGTCTTATTACTTGCTTCCTTGTGAGTAGAAGGGAAATAAGGGAGTACCATAGGTTAAAAGTGATAGTCAAAAGCTGGTTGCTATGTGACTGAAGTTCCTTTGTTTCCATGGACAGAGTTGGCAAATTCCTGTATGAGAAAAGTATGTTTTTCATAGCAAAAACCAAAAACATTGAATATCTAAAAAACGATCAACTCCAAAAAAAAATTCATATAACATAAATTGTGTGTTTTTACGTGCTCTACATTTTTTGTGTGGTAAGTTTTTATCTATCTCATATGGTTTAGGAGCTATGCAAAATTCCGTAAATGTCATCCAGAATAAAGTAAGCTTCCGAGACTATTCCCAAAAAATTGAAGATATACATTTTATTTGTCAGGTAAACGTGTTTATCATACGATATTTTAATCAAAATCGTTAAGCCATTTTTAAGAAAATCAAAATGTTCGAAAAAAGTTCCCTGTAAAGGGTATTTTGGGGTGGGGGATTTTTCTCAAAATCTTCGTTTCGCATCTCTGGAAGATACTAAACTTAAATACCAAGTTTGGTATTTTACCAACTTTTCGTTTTTGAGTTATCGTGTTCACAGACACACGGACACACGGACACACACACGGACCTTTTTCTGAAAAATGCTCTTTTTAGATATAGGGGACCCTAAATCATATATTTCCGGTGAAATCTCGGTATAGAATTTTTGTATGGAGTGCAATACCGTCTCTGTACACTATGCATATAGTGCGTGTAGAGAAAGTAAAACAATTGGCTGCTTGCCTACACCAACATTGCATGTCGTAACTACAGATGAGTATTCTCTGCTTTTAATGCAAAATGATAACTGAGTTCTAAATATTAGATACATGATGTTCGTACTACACATATAATGCTCAAACAAATCTGATGTATTATTTACATGGCTTTCTCTACCTATTCTGCAACAAACTATATATTTAAAAAGTTTATTCTTTTACGAATCTTCTTCACATCAAGATACACGTGGGCAGAAATGGTCACATGCATTTGCGAATACAAGTAAAATAAGAGGATACACCAGCCAAAGCGATAGTCAAAGTTTTTAAGAGGTAGTCCTTTCTGTTACTTGGCCAGGAGAAAAATTTAAGACTTCCTTTTGAAAAAATTATGGGTTTTAATATTTAAACCAATACCGAGGAAGATCTCGGAAATGGCGAACTTCACAAAAAAAATCCATTTGACACAAATTTTATGTTTTAACGAGATCTATAACTTTTGTTTTGTAGTTTATGAATTATACAAAAGGACCTCCGAGGCTGCTCTCAGAAAATGCAAGCCGTAACGTGTCATTCGGCATGAAACTATTTTAAACAAATGGTATGTTATAGAGTCATTTTTGAAAAAATAACATTTTTGAAATATGCTCCATGCAAAAATACTTTTGGGACAGATTTTTCTGAAATCCTTAGAAGATATATCGTTTTCTATTTATGCTGTTCACACATAGATATTTCGTCTACTTTTTTATTCCGAAGATCCAAAAAGTATATTATAGTTGGCTTCTCAGTAGCAAATTTTTGTGTGGAATGCAATACATTGTCTGCTTATGTACTAAGTAGTATATAGGTAGCGAAAGTAAAAACGAATGAAGACAACATTCAGGAAAAAGTGTAATTTAAACCAATAACGAGGCAGATCTCTGAAATGGTTAACTTTACAAATTATTCCTATATTTGTGTGTCTGTGTATATGTCAATAAGGCATGTGTTTTAAGCCAATCAACACATTTTTGTTGTAAATATTTGTGCATTTTGTTATGCAAGTCATTCAGAATAAAGAGGGCTTCAGAGGATAGTCCCAGAAAATTCAAGACATACATTTCATATACCTTGAAAATTTCTTAAGTATGGTATTTTAATCGAAATCGTTAAGCGGCAATTTTGAGAAAATAAAAATATTCGAAAGGATAGTTTGAAATACGAATTTTCCTGAAGATCTTCATGTACGCATCCTTGGAAGATACTTAAATACTAAGTTTGGTAGGTGCTTAACCAAATTTTTGTCTTTCGGTTATGCTGTTCACAGACACACATATGGACTTACCCATACTTTTACTTTCTCTACACGTAGGTACTATGTACAGTGTATAGAGAAGGTATAGTATTCCAACCGAAAATTCGATACCGAGATTTCACCGGAAATATATGTTTTGGGTCCCTCTGAGTCCAAAAAAAATCATTTTTGGTAAAAGGTCCGTGTATGGACAGCACAGCTCAAAAACGAAAGACTGTTAAATACCAAACTTGGTATTTAAGTTTGGTATTTTCCAAGGATGCGACAGGAAGATTTTCAAGAAAATCCCCCCACACCCAACCACCCTTTACATGGAAAAAATGTCGAAAGTTTTGATTTTCTCAAAGATGGTTTTGACGATCTTGATTAAAATCTCTTATATTTAAGATATTTACATGCCAAATAACATTTATATCTTTACTTTTTTGGCAATAGCCTCTAAAGACCTCTTTATTCTGGATGATTTTTATTGAATTTTGTATGACTGGTAAATCTTAAGAGATAAAAAAAAATCTTACTGCACAAAAAAGTAGATGATGATAAAGCATACAATTTATGTCATATACCTTTTTTTAGTGGAGTTGATTGTTTTTTGAGATATTCCTTGTTTTTGATTCCAGCTTTAAAACACTTATACTTTTCTCATACAGGAAATAGTCAACTCCTGTCCATACAAACAAAGGAACTTCAGTCAGATAGAAACCAGCTTTTGACTATCACTTTAACCTTTGACACTCCTTTATTTTGCTTCTACTTACAAGGAAGCAAGTAATAAGACTATTTCAGCTATTTTTTCTCAATTAGCATGAAAATGGAAATGGCGTTTTACTTATGGATGCTCTTTAACTAATGTGGTTTTCAGCGTCCCATTCTATATTGGGCTTGAAAGACCACTTAATTTTGCTCAGAGGTCCCTTCACCAGGCTTGAGGTTCTTTCACGTGCCGTAAATTTGCGATACGGGATCAACGGCTTTATTTCCTTTCCGAAGGAAGCCATGCCGGGTTTGAACCCGCGACCTTGGGTGTATGAAGTTAGCATGGTAACCACACCACACCAATTAGCATGAAGTAAATACAAGCATAAGCTTTGTAATAATACTTTGTTGCAGAGATGTAGATAAAATCATATGAATAGAACACAACATATTTTTCTAGTTTTTTTTTCGTTCAGGAGTCGAAATCTTGGAATGAAAATGCTGGGTGGAATACAATTCTTCTCTACCTGTTATGTACATTGTACGTTTTAAAGAAAGATGTAAATATGGTATCTTTCAAGAGCCACTTCAAATTTTAGAACACTACAACGCTTTAGTTTGAACAGAGGTACAAAACAAATAATGTCGCAGAAACAATGCTACCTTCATATATTATAACTCACCATTAACATTTTAAATAAATAAATAAATAATAGAGCAACAAGGATGTTTAAAACGCAATCCGCGTTTGTTAGAAAATACATGGACTAATGCAATTATAAAACACTGAAGCCATCGAGGAATTGGTTTAAAATTAGGTATATTGAGGGCCCTAGATACTAGTGTTCAGGACCGCGCGCAGGCCATTATAGGCCCTTTGTGAATTAAAGATAAAACCACTGGTCCATGCAACTAGAGAAGAACAAGTAATCTGAAGTGACCCTTTTAATTTTACCGTGCACCGCTGGGAGGGAGAAGAAAAGGAAAACCCGAAGGGGCACGAGATCCAGACATTCGGAGTCCCTAAAGTTACCAGTTGGTCGTCTCCTTAGCGCGGTGGTAGCGTTGCTACTTGCCAAGTGGGAGACCTGGGTTCGATTCCTAGTACCGGCGGAGGGGGTGCACTCAGCCTCGTGAGGTCCCTGGGGGACCAATTGAGGAGCTACTTGATTGAGAAGTGGCGGCTCCAAGTCATGAGGACCGCATTAACCGGCAGGGGGGTTCGACACATGGACAACATCTCATCTGCCAATACATCTGTCATGGATCAAGATGGGGGACGCAGCAGCCGGGCGGTAGGCCAAGGTTCCTTGTGAGCTGTCGTGCCTTGGAGTTAAAAAGTTACCAGTTCGAACACATCGAGTCACTTAGCCCATAGAAGTATCCTAAACTCCGGCGGTTCAATCTGGAGGCGGATACTAACTGAGCAATCGGCAACGACGCCAGGGAAGAAATATCTACAATGGGTACATCTACTATCCAGCACAACGCGCCAAACACCGTTCCCTGGTCCTACACCGTTCCCTGGAACATATGATAAGGAAGAAAATGATACTTACAGAAACTAAGGCACAGGAAAGTTGTGGGAAGAGGAACTACGCCAGCTTTAACCTACCGATCTGCGGAAACCATGATAAAACATGGTTCAGAATGGGCAGTTGCTGGAGGTTGAACTCGGGAAGTCTCTGAGAGAGTCGTATACGTTATTACTGCGCCACCTCTCTTAGTCCCTTTGTGTCTCCTGGAGGAATGTAAGGAAGACCTGAAGGCATCCGGAGTCGGAGTATAGCAAGGAAAATATCAAGGACGTGCTCCCCAAGGATTTCAGAATTGCATCATTCGCGCCATGTTCATCTCGGAGGGCTCAGGAAGAACGAGCTTCTCAGGAAAGGTCCCCAAACCAGACAGCCAAGTGTCAGGGAGAGATATTTACACATCGCGAACAATGTACCAATTGCCGTCGCCTGACCTTATAATCCTGAAACATATGAAGATGCAACAGATTAAATGAAATGGTGGGGGCCAGAAAATTCGTGGTAGAGGAGCAATCACTCCAGTATTTGCTAATCGTCCTGGGAAAACCACAAAAATCCCGAGGTAACAGTGACCGAACCGAGGGAAATTGAACCCTGGAACTGCCCACTTCGAGCCGCATATGTTACCGCAGAATTATATAACTCAGAAACTAGAGAGTTTCATACTTGTAAGCTTATTTGACTTTGCATAATGCTTAAAATTATTGGTAAAACCACAGCATTATATCACTGCAAACCACCCTGTATTAAGTCATCATTGGGTTATGCTAACCAAAAATAATTTGAGATCTTCTTGTGGTTCACCGAGAAAATGTCAAGTGCATACGAGAATTTACGGCTGTGTCGGTAAGTTGTCATGGGAGCTCGTGGTTAGAGCAACCGGACGGAGACCAGGAGATCCGTGGTTCATTTCCTGGCTATGCATTTAATTTTTCAGTCTAACTACCTGTCCAATTTCTGTCCTGCACTCAGCGTATGTGGAAAAAAATCTTATATGTACTCACATAACTTTCTCTAGCTGCTCTAAATACTAATTATTCTTGCAAAAGATTATTCATTTATCTACATCATGCTAATCGAAATAAACATTAGAAATGCTCTTATTCATACTTCGTTGTAAGAAGAAGGAAAATAGGAGTATACATTAGCCAAAACCAGTAGTCAATTTTTTTAAAAGCTGGCCACTATGTGAAACAATTAAGGTTCGCTTTGCACGGTTGCACGGTTCCGTTTGAGAAAATTTAGGTGGCTTAAAATTGAAACCAATAACAAGAAATATCTCGAAGAGGTGTTTCAGCAAGATTTACATTTTCCTGTAGAAGTTTTTGTCTACCTCTTATGGTTTAACCGTTATGCGAAACTAATCCAGAATGCAGAGGTCTTTAGAGGTTATTTGCAGTAAATTCAAAATATACATTTTATTTGTGATGACAATATATTTAGTATATGTTATTTTAATTAAAATTGCTAGCCATTTTTGAAAAAAAAAAAAACTTTTCAAAAAATTTTAAACATAAATGGTAATGAATGGTGGGGGGATTTCCTTAAAAATCTTAGTGTAACAACCTTGGAAGATACTGAACATAAATACCAAGTTTGGTATTTAAAGGTGTAATCGTATTTGAGCTATTTTGTCAATACACACACACACAGTCACGTGGGTCTTTTCCTAAAACCTCAAACCTCAGGAAACCTAAAAAATATACTAATACGATATCTTGGTGTCGTAGTTTTCAGTGCAATACAATACCTTTTCTATCCAGTATGTACATTGGAAAATGCGAGTCAGTTTGGGAATTTAGCATTGTCGTGGTAGCTCAGTGGTCAGATCCGTAGTTCAAATCCCGGCTATGGTATTGAATGTTTCAGTCTGGCTGTTTCTTTCCAACTCCTGTCGTATACAAGGCTTTGGCGGAGAAATTTCTTTGTTAAACTTTGTGATTTAACTTTCGCATCATTCTCTAACCTGTCGGGGTTACGTATGTTAAAACAATATTGATCGATAAACACTGAGTGCTTTAATAGTCATAATTATTTGTCTGGTAATGTGCAAATTATATGTTAACAAACAGATAAAATATTATATAGAATATATGCTAAAACTCAATAAACTTTGAATATATTACCATAAATTGTTTTAATCACTTAGCTAAGGCAATCTGACAGTTAAATTTTATCGGCTATAAGCAGATATTAAATTTTGGCCAATCCTTTGTATAGTGACCACAAATTTTGTGGCTTGTATTATTTTGTGTGAATCTGTTTGAGGTTTCTGTAAATTGTTATAAATTTCCGCATCAATATAGTACTTTCTTTACACGTACTATATACATAGTGTATAGAGAAGGTATTGCATTCCAATCAAAAATTCAGTACCGAGATTTCACCGGAAATGAACGTTTTAGGGTCCCTGTATCCAAAAAAAGTATTTTCAGAAAAAGGTCCGTGTGTGTATGTGTGTGTGTATGTACGTGTGTCCGTATGGCTGTGAGCACGATAACTGAAAAACAAAATTCAGTAAAATACAAAACTTTATATATAAGTTTACTGTTTTCCAGGGATGCGACACAAAGTGTTTGGGAAAAATCACTCGCCACTTTACATGGAAAAGATTTCGGATATTTTGATTTTCTCAAAAATGGCTGTAACGATTTTGATTAAAATACCGTTTATTAAAGATATTTATATAGCAAATAAAATGTATATCTTGAATTTTCTGGGAATAGCCTCTAAAGACCTCTTTATTCTGAATGAATTTTGCTGAATTTTGTGTAACTGGTAAACCGCAAGAGATGACAAAAAATTACTTCACAAAGAATGTAGATCACGTTAAAACACATAATTATGTCATTTACGTTTTTTTTTTCGTGGAATTGGTAATTTCTGAGATATTCCTTGTTATTGGTTTCAGCTTTAAAATACTTAAACTTTTCTCACACGGAAAGTTGCAAATTCCTTGCCCTGCATAGGAAGGGTTTTCAACCACATGGCAAACAGATTCGTCTGTCGTTTTAGCCGAGTCTATTCCCTTATTTTCCTTTTACTTACAAGGAAGCAAGTAATTAAGACAATATCTGCTGATGTTTATCTCGATTATCATAAAGTAGATAGATGATTAAGCTTTTTAACAATAATTTGTTACAGAGATCAGATATTTATACATGTTAAGCTTTTTGTTTCTTCTTCGTTATAATCTTAATTTAACATACATTAGTGCACTTTCGCATATATATAACAATTTAATGGTTATCAATTATAATAACCTTCTATACTTAGTCCATAATACATAAGAAGAGAACTTATTGATTTCTACCCAAAAATTCGATATCAGACATCATTTGAAGCTCACGTTTTAGGTTCCCCTAAATCCATAAAAGCATTTTTTTAGAAAAACGTTCCATGTGTGTCTGTGAACAAGTTATCTAAAAAACCAAAAAGTCGGTTACATTTCAAAATGTATATTTAAGTTCAATTCTTCCAAGAAACATTTTAAAGAAAATTCAATTTCCAAACTACCCCTTTACATTGAAGTTTTTCAAATGTTTCGATTTACTCAAGAATTGCTCACGATTTTTATTTAACTATTATATATTAAAGATATTTACATGATAAATAAAAATGTATCTTTCATTTTCTGAAAACAGCCTCTGAGGTCTTCATTCTGAATGACTTTTGCGTAACTAATAAACCGTAAGAAATAGACAAAAACGTTTTACACAGAAACTATAGATTTCGTTAAAACACACAGTTTTGTAGAGTTAATGGTTTCCCAGACATTCCTTGTAATGTTTTCAATTTTAGAATGTTTATACTTTTCTTAAACTGCATGTTGTCACCAGTTTTTCTTTTGTATTATTCCTGGTCATGTAAAGAGAAACGAACTTCAAATTGAATCGCATAGTGACAGCTTTTAAAATATTTTATTCTCACTTTTGCGTAGTATTTTACTTCTACTTTTAAGGATCCATATATTAAGATCATTTTGCTAATATTTATTTCAATTAGCACAGTGGATAGAAGGATAATACTTTGTAAGAATAGTTGTTTGAAGTGTAGTTATAGAATGCCATGTGAAGAACACATTAGATATTTTTATCTTCCCATGATAAATAAAATATATACAATCTGAACTTAGAATGCATATTACGCTTGTGCATCACTATAAGACAAAATATGGACGAACTTTGTGAAGTTTGATGATTTTATATATCACATCTCCTGAACAATGGATCGCTGGCAAAAGATTCTCTGCACTGGTTGAGCAACAGACATTATATAAATGCGTTTCAACAACTCACATAAACCTTAAAGAGAATTCATTATTAGCTGATACTTCTTTCAAAATAGCATACGAACTTACATCATCAATCCTAAAAGTAATAGCACCCTATCACAAATATAAGACGAGTGGAGAATTTCTTTCGTACTTTGACACTGATAAAGAATGCGCCATTCTTGTAATAAAACTCTTTAACTGCAAAAATAACAGTAAATAGATTGGAATGTGCTTTATCGCTAGACTTCAAGTTACTTTGTCAGCAGTTTTCAAGTACTTTATTCTTATCGCCGGCTTAAAACATTTTTGTCTGCAGTTGATAGAAAGATTCCATTTTGTACTTCTGAAAAAGACATTATATCCCGTCGAATGATGAAAGGAAAGGGAAACCGAGGTGAGTACAGATATATTTATTTATCATAAAGAGGTAGGAAGCTCGTACCGTTCGCCGTTCCGCAATATAGAACCCCCTTAAACGACCAAACAAGGTGGCTGAGGCGTTTCGTCCGGGACTGGTATTCAGGGGGTCGTGGGATCGGTTCCCCGCGGCCGATCTCTCTGACTCATGGGTTTTTCGGGTTTTTCCCGGGTCACAAGGCGAATGCTGGGGATGATTATTCATTTTCCCGATGATTATTCATTTCTCTTAAAATGTCATCTTCATTTCATCCCAACTGTCTTTTTCAGGGTTGTAAATGTCAATGATGACTGCGGCAGAGGCATCATTCCGTAGAGGTGACTGCGCTCGATAAATCAGCTCTCGGCAGCGAGATCACTCAGGTGGTGTATCCGGGCTCCTGGCGCTCCCCGCGTGGAGATGAAGAACTTCTTGTGAACTGTTAGGGACCCTCCACGGCGGGTCTCTCCCTGTATGGATGTCGGCCACCCTCTGAAACTATTCTCATCTCATCCTCTTCCTCAGGAGTCCGATGTACAATAAGCCAATGACTGCAGTGCGGAATACCCCTCCGTAACGTACACATACACCCTTAAACGTTTTCCCTCTTGCGGACCATGTGGCAAGTAGTTCCTACACCAATGTACAAGATTCATGATTCTTTCTTCTCGACTATGGGAAAGCCCATACATTACAGGACTTAGGGCAAGTCTACTTCTACAACACGAACCAAACCATTGTGAAATATTTGTTGTTTCCTTCTCGTGTGGAGAACTTACTACTTCTACAACACGAACCAAACCATTGTGAAATATTTGTTGTTTCCTTCTCGTGTGGAGAACTTACACCCCCCTAGGACTTACAAGACAATGCATGGGCTCAGAAGCCTATTGAGGAGCAGAGGCTGTTTATCAGAGAGAAGCCAGGGTGATCAGCCTGATACTTAGTATGAAAGTGAGGAAGTGGGTAATATGAAACGACGGTGAACTGGATGATAGGTAAGATGCTTATGGAATGAATTGCGGGGTAATTGGCGGACCCGGAGAAAGCCCATCCTAAAGCAATACTTGACACTATAAAACATGCAGAAGTTAAAGGTATAAACATTTATAGACTTGCTTCGTCCATCACAAGTCCCACGTGGTTCTGAAATACACGTGGAATAATTTCGCGACTTTCAGATCACTCCCTTTCCGTTCTTCCATGTTTCTCTTATCAAATATACCATGTACTACAAGGTCACAAATACAGATGCTAAGAAGCTTAGAGTGGTAGTTATAGCGCATTATCATCTACAAATTGTTTTTAATCTATTAGGGGTCTGATCAACCTCCTTGCATTAGTAATGACCTGGGTTGGGAAGTTCGTACCGTTCGCCGTTCCGTATATAGGTTGCGACCATCTCGCCGCTTCAAACAGCCATTGATAAGAGAGGCAAACGAACTTGTCGTAAGTAAACAGTACTGTTTCCAGAGAACAAAAATGATTTATGAGACATTAGTAAAAGCAGATTATTATGTACAACATATAAATTGTTACATTATATATGGCGTACTCTGACTGATTCCCACCTTTACATATGTACACTATAAAAACACTCAAGAAATTACAACACGAATTGTAATATTTACTGATCGAATGTAAAATAATATCCAAATAATAAAATTCTTTAAATATCTTTAGACTCTTAATAGGTAAAAACGAAAACAGGAATTTAACTAAATCTTTACTCATCTGCAGCCGTATTAATGAAAAGTATAATGTAAATCTCATTCTACATTCCGACAAACAAAATTTGTAATGCGAAAATGTTCGTTCCTCTTAGTATGATATATCATTATCACCAAGCAAATAGCATTTGTTGGGATCTAACAGTGCAGCTTGTATGTGATACATCACATTGAACCCTGCATTCTTTACATATACGCTGTTCATTTTCATCTTTATTTCAGGTAGGATGCTCGTGGATTTGTAGATCCGTCTTGACAGTTCTATATTCCGCACAGATTCAGTTCAGCCTCTGGACTATAACAGTATGGTAGTTGTATGTAACCTTCTGAATAAAGTTGCAATCAATAATACGTTTCTGTAAAGCTGTTCTGTTACTAGACGTTTGATAGTTTGTTTACTAGAACTGTCATCGGTTTCTGAATAAGTACATGCATAAGTGCACTGCTAGAAAACTTGCTATTGTTGTAAAACAAATTAATTTTGCTCACATTTGAGCAGAACAAGATGTTATTCGAAAGCCTTCCTTCGTACCGACGTGGTTCTGTGTTATGCAGTAATAGCTGTTTTGCAGTAATGGATTGCACTCTAAGTTTGCCTTTGCTCGTGCAAGTAGCGCCGCATGATATTGCAAAGGCTGGCCGCTCTTAATCTGCATAAGGAAATTGGTACGAACTTCCTAGCTCTGGTAATGACTAAGGACAAACATGCAAGAACAACTTGCATCAAAACAAGCACGAGATGCGATAACAGACTATTTGCAAACCTTAGAAAGTTGAATCAAGACTGGAGGAATCGAGGGGACCCTGCCCATCCAAAATTTTCTTTCCCAGCACAACCGCAGTGAAAAATAATCTCATAAACTTTATTACTTTCTCCAACGCATATGTACAATGTACATAGATAGAGAAGGTATCTAGAGTATGCCACCCAAAATTTAATATCGAGATTTCACCGGAATATATGTTTTGAAATTCCCTTAATCCAGAAAAAACGTTCTTAGAAAAAGGTCAGTGTGTGCGTGTGTGTGTGTGTGTATGTATGTAGACAGCATACCTCAACAACGAAAAGTTCGTTAAACACCAATCTCCCAAGGATGTGACACGAAGATGTTCAAGAGAAACCCCCACCCCAAACTACCCTTGACAAATAATATTTTATATCTTGAATTTCCTTGGAATAGCTTTTGAAGATGAAGTTTGCTGCAGTTTACATTATTGGTAAACATATGAAACAGACAAGAATATACTACACAAAAAATATATCTTTTTAAAACGTACAATTTATGTAATTTACATTTTTGTTGTAGAGTTGAAGGTTGCCGAGATAATCGTTGTACTTTGTTTTCAATTTTAAACGACCTACATAGCGTTTCTCAAACGAGGTTACCTTTATTTTCATTTCTCTTATTTTACCGACAATGTAAAGGGAACCGAACTTCAATTGTTCACATAGCTACCAGTTTTTAAAAGATTTGACTGTCTCTTTGGCATAGTGTAATCCGTTATTTCCCCCTACTTAGAAGGAAACAAATAGGACTATTTCTGTTAATATTTATCTCGATTAGCAAAATAATAAAATATAAAGGAATAATCTTTTGTAATGCCAGATTATTTGTGGAACAGCTAGAGAAAGAGTGTGAATGGAGCACTTCAGATTTTTTTCAAAGGGAAATTTGTTTAAGACATTTGATAACATGGGAAGTTTTAAAGATATGCTTTTTCTGGTTGCCCATATTCTCTCTTGCTTTCCAGTGCTTCTGTGGAAATAACGTTTTGCACGAAAAGGTTATTAAGGGCATACTTGAGAAGCACATCTGGAGTAGTCTGGATGTTATTTCTGTCTGATGATAAGTAGATAAGTCCTCTAGTATTCCAAGAAGACTTTGTTTTGTATTATTTTCTCTAGCCCCCAATGTACATTGTACGATACATACCTAAAAATTCGATGTTAAGGTTTCACCGGAAATATATATTTTGGGGTCCCTTGAGTCCGAAAAATTTTTTTTAGAAAAAGGTCCATGCGTGTGTCTGTGGGCACCGTTAAATACCTAACTTAGTATCTTCCCAGGATGCGACACAAAGATTTTCAAGATAATCCCGCAACACGGAAAAATTTTCGAAAATTTGGATTTTTTTTTTAAAAATGGCTATAACGATTTGATTAAAATCCCAAATATTAAAGCTATTTACATCCCAAATAAAATGTATCTCTTCAATTTTCTGGGTATAGTCTCTGAAGACCTCTTTATTCTGGATGAATTTTGCCAAATTTTGCTTAACTGCTAAACCGTAAGAGATAGACAAAAACTTACTGTACAAAAAATGTAGATCTCGTCAAAACACATAATTTATGTCCTCTACGTTTTTGTTGTGGAAGTAACCGTTTCCAAGATATTCTTTTTTATTAATTTCAATTGTGAAGTAGGTACTTATACTTTTCTCAGTCATAAAGCGTCCGTTTTTCTTTTGTTCTACTCCTGGCCAAGAAAAGAAGCGATTTGCAATGACTATCGCATAATAATAGCTTTTAAAATATTTGCCCATCACTTTAGCCTAGTGCATTCCCTTAGTTTCCTTCCACTTATAAGGAACTAAGTAATAAGAACATTCTGCTAATGTTCATTTCGATTAGCACTGCGTAGAAAGAAGAACAATATTTTGTAAGAAGTTTGTAGAGCAGCTAGAGAAAGTCGTGTGAGTATAATACATCAGACTTTTTTGTTCTATAAACATACTCGTGCTTTCAAATACTTTAGATTCTGAGAAAAAAATTATTAAAATCCGTTTGTTAGAATCAGTATGTTTAAATAAACACCACACTGCATCAGAATCCAAATTGTGACTTGTTTTAAATTACTCTTGACAATTGGGCACATATATTCTGGCTCTGTGTTTCCAAAGTCGCAGGTAAAATCCCGGTCCAACTCGATGCTTTTTAAGTGTGCTTAATAGGATAGCCCCATGACAATAGAAATTTTGGAGTGTTAAAGAATTTCCGCCGCTGATATGATTCTGGCAATTGACAACGTCGTTAACAAAGAAAATATGTATTATTAATTCTGGATCCACTGCCCCTGGATTGTTGCAGTTGTACGCGTAGTTCCAGTATTGTTGAAAACATCAAACTGCGCAAGCAACGGCTTTACAAAGGACTGGATTGTAGTATTATCATCCTAGCAAATGGGCGCGTGTAGTAAAGCTCGTTTCATACAGCTACACCAGTGACGGTCACTGGTGACGATCACCGGTGACTGTGTGAACACTCCTTGATCACTGGTGCTCGACACTGCAGGTATTGCCAACTGATTAGTTAGTAAAATGGACAATAAGACGCGCCCTTAATTTTGTTATGAACATTTTGAAATAAAGGTGTTTTTTAAATTTTCTCTTTATTCGCCTTGTAGGGGTGAGTTCGTGGTTTCCGCGCTCATTCATTTTTTCATTCCATTTTGTTGTTATAGCTTAACGTCCTTTAATCTCCATTTTGTCCACTCTTCTCGTATTGAGACTGGATAACGGTACACTTGCTATTAGTAACACAAAATAAAGGGTGTGAGGGATACAAATGTTCTTAAAGGTTATAAACTCTTAGCCTCGTACAGGGATCCTATGGTACAAAAAATACGGTATAAAAGTGAAAAAAATAACATACAACTTACCAATTTTGTTTTTTTCCTCCATGCTCTTCTCATTGAAATCAGGCACATACTTATTTACAATTTCTTTCCATGCATTCGTTTTCAACACTTGTTGCTATAGTCATCGCTTTTAATGCCTAAAATAGCAGGACGACTTTCTACTTCACTTGTAAAATACTCCGTATTAATTAAATCTAAACTCATGATTACAATGTGTACAGTATAATGTGAAATGAATGTTTAGCTGTGCTCAGAAATGACTGTCTGTTGGCAAATCCGCAACACTGTGTCTGTGATCTGTGTCCCAGTGCGAACACTCCAATTTAAACTAGTGTATGTCCGGCGGTGACTGCACTGAACACAGTGACCGTGTCCGACACAGTGACGAGGGTGAGACACTGCTGGGTCACGTGACTCGGTGAGGCAGTGTAGTGTCCCGATGTGAATGCTCCAATTCAAATGAATGTATCTCTATCAGTGACCGTCACCAGTGTCCCAGTGTGAAACGAGTGTGTTTAAAAGGACAGCCCCATGACAATAGAAATTTTGGAGTGTCCGCTGTACGAAACCCGTCGCTGATATGATTCTGTTAACAAAACATATATTATTAAGTCCGGATCCACTGCCTCTGGATTGTTGCAGTTGTGCGCGTAGCCCCAGTATTGTTGAAAACATCACACTGCGCACCACTTTACAAAGGACTGGGTTGTTGTGGTACATGCCATCTTAGCAAATGACGTGCAGTAGTGGCTCGAGAAATAAACAAAGAAATTCTGATGAATAACATTTACATGACTTTCTTTAACTATTCTGAAACAAACTATTCTTACTAAAGGGTATTTTATCTACTTTATACTAATCGAGATAAACATTAGCAGAAATAGTCTTATTACTTAGTTTCTTAAAAGAAGAGAGGAAATAAGGGAATGCACTAGGCTAAACGATAGTTTCTTCGAAAACTTGGTTTCATATGATTGAATTCCGTTTTCTTTGCATGGGCAGAAGTAAAAAAAAAAAAAAAAAAAAAAAAAAAAAAAAAAAAAAAAAAAAAACCAATGAAAATTACCGTTTTAAGTATTTTAAAAAAAGACATAATTGTGTGTTTTAATGACTAGGTACTACATTTCTGTGTAGTAAACGTTTATCTATCTCTTACCGTTTACCAGTTATACATTAATCATTCAGAATGAAGACACTATTCCTATGGAATTCAAGATATACCTTTATTTTTATATAAACATTTGTAATATATAGTATTTTAATCAAAATCGTTAGAGCCATTTTTGATAAAACTATTTTCGAACGTTCTCCCATGTAAAGGATGTTTTGGGATGGCGAAATTTTCTTGAAAATCTTTGTGTCGCATCCTTGGAAAATGCTGAAATTGAATATCAAGTTTGATATTTAACTGCCTTTTCGTTTTTGAGTTATCTATTTACAGACACATGGATACACATACTCTCAGGTACCTTTTTCTAAAAATGTTTTTTCTTTTGATACAGGATGCCCTAAAAGTATATTTCCAGTGAAATATCGGTATCAGATTGTTGGATGAACTACTTGTGCATAAAGTATAGAGTATAAAAACTATATTATATAATGAGAGCTGCCAGAGCTGAAGGAAGTTAGTTGTGACAGACTTCAGAGAGTGCAGTTAGGTTAGAAAAGCAGCCGAAAAAGTCGACAGCTGCGTATTTCAGCGTCGAGGCAACGAGAAAATAAAACTGTTCTGCAGGTATTGGAACAAGCATTTTTGTTACAATATCAATGTAACATGGCCAGAATTAAAACAAAAGAAACAGAAATGACAAATTTACGTTTGAGAAATGTTTTAATTATCTTAAAATTAACCAATAACAAGGCATATTTCGCAAATAGTTAACTCTACAAAAATTGTATGTGGTATATATTGTGCGTTTTAATGATATCCGTGTTTTGTGTGTTTTTGTCGTATTTCTTACGGTTTGCTAGTCGTGCAAAGATCATGCGGGATAAAGAGATTATTCCCAGAGAATTCAAGTACATTTGAATTTTCATTTGCAAGTCTTACAAATGTGTTATTTTATGCAAGTTAGTAGCTTTCGGCCCTATCCAAATTATATTCTATTTTCATCCCTGAGCTGCACTTCATTTTGATGTGGGAATGAACTTGGATGTGACTTTACCGCCTAAAATCTCTCTTATTTTTTCAATGCATTTATTTGCGACAACCTTTCGCCCCATTGATTAATGAAAATAAAATGTTCCTTTTTAATAGAATGTTTTAGGCTTAAGTAGATTGTTGTGCAGATAAACTACAGCAAAACAGTTTTTAATATTTGTGTAGTATAGATTTTACTGCTTCTGTCGTGTTTTTCCAGCTTACTTTACACATCTTGTTTAATAATAATGTAAAACAATTGTTTCGTGTTTTGCAGAGTTTAAGGAAGCCTTTATGCTGTTCGATAAGGATGAAGATGGCACCATCACCATGGCAGAACTTGGAGTTGTCATGAGGTCATTGGGCCAACGACCTACAGGTGGGTCTACATTGTGTTGTGCCATTTCCGTTCAACTTTGATTCTGGCTATCATATTATTTTCTCCGCGAGAGGGCAGAAATGAGAAGGAAATTGCCATTAGGCGGTAACGGTTGTGCTATTCCCTTCAGGAGCTGCTTAGCTCGAACAGCTGAGAGCAGCCTGATTTTGGTCGAGCAGTTGAGCTCAGTTCAGTCGGTCAAGGTTAACCCGGTAAGTAAGTCATGTAAAAAAATATTTCCTATTTCGCCTTAATTGGCCCTTCTGACTCCTGTTTTTCATATGGGTATACGCTATTTAATGCGGTCGCTTCATGTCAGTTTACAAATTTATTCTGTGCGAGGAATCAATGTTGAAGTATAATATTTATTGATTATATATACTTTTTCTAAGATGAGCGAAGCCTTGGTAAGTGTTGTGTAATCCAGTTATTGAACAGAGCAAAATATAAATTCAGAGCTCAGGGTTAAACTTTTTGAGGGCCATGTCTTGGGGATAGGCCTGAGTTATTTGTTTCAGATTATTTTATAATGATTAAATTGTTGATTTATTAATATTTTATCCAGTTATTGAAGGGTACATAGTGTAAATATGTTATTTTGTGTTCTGAAAAGCTTCACTTTTCCTTACGCAAAATCTGTTCAGTTAAGTCTTCCGCGTAAAGGTTTCCCTGTATGTAGATTAATTCGCAATAACATGCTTTCGTATTCATTCTGCCACTTGGGTTTCGTCATTCTCTAGACCAAATAAATGGTCACTAAATTAATAAGCTGTAGCGCTCTTGTACATGCTGTTATTTATGAGTGATTGATTATGTAATGGAATAGTGTCTTAGTTCTGTTAATGGAACTTATGTGAAATAAATGGCATCCAGAATTGAATCATACATTTTATATATTTAATGAGAGGAACATTCCTTATACCCTAATAGGGATTTGTCGTGAACCTCAAATACCCAATAATTAAAAAACATGAACTGTAACAAAAATGCAGCTTTGGTGAATTCTTTAAAAGCATAGTTATGCCCAGTTATGCCAAAATGCACAAATTATATAGAATGATAATCTTAAAAGATGTTTCTTTCAGGAAAGTATGAAATTGAATTAGAAAAAATACAATTCCATTTTGAATATTCTTATATATATTTGATTCTTTTGTTTTGAGTTATTATTAATCGTGATAATACTAAGATCAAAATCACACTGGGGAGTGTGTTTTTAAGTTTGATACGGCTTACACTACGTCCATAATGCAAGGCATCTGGTGCAGGCGCAATGCTGCCAAGTGTATTGCTATTCCTCACATGAAATTATTTACCTATTAATGCTAATTTCTCAGGTAAAAAGTAGTATAAATTATTACCTATTAGTATTGCACTTACTGGCAAGTCTTAGCTTGCAAGGTAATATTTTAAATTGGTGCTACTCATTCTCATTTCCATTTACCAACGAACGCTTTCGCTTAAATGTCAGGACCTCAGGTTAGGATGAACATATATATGCTAGAATTTCATATTTTCAGTATTCACCTGCTACTAGAGTGAGCTCTAACAGCTGTTTCATGTCACGGCCGCTTAGAATAATCTATATAGTGAATAGTGTAATATGCACGATATGGATAAAAAATACCATGCCTGAGAACCAGGAAGTTAAACTTGGTCGTCTTATTTCCCGTCCCCGAGCCCCGGGAAATCATCCCATGAATTCTGAACACTCTCATTAAAATACATACATTCCAACTTGTTGCTCTCGATATAGTTGCCGTTCTCAGTTGTTGTAAACCAGGTTTTACTTTTAATGGATAAGTTTATGTGAACGCTTATCTACATGGGTCTTTAATTGTAGATGATCAAAATTGTACTCGTAATGCTAGTGTTACTACTCACGCTTTCATTTCTTTTATCTATTACTTCCCTCACAAACCGACCCAATACTTCCCTCGCATTAATTCCATCTCAGACTCCCAAGCCAGATACAACATAGTACTTATAAGTGAACATTCAGTAGATTTGTTACCCTATAAGTATTTAACAATATACGAGGGTCAGTCAATAACCGATGCCTCCTATTTTTTTTTTCTCCTAAACTAAGTTATGTGAACAATTGAAGTTTAGCACAATTCTTGAAACCTTCTGTTCCACTCCACTGCAATAGCAACTACATATGCCTACCGGTGGCAGCACTGCTTTCTGATGCAAAATGGCTGACATTGATGTCGTATTAGACAGAATTCTGTCATTGAATTCTTGAATGTGGAAGGCGAAACGTCTATTTGCATTCATGAAAGGCTCGCAAGAGAGCATTGGTGATGCAACAGTGTAATTCAGCATGGTTAGAAGGCAAAGTGACCAGCGGATAACAACGGATGAATTGTGTTGCATTACGTCTCTCAGCAAAGGCAGTGTAATGACAATTACTCAAGAACTGAGGACTCGAAAGCGTGTTCGCAGTGGTTACTCTGAATGCTAACCGAGCAGAATACGGAGGCATGAAAAACAATAGCCTCGGAACATTTGTAGTGCTTCAATTTGGATAAGGAAGTCATTGCAGGCTTCACTTTCCAGACGCAGAAGCTGTTCAATGACTTCGGAAGCAAGAGTGTGCATTTTATCACAGAGGAATGCATGTCCTTGTTAAAAGGTGGACCAAAACTGTGGAAAAGAATGGGAATTACATCCTCAATGTTGTGGCTTTCATGCTGTGTAATCAATGTTTAATTTTCTTGCAAATTAAAAAAGAGAAAAAATAGAAGACATTAGTTGTTGACTGACCCTCTTATCTACCAATTAAAGTAACTATCGCTAATCTTAAAAACATTAGCTAAGTCAATGCTATGGAGGGGACAACTAGTACCTCGTCACCCAATGGATCCTTCGTGCGTACATCCTTGGGAGAAACGGATCATGTGAAGCAACCGTAGGAGATTTATGTGCTGGAAGACAGGCCGACGTAGTTGACAGAGAGGTGCAGAATTCCCTAACAGTTACAGGCTTGACGACCCGCCCACATGGGGGTCGCTCGAGATGTTTCTCGAAGGATGCTCAGAGGACACACTCTATCGGGGAAACACGACCCCAGCAGTAGAGGCTACCATCTGACAGGACCGAAAAGAAGTTCCAGAGCGACATCCTCTGCGCCACCTGTTCGAAACCAAACCACCACTGAGCCCCAGAATCAACCTGAAACATGAAAGATAGAAATGCAATGAGAGTAAATCACGGCTCCAGCATTCACACCTTATCAACAATTGTCAGAGTGGATGGCCTCCTGAATACGAGCCTCCACCGTGGAACCATCTTGATCATTCTGTTTTCCCCTCTAGAAAATTAGGTCCTCAGATCTTGGTTCGTGTTCGAGTGGTTACACCGCTCGACTCTCAACAAGGCGAGCCGGGTTCGATACCCGGGGACCACATGTGGCATTTGCGATGGACAAAGTAGTGACAGAGTGTCTTCTTTGGGTTTTCCGGTTTCTTTTCCATTCACTCCACCTCTTAGTCCATAATCATGTTATGCTCATCCAATTTACTACAATTTCATAAAATCTTCTTCTCACTCTAATATCAGGCATCTGACTGATCATCCAATATGGCCACTCCCTCTGTGATCAAGAGTCTGTCTTCTACTCAACAAACATCAGACCCCAGGTGCTGGACTGTAAGTCCTAAGGAGTAAGTCCTATATACGAGGATGGTAAATACTGAAAGAGGACAAAGATCCTCCCAAAAAATAAGCTTTTTAAAGAAAATCCTTAAGCCCAAATCGAAAAAAAAAATTACATTTTTTTTCTTTTGTTATTTGTTCATTAATTGTTCATTCTATGAAAATGTAGTTTATACTGCATAGTTTTGTGTTTGGTTGATTGAAATGTTCAAATATTTACCTTTATCAATTAATTTCTAAAAATAGTACTGTGTATTTAGCTTTTAGAGTATTAATTACTTTAAATGTGAATTACTAAAAACAAGATTTTTCACCATAAATGGTTCGTTTTGTCTGAGACTACTGGGTTTATCTGCATTAAACTTGTACAACATAATACAAACAATCCTATGATCATGTAGAGTTGTTTATTTGAAATCATTCCAATAGTTTATTTTTAAAAAATAAATGATGTATTACATTCGCCTGATTTCTCTACAGAAACTATTCTGTAATCAAACTATTCTTCTCTATACAGGGATAAGCATTAGAAGAAAGGGTGTTGTTGCTGGCTTCGTTGTAAGTAGAAGGGAAATAAGGGAATGCAATAGGAAAACCGATACTCAAATTCTTTAAAAGCTGGACAAATGTGGTGCAATAGCAATTCAGTTCTATTTCGATTGCTAGGAGTAAAACAAAAGAGATATGAAACGAATGGAAACTTACCGTTTGAGAAAATTATAGTAGTTTAAAAATTAAAAAAACAAAATAATGATTATCTCGAAAATCGTTATTTCACAAAATATGTATATGACATATATTATTTGTTTTAGTGAGGTCTATATTTTATGCAGCAAAATTTTTATATATATATATATATATATATATATATATATATATATATATATATATATATATTATGGTTTACTTTAGTTATGTAAAAGTCATTCAAGATGAAGACTAGTTCAGAGACTATTCCCAAGAAACCCAGGACATACATTTTATTTGCAGTGCAAATATCTTTGATATACAGTATTTTAATCGAAATCGTTATAGCCATTTTGAGAAAATCGAAAATTTCGATATAAGCGGTAGTTTAGATTGGAAAATATTCCTGAAAATCTTTGTGCCGCATCTTTGGAAGATGCTGAACTTAAATATCAAGCTTGGTATTTAATCGACGTTTTGTTTTTTAGTTATTGCCTTTTCACACTCACATGGAAACTCACGCATAGACAGATACAAACACTGACCCTTTTCTAAAAATGCTTTTATTTTGATACAGGGAGTCATATAAATTATATTTCCATTGAAATAACGGTACCATTTCTTTCGATTTACTAGGTGTGGCGTAGAGAAAGCAATAAAAAGTCAGAAGTTTTATTACAGCTGTTAGAGATTTATAAAAACCAATTCCAATCAGCATTTTAACATCAAAACAAATCAACGTACTCAGAAGGAATGAATAAACATCGCGTGAAAATATTATATTTCTATTTCAATTGGTTTCTGAGATAATGGATCATTCATATAGGCAATTTAACATTACTGAGATAGGCTTTGTCAAAAGCATGTCAAATTTGGCACTTAAGGTGAACCCTATCTTGCCAATGTTAAAGTTTGACCCATTATCTCAGCAACTATTTCAGATAATGAGCTAAATTTTTCAAGGTATATTCAGCAAAACCTTTACTGTTGATTAATAAAAAATAAAATATTTGTGTTCATTAGAAGGAAAGGTATGCTTTACTTAAAAAAATATCTAAAAATGTTATTGAAAAATAATGAGGTTTAAATGGAAAGAAAATAGCTAATTCACATACACAAAAACATTTACGTAAAATAAATGCTATTTAGATGCAAATTTATTATAAAAATTTCAGAACTTTATGTCAATTATTTTCTGAGATAATGGGACTTTTGTATAGATAATTTTAATCCTTCAGAAATTGATTTTAAACATAGTATTAAAAAATCTGATAAGTTCCATTCTCATGACTTTCTCGGTATGACTGCAACAAATTATTCTATTTACTTCATCTAATGGAGCAAACATTAGCAGAAATAGTCTTATTACTTGCTTCCTTGTTAGTAGGAGCGAAATAAGGATGTACCATAGGTTAAAGCGATAATCAAAAGCTGGTTTCTCTGCGACTGAAGTTCCTTTATTTGTATGGACACGAGTTCATAAAGTCCTGTATGAGAAAAGTTATAGCTGAAAAAAAGACAAGTAGTATCTCAAAAACAATCAACTCCACGAAAAAAATGTATATAACATGAATTGTGTGTTTTAAGGGGCTCTACATTTGTTGTAAGTTTTTGTCCATCTCTTGCGGCTTAGCAGTTATGCAAAATTCCGTAAAATTGACCGAGAATAAAGTAGTCTTCAGAGGATATTCCCAGAAAATTCATAGTATACATTTGATTTGTCATGTAAATATCTTTAATATACGATATTTTAATCAAAATCGTTAGAGCCATTTTTATAAAATGAAAATTTTCAAAAAAGTTTCATGTAAAGGGTAGTATGGGGTGGGGGAATTTTTCTCAAAATCTTCGTGTCGCATCCCTGGAAGATACTAAACTTAAATACCAAGTTTGGTATTTTACCGACTTTTCGTTTTTGAGTTATCGTGTTCACAGACACACGACACACGGACTCACTGACACACACACACACACGCACGGACCTTTTTCTGAAAATACTTTTTTTGGATACAGGGGACCCTAAAACATATATGTCCGGTAAAATCTCGGTATCGTATTTTTTGGTGGAGTGCAATACCTTCTCTATACACTATATACATAGCACGTAAAAAATGTAATCTAACTTTCCAAACAGAACTTTGCTGTACTTCGAAATTCTCACACTAAGGCAATATGAGCGAAATGCATTGCTGCCAGTAGCTAAAGTAAAAATTTCCGAAAAAAAAATAATTTCATCTCTAGCACTAACATTTACAAAGTTATTGATGTTTTATCAAGTGAGTGTACCAAAATGTCCTAAAAAGCTGCCACGTAGGATTATTTTCAACAATATTTATACTTGTTTAAAATTAGCATACCTCTATGAAAGTTATACCAAAATGAGTGGGAGACTCGAAATACATACAATTAAAACATGAAACTGGCAAATATTACGAGAATCCCATTTCGACTCCCCTTAATACTTCGAGGCTATTAACTTTTAGGCAAGTACACTTTGCTCGAATCTTTTAGCTCCAGGAAAGTATACAAAGAATGCGTTTTCAAAAGCTGCCGCATCATATCTTGACTTTCTCTAGCACGTATGTACAATGTACATAGTAGATAGAGAAAGTATTGTATTCTACCCTAAAATTCGATACCGAGATTTCACCTAAATCCAAAAAAAAAAAAAAGCATTTTTAGAAAAAGATGAATGTATGTATTTATGTGTGTGTGTGTGTGTGTGTGTGTGTGTGTGTGTGTGTGTGTGTGGACAGCATAAGTCAACAACGAAAAGTCTTCCAAGGATGCGACACGAAGATTTTCAACCCCCCCCCCTGTCATCTTACCTTTACATGGAACATTCTTAAAAAATGTTGATTTTCTCAAAAAGAGCTCTATTTTATTAAAATTCCATATGCTTAAGAATGTTTTTAAAAAAAGAAATGTGTATCTTGAACTTTCTGGAAAAAGCCTCTGAAGACCTTTTAAGGCACACAATTATTTATTTATATATATATATATATATATATATATATATATATATATATATATATATACATACATATATATCCGTAAAACACACAATTTATGTCATATATAGTTTTTGTATAATTAATCGTTTCCGAGATTTTCCTTGTTACTGGTTTCAATTTTAAGATTCTTAAGTTTTTTCATGCGGGAAGTCAGCTTTCGTTTCATATCTCTTTTGTTTTACTCCCGGAATGAAAAGAGAACCGATTTTCAACTTTTTCACATAGTGACGATCTTCTAAAAGACTATCGCTTTAGCTTAGTATATTATCTTGTTTCCTTTCTGCTTACAAGAAATGTTACATGCTAATGTTTCTCTTGACACTTTGTAGAGAAAGTCATATGAATGCAAACCACCAAAATTTTCTTTAACACCCTTAATTTTCTGCAGGTTCATTTGTCTTACTGAGTCACTATGGTAAACCTGTTTTTACTTTCGCTACACAGTACATGGTACATAGCTAGAGAAAGTATTGAACTCCATCCAAAAATTCGATACCGAGATATCACAGGGAATACGCGTTATAGGGTCCCCTATTTCCAAAGAAAGCATTTTAGAAAAAGGTCCGTGTGTGTCGTGTGTCTGTGAACCCGATAACTCAAAAACGTAGTCGCTAAAATGCCAAACTTAGTATTTAAATTCAATATCTTTCAAGCTTGCGACACGAAGACTTTGAGGAAAATCCCCAATACACCAAACAACTCTTCACATGGAAAAGGTTTTTAAATGTTTGATTTTCTCAAAAATGATTCTAAAGGTTTTGATTAAAATAGCGTATATTAAATATATTTATATGACAAATAAAATGTGTATCTTGAATTTTCTGGAAAAATCTTCTGAAGACCTCTTTATTCTGGATGAATTTTGCTGAATTTTGTATAACTAGTAAACCATAAGAGTTCGACAAAAATGTACTGCATAAAAAGGTAGATCTCGGTAATTCACATAATTTATGTCATATGCAATTTTTTGGGGAGCTGATCATTTTCTAGATATTCCATGTTATTGGTTTCAGTTTAACAATAATTTTCTCATTCTCAACTCCTGGAAAAGCAACGAAGCGGATTTCAACCACATGACATCCAACTTTTAAATTATTTGGCTATCGCTTTACTCTAATGCATTCCCTTATTTCCTTTCTACTTACATAGAACCAATTAATAAGACCATTTCTGCTTATGTTTATCTCGATTTGCATGAAGTAGGTAGAAGAATAAGCTTTATAACTATAATTTGTTACAGGGGTGTAGAGAAAGTCATGTGAATGGAACACGTCAATTTTTTAGAGATGGAGGGAGGGCAACTGCTGCAGTTTTTATTCAATTGTTGAGTTAGGAAGTGTTAGCAATTTAACAAATGAATTCATTATTATACCCATCTTGTGTATCATCCTCCCTGTTTTAGATAACATTTATAGACGATCATTTCTAAAATTCTGATGTGTACCATTCACATGACTTTCTCTACATCTCTGTAAACAAATTATTATTAAAAAGCTTATACTTCCATTTACTTCATGCTAATCAGAAAAATTAGCAGAAATAGTCTTATTACTTGCCTCCTTGTAAGTAGAAACGAAATAAGGGAGTACCATAGCTTAAAGTGATAGTCAAAAGATGGTTGCTATGTGACTGAAGTTCCTTTGTTTGTATGGACAGCAGTTGACAAATTCCTGTATGAGAAAAATATAAGTTTTTCATAGCAGAAGCCAAAAACAAGGAATGTCTCAAAAACGATGAACTCCACGACAAAAAAATATATAGAGCATAAATTGTGTGTTTTAATGTTCTCTATATTTTTTGTGTAGTAAGTTTTTTTCATCTCTTACGGTTTAGCAGTTATTCAAAATTTAGTAAAAGTCATCCAGAATAAATTACTCTTCAGAGGCTATTCCCAGAAAATTCAAGATATACATTTTATATGTCAGGTAAGTGTCTTTAATGTATGGTATTTTAATCAAAATCGTTACAGCCATTTTTGAGAAAATCAAAATTTTCGAAAAAAGTTCCATGTAAAGGGTAGTTGAGGGTGGGGGGATTTTTCTCAAAATCTTCGTGTCGCATCCCTGGAAGATACTAAACTTAAATACCAAGTTTGGTATTTTACCGACTTTTCGTTTTTGATTTATCGTGTTCACAGGCACACGGACACACACACACACACGGACCTTTTTCTGAAAATACTTTTTTTGGATACAGGAGACCCTAAAACATATATTTCCGGAGAAATATCGGTATCGAATTTTTGGGTGGAGTGCAATACCTTCTCTATACACTATGTACAAAGTACGTGTAGAGAAAGTAAAAATTGCAAAAAGCGCAAGGAAAACGAGAAGGAAAAAAAAAAACTTCGAAGACTCTTGAAGTGTACAGTTACTGGAAACTTCGATATAAATGAGTAGCTATTCTTCTTCAATGTCCTCACATTTCACCTGGATAATTTTGTACTAAATCTTATATCCTTTTAAACGGGCTGAGATAGGAAACTTGAAACTTTGTGAGGAAAGTAGTTTTTCATAGCAGATACAGCCATAAATTTCCACGTTGGGAAAACCTTTTCAACACTTAAAATGACTCTTGCTTCGAATCCCATCCAAACTTTGAACATGCTTCATTCTATAATCTTCCGATAGATATGTATGTTCCTAAAATGTTCCTCTCTGAATGGACCTAAAAGATTTGTATAATTGAAATCCGAGCAGCTTCAATTGCCGCTTCTAATGTGCGTGTTTCATAATGGTTGTCTTTTTACGTTCTCTGCACATACTGTGTATAAGGTGTATAGAGAAGACCTTGTATTGCACCCAAAAGTTCGATACCGAGATTTCACCGGAAATACATGTTTTGACACCCCCTGGATCCAAAAAAAAGCATTTTTAGAAACATGTCTGTGTGTGTGAGTGAGAGAGAGAGAGAGGGGACAGCATAGCTCAAAAACGAAAAGACTATTAAATACCAAACTTGGTGTTTAAGTTTGGTATCTTCTAAGGATGCGACACGAAGATTTTCAGAAAATGTTCACACCCCAAACTACCCTTCACATGGAATATTTTTCGAAAATTTTAATGGTCTCAAAAGATGGCTCTAACGCTTTTGATTAAAACATCGTATGCTTAAGACATTTTTAGGACAAAGGAAATGTATATTCTGGATTTTCTGAAAATAGCCTCTAAAGATCTCTTCATTCCTGAAGAATTTTGAGTAACTGGCACACCTAAGAGTTATATAAAAACATACTTCACAAAAAAAAAATGTAGATCTCGTTAAAATACACAATTTACGTTATATACCTGCAGTTTTTGTAGCATTAACCGTTTTCAAGATTTTCCGGATTATTAGTTTAAAGTTTAGCCACTTAAAACCTTTCTCAAACGGGAAAACATCTTTCTTCTCGTTTGTTTACTCCTGGGAAGTTAAGAGATTAGAAGTTTAATTGTTTCACATAGCGACCGGCTTTTAAAGGACGAGACCATCGCTTTAGTCCGTGTATTTTCTTATTTCCTTCTACTCACAAGGAACTAGTAATAAGACTAACTATGCTAACGTTTATCTTGATTAGCACGATGTAGATAACAGATTAATCTTTTGAATGAAAGACTTGTTTGCCGAACTCTTAGAGGACATCGTGTGAATGGAACACATTCGATTTTTTCCCTTCTACTTACAAGGGAGCAAGTAGTAAGGACAATTTCCGCTAGTGTATATCTCGATTAGCATGATGTGTGTCTGTGGGCAGCATAGCTCAAAAACGAAAAGACCATTAAATACTAAACTTGGTATTTAAGTTTGGTATCTTGCAAGGATACGACACGAAAATTCTCAAGGAAATCCCCCCACACTCAACTATCCTTTATATGGAACTTTTTCGAAAATTTTTATGTTCTCAAAAATGGCTCTAACGATTTTGATTAAAATGTCACATATTAAAGACATTTACACGACACATAAAATGTATATCTTGAATTTTCTAGGAGTAGCCTCTGAAGACTACTTTATTCTGGATGAATTTTACACTATGTTCCATAATTGCTAAACCGTAACAGGTGGATAAAAACATACCACACCGAAAATATAGAGCACATTCAAACACACAATTTATGTTATTATACATTTTTCCTGGAGTTGATCGTTTTCAAAATATTCCTTGTTTTTAGTTTCAGCTTTGAAAAACTTATACTTTTCTTATACAGGAATTTATGAACTCCTGTCCATACAAATAAAGGAACTTCAATCACATAGAAACCAGCTTTTGACTGTCACTTTAACCAATGGTACTCCCTTATTTCGCTTATACTTACAAGGAAGCAAGCTATTTGTGCTATTTTTTCTCAATTAGCATGAAATAGAAGTATAAGCTTTTTAACAAAAATTTGTTGCAGAGATGTAGAGAAAGTCATGTGTTTGGAACACTTCAGATTTGTAATATCTTTAATCACTTATTTATTTAGTTATTTTAATCTCTCCCCCCCCCCCTCACCCCATTCTTTTATATTTATTTGCTTATTAATTTTATTTTATTTCTTATATTGTTATGTTTCTTATTCCTAAGTAATGAGTATTCTACAATACCCTTGATGCATTTATAAATCCTCAACGGGGCTATTTCAAGAAGTTAGTCAATGGAAAAAAATGGAGAACAGGCAAGCACAATGTTCATTTTACACCTCTCAATTGCGGGTCCCCACGGCCGCGCTCGCTAAAGTGCCTAGTTTTGGCACTTCGTGGCACAGGGGATCGTGGGATTGAGTCCCGCCTTGGGCACGTGTGTTTGTAAATGTGTATACGTATGTTTATTTGTAAGTACAAAGAAAACGGTAAACAAATAGGAAAATAAGGGAAATGTAGATAAACTGGTAAAAAAAAATATGTGTTCCATTCACATGACTTTGTCTACATCTCTGCAACAAATTATTGTTATAAAACTTATGCTTCAATTTACTTCATGCTAATCGAGAAAAAATTAGCAGAAACGTAAACAAGTAATATCTCAAACACGATCAACTCCACTAAAAAGGTTTATATAACATAAATTGTGTGTTTTATGGTTTTCTAAATGTTCTGTGTGGTAAATTTTTATCTATCTCTTACGGTTTAGCAGTTATGCAAAATTCTGTATAAATCATCCACAATAAAGCAGTCTTCAGAGGCTATTACCAGAAAATTCAAGATATACATTTTATTTGTCAGGTAAATATTTTTAATATACGATATTTTAATCAAAATTGTTAGAGCCATTTTTGAGAAAATCAAAATTTTCGAAAAAGTTTCATGTAAAGGGTAGTTTGGGATGGGGGATTTTTCTCAAAATCTTCGTGTTGCATCCCTGGAAGATACTAAACTTAAATATCAAGTTTGGAATTTTACCCACTTTTTGTTTTTAAGTTATCGTGTTCAAGGACACATGGACACACGGATCTTCTTCTGAAATTGCTTTTTTTATATCTACAGGGGAACCCAAAATATATATTTCCGGTGAAATCTCTGTATCAAATTTTTCGGTGGAGTGCAATACCTTCTCTATGCACTATGTACATAGTACGTGTTGAGAAAGTAAAAGTAGAAAAAGAAAAAAAAAGAAAATGAGCGTGTCTCGCTGATCGTCTCCGCTGTTAAACTAGAGGAGTAAAACGAAGCTCCGGTTTTAACTTGAAATAACCCCTTTGGGTTCTGCAACTCTTTTAACGCACGAAGGAACATCTGTACCGTCAAATGTGGGGCTGCTGGACCACCAGATAGTGTTTTGTGAGTGCACCAAACCTATGTAGCAATATTATAAAATCAGACTCTATACTAGCAACACAACAGCGTTTACTGTCTCTATCGTCTGCGGTCAGAGAACTGGCTTTTTATCCGGAGGACTCGGATTTGATTCCCATCTCAGGTAGGGAATTTTTATTTAACCAGAATGCCCATACAAAGCTTAGAGATTGAATGTGGTGTATTTCAAAATAAAATTAGTTAAAAAGCGTTACAGAATATTTAAGTCAACGAGATGTTTCACAAGTCTCAGCCCTCAGTATGACCAGATATTAAAGGGGGGAAACAATTAAATGCAGCGTTAACTACATAAAAAACTGTGTTGATGATTTTTATTTCACATTGTTTCTAACGATGTACAATCTCGCCCACAATAACATGTTTTAAAAATGTTTATATGCTATATTCACATGACTTTTTCTACTATTATTTATTGTGGATATACAAATTGTGAATATCTTCCCTTTCTATTATATTTTTCTTCTGATAGGAAAAGTAAAAATGCCAAGCATTCCACGTCCTCAGTTGATTTTTCCCTTTATACTTATCTCAGATGTGTTCATTCATATAATTTCATATCTCTTATTAACTGAATGATAGTTTTAAAGTATAACTTTGGATTCATTCTTAAAGCCTCATTTTGTCTCATTTAATTTTGTAATTACATGTAAGAATATTTAAGTACTTTTTTTTTTTTTTTTTTTTTTTTTTTTGCTTCATATTGCTGCTTGCTAGGTTGAGTTTAACGTTCCTGGACATAGTGCGAACAAAAATAAAACTTCCCAAAGTATAATTTCTGCCCTTTTGATAGGAATAAAAATCATCAAAATACATTAATCTATGTGTTGTTATTGGTTTTGCTGCTGCTGATGTTCATTGTTGACACCATTCATTATCTTGATGCCCTTGCAGACTTGTGTTTAGGGTACAAGCCAGTAAATTTGGAGATCACCTAAAGCTAGTTGTCTTGTTAAGATTTTACCCAGGGTTTATCTTTAATTTTAAATTGTGATTAGTATTAAAGAACTTTAAGTGTGTATGTTTGTGTGTGTGTTGGCGGCGGGGCGAGCCCCTTCAGTATAATAGATTAGCTTAAATACAAGCTTATAATTGTTTGAAAAGATTTTTGGAAAAGTGTTAAAGTCAGATATATGTATATATATATATATATTTTGTATGATGTCCTATTTACCTGAAAAATACCGGAATATGCACAAAAATTGCAAATGTTATCAAATAAATAACTATAAACCATAACTATTCTATAAGTGTATTTTTATTGATGTGTTTAGAATGCAATTTGTAGGTGTAATTTTATATACATTGTTGAAATGATTTATATTTCTATGATTCATATCTCTTAAGATTAATTTTTAATAAAGTTTGTGCAAAATAGTTTGAATATCATTGCAAGAATTTTGTATTAATCTGAAGGGGAAATTATGCTTTTATGTTCTTGTTTTTATTTACTCCTTGAAAGCATTACACAAGTCGCAAGGGGATTTATGCTAATACTATAAAGTTTTAAAGACTATTAGTGATAATGAATCTCTAGGAACACAATGGTGTTCCAGGGTTAAGCAGAATTCAGTAATATTTTATATACCATAATTAGATGATGCAGAAAATGATTAATGCATTGTTACAGAGACTGAACTGAGAGACATGGTGAATGAAGTTGACCAAGATGGAAATGGTACTATTGAATTCAATGAGTTCCTCCAAATGATGTCCAAGAAGATGAAAGGTGCAGATGGAGAGGATGAGCTCAGAGAAGCATTCAGGTAAGCATCTCAATAATTTCCCCATATTATATCATGTGAAATTTCAAAAAACACAAAACTTATTCTATTTATGAAAATATTTTGTAAGATAGATGTTTCAAGCATACTGCTGATTTCAAGATTTCGTCTCAAGCATATGACTAAACTGATAAAATCTCCTACAAAACCAAGGATTTACGTTAAAGTGCAGGATATATCTCCTGATGTTCCTTCCATATTGGCTTTTTTCATGGGAATAAGATGCTCAGATTCTAAAATATTGTCTTCAAAGGATGATCATTAATATTAAAATATACGGCCATTATAAATTATTTATTCAAACCTATGCAGCCATTATTGTTTAAGCAAGGGTAAATGCAAATTCTGATTCATTTTAAACACTTTATCATACCCTCAAGTTTATCATAAGGTTTATCCACTAGGTTAGCATATGATGCAAAATGTTACAGTGTGATAGTAAGCTTCTTACCATCACAACAATGAAAATTTGGTGGGCTCGCGGAGAGCCTAGATTTAGTTGCTGTATACCTGCCCTTATTAGAGTTTTATCACAGGAAGGATTTAAGATTCATCTTGACAAAAAAGTGGTGTAAACAACACCTCTGAAGATGTCCCTCACAAACAGAGATAAAACCTCAAGTAAATATATTTTAACAAGTGAAAATATTTTAACCTACACACTGCAGCTAAACAACCTGGAAATTTTAGATTATAAAACTGTGGACACCAGCTGTGAAAGCTTAAGCATATATATAAAGATTTAGGAACTTTTTAGGTTGGTGTATAGATTTGAGGTTGAGGGTGTTTAAGAATGTAGTGGTGTTGTCCATAGGCTCCTCAGGAGCAGCATCCTTGCT
This sequence comes from Hymenopus coronatus, assembly GCA_030762935.1. Taxonomy (NCBI): domain Eukaryota; kingdom Metazoa; phylum Arthropoda; class Insecta; order Mantodea; family Hymenopodidae; genus Hymenopus; species Hymenopus coronatus. The sequence goes on from CM060897.1 coordinate 101,405,874, forward strand.
ACTGCACCACAGTTGTCCTATTGTGTCAAAAATAGAATGAAAATTAGATGTAGAGTTTTGATGACCACGATCATACTGAGGGGAAGTTCTTACATTTAGCTTCTTATAGTTCACTAATTTGAGGGAATAGAAGCTAGTAATGGTGATGCGAAGTCACATAATAAGTGAGTTGGTAAATGGTAACACTACATCACTGAAAATTTCACTTACTTGCATGCGTTTCGGGAACAGGGTATTGTTCCAGTGTTGGAGAAAAAAATGCATCAAAGTAAGTGGAATTTTCAGTGATATAGTGTTACCATTTACCAACTCACTTATTATATAGCTTTAGTTGTTGGCTGATCTTCATTACCGGGATGCTCATAAATCATGCGCAAGACCTTCTTCTCGCCATCAGTCAGCATAGAAATGTTCATAGGTGAGGAGTGCTCTGATTGTTAACTAATTTTTCATGAATCATGATCAGCCATCTTTCAAAGGAAATTTCAGACAAAATTAATTAATTACGAAATCAGAGATGAGAATCAGGAGCAGCCATTGACCATCATATTATATCCCTATAAATGGACAAACTTGCGTATAGCTGTTATATACAGGTTTCAAATGGAACTCATATTCACATTAATGTAATACCTGTACATGAAACGTAAAATTTTATCTGATATGGTTGCTTCATTATTTAATTATACCTGGTTTATATTTTCTTTGCAATATAAATTTATTTTGTATATGTAATTTATAATGAAACCTTTAATTTTTTTTTTATTTTAATTTGTTGATCTCTCAATTAAAACAGAAAACAAACTTAAAACAACCAAGTATGCAATATATTTTAATACCTATGTTTAAAGTAAAAGTGTACTATATGTAAATAATAGTCATCTCAAAGGAAATAGAGATCTCAATAGGAAACTGAAAATTATGGAAATTTTTAGTGTTAATACAATTTTCATGTAAGTAATTTTCCATCAACATTATAATATAAAAGTGTAATTATTAACTACAAGGAAGAGTTTAATAAAACACTGTGGAGAATGAACCAATTCAATAGAAGCTTATAAAGACATTATTAACATCCCATTTGTTATAATTTTTTACACCACTAGCAGAGTAGAATCCTTCAGTTGCTTTTCACTACAATACAAGTATTTCCTGTTTAACATTTATGCTTCACCTCCACCAATTATTATTCTTTTTCTTAATGAATCTATGAAGTATTAATAACTAAAGCTTATTACTTTCTCTACTACATTACTTCAACATTTCAATACTGAGTGAGATCCAGTTAATCCAGAAAAGAATTTTTAGATAAGGGTCTGTGTGTCAGTGAACAGATAACTTAAAAACAAAATGTTGTGTAAATAACAAACTTAATATTTAAATTCAGCATCTTCCAAGGATAATATATAAAGATTTTCAAGAAAATCCCCCAACCACATTATATCCTTTACAAGGTACACTTTTCAAAAATTTGTATTTTCTCAAAAATATCTCTATTGATTTTGATTAAACATCAAACATATAAAACATTTTTATCAGTGGCGCATTATTGTATATGAATTAGGATACATACTATAAAGTGCAATGTTTAAAAAAATAAAGGAGAAGGAAAAGAGCAAATGAAAAAGAGAGCAAATGCCTTAATTCAAACAAACTATTCAAAAATGAATTAGCTTTTCTATTTGCATTCTGTGTAACACCCATAAAACCAAGGAACAGTTCAATAGTTCCATAGGTTGTCATAATGTGGAAGGTAGTTTTGACAGTTGTAACTTCTGCCCTAAAATCAAAGAAATAAAATACATTTCAGAAATCTCTTTTCTTAATTTTGTTTGACTTGACGGCTAATGTAGAAATTAAGACATTCTGATATAAAGCAAGGTAGTATGAAATGAAGTAGCTTTTACAGTCGGTTTTTGAGAGATGCACATCATATTTCATTATTCAATAATATTCCTTATTTTAGACGGTTCCATAGTCACAATGTGGCTATGAAAGGAAGTCCTTGTTTTCCCCAGAAAACAGACAGCTTATATGTTTTGTTACCTTATATACATGTTATGTGTTAATTGATAGTTTATATACAAAATAGAAATAAATTCCACAGTTTTACCAAACATTTTTAGGACTTTTTCACAAAAAATGTAAATAACATGAATATTTCTTCTCTCACTATTTATATTACAACAAAACAACATATTTAGTGTTTTATATCCACAGAGATACGATTCACTTTTATACACCAGGCTTTACCATTAATGTCTCAGACATCTTTAATGTTATATTTAGAGAATATTTCAGCTCATGCTTTAATCATATTTTCTTTTACAGTAAAACTAAAACTTCTCTCTCCTTTAGACTGTTGATTGCACATCAGACAGATTACTTATATTGTGCATTTGGTTTATGCAAAATGCAATTTTCTATCTACAGCACGAGTTTCTCTCATAGTGATGCACACAGATGTACCTTAGGAATGTAGATACATTGCTTTATTTTCTTGATGTATTTTCCCCTTGCGTGTTCACCTACAATTACTGTCCAAAATGCTGCATATTGTAATCTAATAAGTCCATAAGTACTGAACATCATTTGATGAGACTGGCATGCACCATGAAGAAAATTCATCTACCTGATCTTTCTCATTGACTAGCTTGTTATGCTGAACAACATTTCATGGAAGAACCATCGTTCAAAATATATTTGTCAACAATAATTATATAAACTGGATTAATACAATAAAAAGTTATAAACTAAGGTAACCTGCTAGGGTATGTATAAGATCACCCTCATTCATTAATTTTATGACAAATAAAATGCAGTAAAACCCCATAATTACACTCTTCAAGAGACTGTGGCCTTAGCACAACAATTGGGAATGCTACACTTGGGATATAGTTTATTAAGTATGAAAAAGCAATTTTTACACATTTTAATTGGCAATACAACATAGTAAATGTTTCTGAATATTCAGGTGGAGTGCAGAGCAAAATGAAGAAAAGAGATCATTAATAACATAATAACCCTATGGTATGACAGGTTACAAGGAACCTTGGCCTACCACCCGGCCACTGTATCCCCCATCTTGGTCCATTACAGATGTCATGAATGGGGTACAGTATTGGATGGTGAGACATAGTCAGCGCCTCGAACCCCCCAGCCAATTAATGTGGTCCTCATGACCTGGAGTCGCTACTTCTTCATCAAGTAGCTCCTCAACTGGCCCCCCAGGGACCTCACAAGGGGGAAAAATCCCCACACCGGTACCGGGAATCAAATCCAGGTCTTCCGCTTGTTAAGCTCTGTGCTACCCTGCACTAAGGAAACGACTGAAAGAGATCATTGCTAATGAAAAAATCTTCAATTGTTGATTGTCATGTACTCTTACCAATAATTATTACATTTATGATTTGTCCTTTTGTACTACTGTACAACAACTCACTATACACTGCACAAAATTCAAAAAAAGACTACAGTAGGTGAGGTTTACTTATATGTTGAAACATGGCCATTTTGCTGCTATCTGACCAGCCTAGAAGATGAAATGCATTAATGACGGTCCAAGTGGTGGAAAACCCTGTCATTGTTATCCTTCACTGCCTATTACTCTCTCAGTATCAGTTGTAATTGTGTTGTTATCAGTTGTACCTGTTTTATGGCAGTGAAATGTGGAAAATATGCTGATATCTTTTGCATCCTTGCTTTGCTGGCTTTTGCATTTTTCCAAGCAGGTGTTGGGAAATGAGGAAAACCTTTGCAATTAGAGATTGGGACTAGGCTGTTAAGGATTACCAATGTGGAATGTATTCATATCTCTTTGACAAGAAGCCTTTTGAAAGTGTAAATTCTTTTCAAGGAATGGTACTGTTATAGCCAGATGATGCCCACCCTAGGGGGTTTTCTAAGTAAAGTACTTGAGCCCTTGACCACTGAGAGAGTTAAACTACAACTTTTCTTAAAGATTTGAAGCATTTTCAAAGTTGATTATTACAGATAGCTTCACGGGTTAGCTACCAAGTTAAATTGGAATCAGAACTGATGATGACCACAGAGTCAAGATGGTCGAAAACTTAGATTTCTCCGGTTCCAATTTAACTCGGTTGCTATCTCATGAAATCAACTACATAATTTCTAATCATACTTTTAAAACATTAAAAATATTGCAATTTATTTACAATATTTGTATTCTTTTTTGGCCCCCTAAAAAGTGCTAATAAGATTTGGAAGTGTTAAAGGAGGGTAAACTCTGAATATTAATATGGAATGAACTTTACAAATAGTAAGTAATAATTGGGATAGCATTATAATCAGAAGCATAATTACGGGGTTTTACTGATATATCTTGAATTTACTGGTTTCTGGTATTAGCCCTTGAGCCTTTCATTCTGATTGAATTTTGCATAATTAGTAAACCATAAGAAATAGGCAAAAACTTACTGCACAAAAAATATGTAGATTTGTTTAAAAATCTTAAAATTCTCCAATGAAGTTAATGACTTAATATTGCATGTATGAAACTAAAAGAAGAAGGAAAAACATTCATCAAAAACAAATGTGGAAAAGGGGTAAAAAATATGAACACCATCCAAAACTTAAAATCAAAAGCAGCAACATACATAAAAGTATTTCCATATATGTTTAAAATTTGGCACAGATATATAGATGAAATTCTAGCAATAGTTCCAAAACGATTTTTACCAAATACATTAAAAATCCTGAACATTCATAGAAATCAACCCAATTCACCATGGAAAAAAAGAAAAAATATCTTACCATTCCTAGATTTAAAGATTATCCAAGAGTAAAATCATCTAAATTTGGAATTTACCACAAACCACCCAAGTGGACAATTACATAAAAAATAATAATTACAACCCCATAACTCATAAATATACTGTATTAAACAACCTAACCCATAGAAGCACCATTAAAAGAAGTATATACACCATTAAAAGAAGAAGAATATTAGTGTGAGCATGAACACACAATACATACAGCAGCTAACAATGGTTTCAGTCTGCACTAAAAGACAAGAAAATAAGAAATTTCAAACAACAAAAAAGGATCACAGATATCACAAACTAAGCCAAGTGAAGGACAAATCCATCTTCAAGAAAATCACACACCATTCTTGTCTATATCATACTTTCCAAAATCTTTTCAAAAAATGCAATATCACATTAGCACTCCAAAACAACTACAACCTGCAGAAAATACTATGTATCAACCTGAAGGACCCCATTTCAGAATATCAAAAATCCGGAATTCACAAAATAGAATGTTCAGATTGTAACAAACACCACATAGGAAAATCAAAGAGAATTTTACAAACAAGACTGAAAGAACATCTTAGAACAATAAAATACAAACAGAGAGATAAGTCTGCCATTGCCTGCCACTTTTGGTCAATAAACCATGAAATAAACCAAAACATAACACAAAATCTGCAAGATGAGCATCAGAGTTGGATGTTGGGAGAAGATTCATCCACATCATAAAAAACCAAAACAACTTAATCAAGTTTGATTTGCCGCCACTCAGCACTATGGAAATATGTAACAAGAGCACCGATCAGGTCAAAGATGAACACTTCAAAAACTACTGGAGGAAATACCTTTTCAGTTGGAGGCAGATGAAGATAAAGCACACACCACTTTGAAACATGTCCAGGCAAAAATTGTCTGTCAATGATGTTATAGTGTTATTATAATCTAACTCAAAAGACCTGATAATTTGTTTATTTTAGAGCTTTATATTTTTGCCTAGTGAGCTTCAGCTTTTATATTTTCACTTTCAAAACTGAAATAAAAGATAAGGGACTTCAAAATTATTCACAGAAAACTCACAATATGCCATCTATTTGCAATTTATAATAATAAATAATTAATCATTCATTAGTAGTTATTAATTTATATATGAGTAAATAAATTCAAAAATATAAAGAATTTGTTTGTACTTAATTCACCTAGCAACAGCATTGTTTTGTTTTGACTAATTTCTATTGTGATGGAGAAAATACTTTGTAACTTTTTCATACCTAGTGGAGTGTGTTTGGAACTCAAACAGTTGTTTCAGTGTGACCAACATATATTATAAAACACACAATCCACTTATGTTGGAATAGAAAAAATATAATTTAAATTACCACAGATGGAATAATCTCAGCTATAGGATCAATCTCACTTCAGTTGATGGTGTCATATATTTTACATTATTAAAGATAAACAGTATCAATGTACATGATTTCCAAGATGCAATAATCTTCTTCATTTTGGCATTATATGGGTAACCATTGAATTATGTAACATTACAAACTTTTAAGCTCCTCTTTGATTTGTTTTATAAAGTTTTCCCAGTCCTATTTCTCTCTCTATTTATTAGAACATATAAGTATGAGTATGGATACAACAATGAAAGTAGATCCAATGAAAAAGGAGTAAATAAAATTGGGGAAGTAATAAAATTGTTTATCTACAAAAGTCAAAGTAAATTTCATATGGTAAAGAAAACAAATATCTTACTGCTACATGAATTTAAGCTATCATCTCATAGCACATGCAATTTGATATTTCTGGATTTATAATGGAACTTAGGTTCCCATCCAAACAAATTTTGAACTTCTTAAAATCAGAGTTTGTCTTGCAGTCCAAAGCAAACCCAACATTAGTAACAAACCCCTACATAACCTGTACAATGGGAAAGTTTTTGTATGATTGGGGACAACATACAATTATAATTAATCTATAAACTGAATGTAAACACTTGTCATATTAGATTACCTAGATACTTTAGAGCCCCTTGACTCTCATCCCCTTTGCTAGCAGTTAAAGTTTATTGTCTATATAGCTTAGCATATTTGGTTGAAATGTAGGGAATAAGGCAAATATAATTACACTAGTTAGGTTCAACACCAAAAAATAATAATATTATTAGTATTATTTATAGGAAAACTGGCTCATAATAAAAACTCAGTAGTTAAAATGTCTGGAATTGTGAATTAGAGCACTATAAAATATGAAGAAGTAAAATAATCAGATTATTGTTTCATGAACTATTTTGTAATCCAGTAAACTATCATTTCATGTCAAGGAATCATTTATGGGCACTCTTTTTTCTTTCTGATATTTAATGGCTCCACAAGTTCCTTATAACATTTCTATTCAATTTTACAGGGTGTTTGACAAGAATAATGATGGTCTGATATCTTCTACGGAGTTGCGTCATGTGATGACCAATCTTGGTGAGAAGTTATCAGATGAAGAAGTCGATGACATGATCAGAGAGGCAGACCTGGATGGAGATGGCATGGTCAACTATGAAGGTAATAAAAGGCAATCCATTTACAGCTACTTACATTCACATTACCTATCACGTTATCAAAATATCTCAAATCTGCTCATATCTCTCATTTAAGGCGAAAGCCCTAATCAATAGTCCCTCATTCAATTCCTTTACCTTGAAAACGTGAATGTAAAACCAGACAACATTAAACTCACTGACATGGTTTTAAAAGAAGCTAATTGAAAATAAAAGTGAGCCTTGACTCTTTCAAGGAACAATCCTACATCCATTCTGATCCTGTCATTGTAATTAGGGATCATTAAGCAAGAGACCTCTCCCTCATGGTTAAAGAATATACCTATTGCAGACCTTCTAATTTTATTGAGACAAAGAGTAACAGTCCCTCTTCTACTGGATAACAACTTTAACCACTTTCACCATTTCAGGCTATAATACTATGGAATGTTTACTCAGCTTGGATTGTGACAAGTCAGTTGAGAAAACTCTTTGTTATGATTTTTACTTTCACCTTGCAATATTGTAGCTCCTTCCTAGGAGCTATGTATATTCAATTGTTTTTCTCAGAAGTAGATTACATTTGACGTATGGTGACTTGGGAATTACTGCATTGCAAAGCTGTTATGTATATATACTGTATAAGCAGTACCAGTTAACTATAAACATTTTGATTATTCTTTCACCAAAAGCCTTTAATCATTAATAGAGAAGACACAGAACAAAGGCTTTACAACTTGAGTTTTCTTTAATCCTAAAAATTATAACAGGAATGAATTGCTTCTGCCACCCTCCAAGGTAAGCCTCTAAAACCCAAAATTACAGGTTTAAACCTGGTAGAGGGTGATTGATTTTTTTCAGATGCAAAAATCCAGAGTATGACTTTCTTTGGAAGGTGGTTCTGTGTAATGTTTATTTGTACACGAAAAAACAACACCATACCTTGAAAGAAGGCAAAATTCTGCCATTTTGTGCCCGCAAGTCTTGATTTTGTTCTACAGTGCCATTTATGGATGATGAGCTGAACCCTCATCACGAAGGTGCAGAGCGGCAAAATCATGAACTAGAAATTCAAATTCAATTTCGGAAACATTTTAGCAATGTTCTATCCTCCACTTAAGAGTTACAGGAAACAACTAATGAATTGCTTCTATTAAAATGTATGGACAAAGGCAGTAGCCAGTTTCAGGATCTCCTTTCATAAAGTTGGTAAGTAAAGCCTTTAAAAGTAGTTTTAAAAATATAGTAAAGTTTTATCTGCTGCCTTCTTATGATAGCAGTAAATGGTAACAAGCACCGAGATAGCAAAACACTGTGCAGCTGGTTTGTAATTTTGTGACTCACTTGTTACAACTGCTTCATAAGTTTGCCTGTAGATTCAAAATTGTGCCTCAGACATAAGAAGATAGATGCTGCTTGCTGTATTTTCAGGACATCTAAGTGGTCTTCAGAAAAAGGTAAAGGAAACTTTCCCACACGCAACTTGTTAAACTTACTATTACTTCAAGCTGTTTCATCTGCTTCAGCATGAACCAAGGCATTATAAGACAAAGTCCATAGAAGATGTTGTGCCAATTGCCTATAACTAAAGTTCTCATCTGGTGAACGTAGTACATGAATACAGAAACAGTCTTGTGATATTGTTGCAATTAATCACTGATCCTGAAGAAAAATGGGATTAAGACCACAATTATTAAAAGAAAAATTCCATAGAAGACATTGTATTAACTGCCTGGAACTACTAGGGTTGGCTGATAAGTCCTGGGCCTCTCAATGAAAACAGCATGTAAAAAAAAGTTTTTTTTGCCTTATTTCTCAACATAATCTCCAGAAAGGTTAATGTATTTGTCATATCGGTGGTATAATTTAATTAAACCATCTCTGTAGTGCGATTTAACAAGGTGCTCAAAATAGCTGTTTACCACATCAATGACCTCCTCGTTGCTGTGAAATTTTCGTCCTCCAAGAAATTTTTCCAGGTTTGAGAACAGGTGGTAGTCACTGGATGCTAGATCTGGGTGGATGTTCAAGCAATTCCAACTTTAACTCACACAATTTACCCATTGCAATGACTGAATGATGGGCCAGAGCATTGTCATGATGAAACAAGTGTTTTTGTTTTTTTTTGCCAAATGAGGTATTTTTCTTTTCACCTCATCACTCAAACATTGTAGTAAGCTTACAGTAAGTAGTAGTCACCAGTGATACTTTTACACTTTTCCAAGTAATCAATACAATTAATTCCTTGTGCATCCCAGAAAACACTCGCCATAACCTCATTAGCTGACAAATTGACTTTGCCTTTTTTGGAGTTGATTCACCAGGCACAATTCACTGTTTTGACTGTGATTTACCTTCTGCAGTGTAGTGCTGTATCCTAGTTTCATCCATGGTAATAAGCTGTCTCAAAAATTCATTGGAATTTTTACGGAAGAGCTCCATTCTTAACAGAAAAAGTTTTTCTTAGCAACTTTTGAACAGGTATCAACAAACGTGGCACCCATTTTGCACATACCTTGTGAAAGCCCAAAACATTACTTAAAATATTACCTGCACATTCTTTTATTATGTTTACAGCCTCTGCTATCTCAAACAACTTTAATATGCAGTCTTCCAGTACTAAATGATGAATTTTTTCAATGATCTCTGGAGTTGTCACTTCTACAGCGCATCCAGAGTGAAGCTCATCACTAGTGCTCATACATCTCATTTTAAACTCTGCAACCCACCTTTTAATCATTGGATATGAAGGGACAGAGTCTTTCAATGTATTGTCCATTTCCTCCTTGATTTCTTTAGGAGTTAAACCTTTCAAATGTAAGTATTTAATCACTGATTGTTTTTTCCAAATCCTTCATTTTTGTGAAAACTCTAAAGTTTTCTTGTTTAAAATGCTGTCATTCGAAAACTAAACAAGCTATTGACTGTAACTATGGATACAAGCTAGTCTTGAGCTAAACTATATGATGATACCATCTAACTGCCTAGTGGCGCCATATCTGTGTGAGGCCCAGGACTTATCAGCTGACCCTCATATAAACTGCCTGGAACTACAGTTTTCATCTCGTGGAAGTAGTATACAATACATAAACAGTCTTGTGATATTGCTGCAGATAATCACTGATCCTGAAGTACAGTGGGATTAAAGACAGTTATAATGCTGCTTGCAGGTTTAGTGTATCACTAATTATTTTAAATTTGTTTTAAATGTGTTTGCAGAGCTCTTTCTCACAATGACAAATTATTTGATATTCTGCAAGCTAAAAATAATGATATAGCCTGTTATGAAACTAAAAGAATTTCAAGACTATGTCAAAGGAAAAAATGAAAAGTTTCCAAGAATTTGAGAAAAGTAGTGGGGGAACAAGACCAAAAAATGGCAGAAAGCATCTGAACAATGAGATATAAAAACATTGTACCAGCATTTGTAGTATAATACTGCGGACATCATAGTGCGCAATTGGAAGATAAATTCTGCAACTTTGGCACCTTTTGATTTGTAGAACTTCTGAATCAGAAATGTTATGAGCAATTTAAGAGAAATTTCTGAACCCTGAAGGATTCTTATGGAAATAAGTTTAAATTTGTAGCCTATGACTGAGCTCATTGTAATATATACCTCAAAAGAACTCTCCTGCACTCTTATTTGTGTTTAGGGGTTAATGTTCAGGTGTGAAATTCGAAAAATAATACATACATTCAACCATCAGGCCAGTTCCACACAGAGAAGATCTGTCTGCTCTTTTTCCTTCAGCTGTTTTAGAAAACTTGGAAGAAGATGATGTTGTAATTGAGCTTCATACAAACATTGAAGGTGATTCTGATGAAATCCACCACCCTGAATACAACTTGATTCCACAACTGTTCTCTCAGAATAACTAAATCATCTAGTACATGAATTGAATTCACCTAAAGAATCTGCATAATTACTAGGCTCCCATCTTAAAAATAAGAATCTTCTGTAACAGGGGACACATTACTCCTGGTACAGACACCAAGAAAAAGAACTGGTTCCTTTTTTTCTCACAGTTTGAGTCCTTGTTTTACTGCAATAATATAAATGAATTAATGCACTTTTATGACATGAACATGATCCTACTCAGTGGAGGCTTATATTCATCAAAGAGGAGCCTGAAAGGTGTGTTACTGCATAATGGGAATGTGTATGGGTCCATTATTGTTATACATCCAGTTCAATTGAAAGAGAGAGTTGAAAACATTAAGATACTTCTAAGGATTCAATGTGGATCACTATTAGGACAACCAGCTGGATTCTCAAAAATGCCTTGTTTTCTATGCAAATGGACAGTCGAGTAAAGCAAAGATAGTAAGAAAGTATGGAAAGAGCAGAGAAACTTGTTGCCTGGAACTAATAACATCCTGCATGAACCACTGGAGAGACAAAAGATATTGCTTTTGCCACTACACATAAAATTGGGCTTGATGAAGCAATTTGTAAGGGCTCTACAACAGGATGCACCCTGCTTCAAGTACCTTTCCAAGAAATTTCCCTTTATTATACAAGACAAATTAAAGGCTGGAATTTTTGTTGGTCCTCTAATAAAGAAATTGATGAAGGATAAAGATTTTGAGAAGACAATGAATGAGAGAGAGAAAGAAGCATGAACTGCCTTCTGATCAGTTACTGAAAACTCCTTAGGCAATAACAAAGATCTTAATTACAAGGCTATTGTCGAAACAAGGTAGGGAAATTTCAGAAGATGGGTTGTAACATGAGTGTAAAAGTACATTTTCTGCATTCGCATCTACTTTCCAGAAAATCTGGAGCATTATAGATATTAAGGAAATGGAGAAGAGGTAGCAGGGGGGATGGGGATGGAATGAAACCATGACGGCCAATTACTGTTTGGACGTTAAGGAGGGACAGTCATCTTCAAGGATCTGCAAGGAAATCAAAGAAGAGAAAGTTTGAAAAAAGTTAAATGAAAGACTTTGGCATCTTGTTTTGTTAAAATGTAGTGATGAAATAAATTAGGGGAGTTCTTGAGAGTATTCTTAAAATATTTAGGAATAAAAACTTATGAGATAGAGAAAAATGGAAGTTATTTCTAGAATTAACATAAAAAATTGATTCAAGAACACCTACTTCTTAGAAATTATCTGACAAAAGATTTTAAAATGCAAACTAGTGTAATTGTTATGGCATGGACAAAAGAAGAAATGTAGATAGTATGAGGAATATGATGTAAGATATTTGGGCAATATTTTTGCACAAAGTGTCAATAGTTGAAAAACCTCAGCATTATATGTGTTCAAAGGGTGATGAACTTACACCAAAATGGTAAATTCAACATGGTCATTAAAACCAAGGTAGCATATCAACATAAACATTCCCTTTCTGTTGCAGTTGATGAGGCTATAGACCAGTATTTAGAAATCCAGCAACCCAGAGCTTCTATGCAAGTGCTTACATGACAAAAGCCAGACATTGAATGAATTATTCAATAGTGTAGCGTGGAACCGTGTACCCAAAACAATATTTGTACACAATATGCATGCGATTATATGATGCAGTATTAATATATAATGAGGGTTGTACAGCTAGAGTGAAGGTATTGAAAAGTTAGGCATTGATCCTGGCAAAACTATGAGAAAATTGTGCAATGAAATTAATGCAGAAAGGGTGATAAAATCAGATATGCAGGTTGAGATGGCAATTCAACAGTACAGGGTATTGAAGAGGAAAAAGAGATCAAGAGAAGATTCAAGATGATCCTGATATGCACCAGACATCCATTAAGCTATTGTTAGCTTTGACTGAATTTTTCGAAAATGTTTAATTTTCAATGTTTATTTTTCTTTTTCTCAGAACCTAATATTGCCAGGAAGATGAAACTATTACTGGTAGTTATATTGTAGTTGAATAATATTGTCCCACTTTTATAATGGTCTAGCTCAAATACTTTCAATATTCTGGCAGAGAACCCTTGAAAATTTGAAGAATTTTTTAATTGTTTATTAAATCTTTTGCCTACAAGTAATATGAATATACCCTCTCTTCAAAAAATGGGATAATGTACAGAAATTATCCACATAAGGGGACCTCAAATTATACATAACTTAAGCTGAATTATGCTCTCTGTGATGCTTATATCCTGTTTGTAAAACACTTTAAATTCAGGTATGCTATATTCCAGTTCAATGATAGTATTTGTTTCTGTTGTGTTCGGTTATGGGATGAAATTCTCTCTAGTTAATGAAGTGGTTTTATTCAACTCCCAACAAGACATCAAGGTTCTAACCCCTGTGCATAGATGATGATCATAAAGAACGTATTATCACAATTGTTTCCTACGTAGGTATCCTTATGACATAATTATAGCTGTTTTCCCATTACAACCAATATATTGCACGCGACATTGAGGTCTCTTGCCCCTCTAGTCTAGTTCATTTCATGACACCTTAACTGGTCTGCGCAGCTAGGCATTTGGGTCCACACACCCTAGGTACCATGAGTTACATCAATCCTTGCAGCAAGTCAAGCCTAGCCTAGTAGCCATTACGCTCACTTCCAAGGTAGGCCACCAAACCAGTGACTGTAGAAGGTAGTTTGTTACCCACAACCTTCCTCCTCTCTAGTACACTGACAGTTCAACCTTATTTCCTAATGTCCTGGCTTTAATGCTTAGAAATTCTTATTCCTGTTTATGAGACATATACAGCAACTATTATTTAGCTTTGCAGTCAGGTGTCTTGGGTATTAAATGATTCGGTTCTAAATTAACATACATGGCCTTTTAATTCGGAAAGAAATATATTCAATTACCAGGAAATAAATTTATTGCCAAGTGTGATGGATAATGGTTCCTTTCAGAAAAATGGCATTTAAGATGTTTTGTCATCATCTATGTTTCTTGTAAATACGAGGCTCAGTCAATAACTAATGCCTCCTATTTCTTTCTCTTTTAATTTATAAAAAAATTAAACATTGATTATACAGCATGAAAGCCATAACATTATTTGAAGCATTATATGTTTCAATGTAATCCCCATACTTTTAGTTCACCTTTTAACGAGGGCATGTATTCTTGTGTGGTAAATTACACGGTCTTACTTCTGAAGCCATTGATGAACAAGCCTCTGCACCTAGAAAGTGAATCCTGCAATGAGCTTCCTTCAGCGTCGAAACAGAGGGAGAAATGATGATCAGGGCTGTATGGGGGATGAGGCAAGACTTCCTGTCCAATTTTCACAATCTCTTCAGTGGTGTGATGACTGGTGTGATTCAGCATTTTCAGGCAAAAGCAGGACATCCACCATGGCTTTTGTTGGGCAAACTTACTAAAGACAAGCTTTCAGCTTTTAGAGGGTGCTGATGTGTAGCATAAAATTTATTGCTCCAAAAAATCTACCAAAATCACATCTTCTGCACCCCAGAAGATGGTTGCCATTATTCTCCCTGCCAATGGCACAATTTTGAACTTTTTTCTTCCTCGGTAGGTTGTGCGATGCCATTCTATGGACTATCTCTTTAATTCTGGTTCAAAAAAAAAAAAAAAAAAAAAGAACCCACATTTTTTATTCAATCACAATTTTGTCCAGAAACTCCTCTGCCTCCAAATTGACCTGTGGCAAATTTTTGTTTTGCATTCTTCTTATTCTGCTCAGTTAACATTCAAGGTACCCACCATGAACACACTTTTGAGTACCCCAGTTCTTGAATAATCATCACTACTACACTGCCTTTACTGAGTAATATAATGCAACACAATTCATCTGTTGTTATCTGGCAGTCAGCTTGAATGATCTCATCTACTCACTCATGTTGCATGGAGTCACTGCAGTCACGGGTCTACCACTTTGCTGTTTCTTAGCCAACAGTGTTGGCCCCTTAGCTTTATTACAACAACAAACCCATATTCCAACTTCATCTGCTGACCATTCACTGTTGCATCACCATACACCTTTGTGAGCCTTCCATGAATGCGAATGGGAATTTCACCTTCCGCATTCAAGATTTCAATCAGAGATTGCTAATACAGAATTAACAACAGTCATTTTGCAACACAAAGCAGTGCTGCCACCAGTTGATGTATGAAGTTACTATTGCAGTGGAGTGGAGAGAAGGTTTGAGGAATTGTGTCAAATTCAAGCTGTTCACATAACTTACTTATTTCAGCAGAAAAAAAAATAGGAGGCATTACTTATTGACTGACCCTGACAGTAATTATCCCTCAGATTTAATTAACATTGGCTGTATAAACACATTTAGATCACACAGTTCCAACTCTGCTCATCCAAGCCTGAGTAAAATGTATACTTAACACAAACATTGAAGAACGGCTAAAGGAGAAGATGATATCCAATCATCACTAAGCAAAGGTCTTAACACAATGCATATGTTTGCATTTCAACATTTAAATTCAGCCATAGCAGTAGATTGCTCTCAATAGGCATATTGTATACTGCAGGCATATCCCTGTGAGTAAGTGATTAAATTGCTGATCTTTGGTGCACAGTTGAGCTGAAACTGCTTGGTTTAGATATTACTCTATGAAATAAAATAATTTGCTATGTATCTGTTTTTCAGAATTTGTAACAATTCTGACTTCAAAGAATTAGTTGCACTACAGATGAGATCACAAAATACAGAAGGCATATAGAAAGACAACTGAAGGCACTGAAGAGTTTATGTGAGGAACAGAGGAGAAAGAGAGTCCAGTTTTGATTGATGGTGATGAAAATGAGAAGAGAGACTCAGCTACGATGGACGCTCGGCAGGGATATCCTTGCCACAAAAACATACTGTGTTTCTCATTCATTCAGCATTATGCTAATATTATATACTGCATCTGTCTTAATCAAATGAATGATACAACACAAAGATTCTGATACCTTTTGCCCATGAATTTTTCTTTTCACAAATAAATATATGACATTCTCTCCTCCACATTATTTTTTTTAACTTATTTCAATCTTACAGCACTTAAAATGTAAGTACATTTTTAAGGTGCTCATTTTATACATTTGCAATATTATACATGCATTCACAGTATGAACCACATTTGTACACAAATGTTAATACACAAGACAAGTATAATTTTAATATAAAAATTATTTCTGAGAATATATTGATATTGAAGACTTCATTATAATATAATGTATCTTAAGTTACTGTGAGTATATTTAAAGCAAATGAAGGAATAATTGTTGATAGATAGACAATAATGTTGTTGACTTTGTTAAAATGTTTTGTTGATGAAAGATTCAACAGGACTTTGTTATTTGCTAGAAAACATACCATATACTTTCATCATTTTAATATCTGTAACTAAATATGTTCATATTCTTTCATGGCATGACATTTTTGCTTCAGAATTGGTTTGAATGCAGGCTTAATTTTTGCATTAAAGATATCAATAGGAGAGCTAATTTTATTCTTAAATAATTACTGTTTGAAATACTACAAACAATTTATTTTAGTAGGCTTTATAAGGATAAAACCCTACCCACCAAGTTATTGGTGCAAATAAATCTATATTAAATGTTGCAAATGACAGTTTTTCCCAAAGAAGTACATATTATGAAAAAGCAGTTTTAAAATGCCATATAAACTTTTTTTGCAGTTTACCTTTCAGTTTAAGGTTTATTTATTTAGCTTTTTAGTACAAAAGTTTCTAATGTCAAACACATGAAAATGGTTGTGACATTTGGGGAAAGCTGTTATAAAGCACTGTGCGAGACACCAATGTTTGTGTTGTGAATGTCGTGTACTTGTAGAAGCTTTTGCTGATTTCTGACTCTTATTAAATGCTACCCAAAGCTTCTTGTCATAGTGATAGGTGCATCATTTCTCTTGCTATAGCTTGAAGAAAGCAGTTATTTCATGAAAAGCTATTTGGACTATCACAAACATGATTTGCTTAAAGTACAACATCTATGGAAAATGTTAACAACTTACAGATGGTGTGTAAAAATACTAGTACGTATTAAATCTGTGATTTCTTTGACAAACCTTATCCAAAAATGTATTGTACTTTAAGCTAAGAATGATGTCTATGTTGGCATCCTCTAGCTACCTCTAATTAGATAGCATCTTTCAAAGAACTATTGATTGTTTGCTCACTTATAAATTAACTGTAATTGAAATTTCTTGGAAATGTATTCATACAAATCTTAGATTTTGTGATGGCAAGGTTATGAAACTGCTAGCTTCAGGTGAACACTACTAATGTAAATACCAGCTACAGAGAAATGCTGCACTTCAAAAAATGAATATTGTGCTAAGAGTTATTTTAAATGATACAAAATGCTGGGACATCTCTTAGAAATGAGCATTTATCCCAAATTATTGTAAGTAGGGTTTATGTTAGAACGTCATACTGTTAGTGGTTACTGTACTTCTAAGCTGAGTGCTCCATCTAAATCTTCTGCTACTTTGTACATTACTAAGTCATACAGACTATGTTAAAGAAAGCAGGTGTATTTTAAGAAGGAATTTTAATTTCAGCTTTCAGAAAAATTTAGCAAATGTTATACTGAAGCAAGCACAATGTGACATTGCGACTGAGATTGCTGTTCTAAGTGCTGAAGGCTTGGTCTTTAAGTTAATCCAGGATTGTGGGCAATTGCACTGAAGTAATTTTGTTCATGAAAAGTTAATGTTCTGATACGATATTAGAAGTGAAATTATTTTTTAGGACTGATGTAAAATACCTTTGATTAAGCCATTGTATATACTCAGAATGAATAGATGGATACTCTGAAAACCTCTTTTAGCACTTTGCTTTGCATTGTTAAATATTTTTATACATTTATCACACTTTCTTCATGCTTATCAAGTGCACTCAGTGATTTTTATGGTGGGAAATCTTTCATAGGTATAGTAAATATTTTCACAAAACAAAAACAATATTGTATTACAATATTACCAACATTGAATTTTAGATATTCTTTGACTTGTTATGTTGCCAAATTTTTAGATATCTTTAGCTTCTTATATTGCCAAAATTTAAAATAGCATAAGTCTTGATAATTACATTTTTAGTGCTGTGTTCATACATTTTATTTTTATATCTTTTTTTAATAATTCATTCCCCAGCACTCATACTAAGAAGATCTGTTCTGCTTAGACAGCAAAAATAGCAGAGAAAAAGTTAAAGTTAGACTTTGAAGGGAGTAGTTGCTACAGTGTTCTTTAAAGTTAGAGCAGTATGAGAATCTCATATACATCTTCCAGTAATTGTTTTAGTTATGCTCTGTATGTTAGTTTCTTAAGCCTAAATCATCCTATTTTTTGGGGAAATTCTTAGAATAATTTGTATGTTCACTGAGTGCCATATGCTAGCCATTTATGTCTGGCCATGGATCTTTGAGTTACAAAATACATTTTTATATGGCCAACCTTATATTTGTATGAAGACCTTCATTTTATGAAAATATTTTTTGTTACATTTTGTATTTTTCTATCAGAAAACAAATGTTGTGCAAGGTACAACTGAGGGAGTGTGTTTATTTTCTTCTTATGGAACAATGAACAGATGTGAGAGAAACTTTGAGCTTAGTGAAAGAAAGAACTGTTTCCTGCCAGAATGCTTGTTATTCTTGAACATGGTACATGCCATGATACATACTTCTATACAAAAAGTCATACATTCAGGGTACTCCAAAGATCTAGGGAATGGTGCTGATGTATTTTTAGAAAGAGAGACTTTAAACTGAATGCAAGTACTGAAAGAAATTTGATGTTTTCTGAATGTTTGTATGATCTTGCTAAGTCTTTTGGCCAGTTTGGCTTTGTTGGTGAGCCAAAATTTGTATGAAGTTCTTGTAACACCAATGTTTGTAATGATAAGTATATTTAGTTATAAATCCTTACAAAAAAACAACATATTTTGTTGGATTTGGGTCATATTAAATAACTGGAATGAAAGATCATGCTCACTGGTAACAGAAGCAGTGCAACAAAGTAATTTACTGAAATTGAATACGGGTTTGACAAATGCAAACTGCAAAAGAAGAAACAAATACAAATTCATTCTGTGCTCCAATATCTCTCAAATGATAAAGTTTACCGAGATTGTTATCAACATCTCTTCATAATTCATGAGCTTCTTCAAAAGTGATTTCAAGTTTGAAACTCATTTCGATGTAGGGTACATTTTCCCATATATTTCCCTTTCTGTAGAAAGGATACAGAGTTAAATGATATTACATATTTTCTCCATGGAACTATCTATACAAATGTCAAATGAGATGGAGTATATATTGTGAAGGACATTATACAGACTGGAAGCTCAAAAAGCACAGAAAACAAAATTATATGTGAAATTTACTAACAGTTTATTTTTCTTTCCCTCATACAGCTGATATTCCTTTATTTGTCTTTCAGTAAAATTTATTGAACAATGTTTAAAATTGTAGTGGGCATATATAGCAGATTCTTGAAATTATCAGTAAAAGGAATTTTTAACAATGCATCCGTGGAGAAGATATTATCATATTTCCTATAGTTAAAAGCCCTTATAGGTATCACTTTACTTTTTAGTCTTATTTGTCTAGAAAAGTGCTGCATTAAGTTTTGTCAGAACAAATGAGCCAGAGAAAAACTGGATATTTTCCTATCCATGTTTCTCACTTTTCATTTCAGTTCAGAGATAATGCAGTGAGTTTATTTGCTTGCAGTGGGTGGCTCTAAGTTTATAATCTATGTTTGAAAAATAGATGCAATATATGACCTACAAAGGCTTTTATGGTTCTTGCTGACATTTCTTCAAAGAATCCTGTAGTTACTCTTCACTCCAAGCTGGTTCCTTCTAATATAAAATAGATACCCTGATAGTTCCTATAGATACATTTTTATGTACTTATCAAGTTATGTTATGCCCTCTACAAATATGGGCTTTCATATCCTGTGCTTTAAGACCAGCTCATTCTTAAGTTGATACTTCACATGAACCTTTGAACAACATTGCAAGCTGCATCACTGCTGGTACATAACCTCATTACACTTTGTAAGTACCTTTTATCTTTTAGTCACAAAGTTAAGATCAGGACTGTACTACACCTGCTGTTTCTCATATAACTTAGACAAGTTTATGAACTGTGTTCATAGTTTGCTTCTGACGCCAATCTTGGAATACAAAAATACTGATGATTAAGTCAGAACATATGATACAGTACATGTTCTACAGCTATTCAACAAAACAGCAGCCTTGTGGGTAGTGTATACCAACTTGCTTTTTTTTTTAAATATATTTTCATAATCAAATCAAACCATAAGCTTAATATCCTAAAAAACAGGAATTATGATGGCAAGCATCCATTTTCTAATAATTGAATGCAAACATATTTTTTCTTACATAAATCTGTATAAATGCTATATTTAAAATAATGGTTATTATTAATTATATTTTTAATAACTCTTGCATTTATGAATGATTACAAAATAATAAGTTCCTTATTTTCTACACAGATTTAACTCAAATGATTTACTATGACATGGCCCACACCTAGAAGCAGTTACCTTGTAGTTTTCATAACCATTTAAAGAGTTCAAAAATTCCTATTGTGATTTACATATATATACTCTTTGAATTATCCAGAAAGCCCTTAATTATTTGTTCTTTTCTTACAACTTAATATGTAAATTTATATTTCTTATTAGTTTTACCAAAACAAAAGTATTTAGTATTAAAGATGTAATAGAAATTGCTGGGATCTGATATTATTACATGGCCTTAATCTCTGTGTTACTTAGCTTTGTTAATTTTTGTTAATGCAGGCTTTCTCTGACCCATTTCATTTCAAAGCAGAGTGCATTACCTTTAAATATAAGGGCCTATTAAATAGAAAAATAAGTATTGTTTTGTAGTTAATATGCTATTGCAAAATGAAGATGGGCTGGACCCTGTACTCTTTTTTAATTAACTTTTGAAAATATTTGTTAGAAGTATTAGCAAAGATATGCTGCGTTTGATCAAGTTTCCCTCTTGGCTTATCCGCTACAGCTGTATTTTAGATGCTAATATACTATATGTATATATAAGTACACCCATAGAGACAATGTGCATTTGGACATCGCGCTCTCTATATTATGTTAAACATAAAATTATCATAAGATAAATAAACTTCTTAAAATTAAATTTAAAACTGATGTTTACATATAACATTTAAAAGTCGCAAAAATTGCTTTTAAGGTAGTCTGTAAAAATGTCAAAATGAATGTTTTAAACATGTTAGTTTAAAAAAAGCAAAATAAATTCATAAATAATATAATACATAACAACTAAGTCAGTGTTAATATATGTCAGAAAAATTGTTGATACAAAATAAATTGCAAAAAAGAAATATAGACAAGAATATGTTTTGTAAATGTGACGAATGTTTTGTTGAATATGAAATATAGAGCATATATATATATCTATATACATCAATAAATGAAACCACCTGTAATGTTGTGATAGAAAATTCCTTTTGAAAAGAGAATATTCTGTGAAATACATTGTAATAGACATTATTCCTAAGGGAAAAAATATAGCCTGTTCTTTTTTTTTTTCAAAAATGGGAACAAGATGTACCCTGCAAATGTGCCTTTCATTTCACACCTCAACTAACCCTTAATTTTCAGGTGGCACCAGAATGGAGACATCCCAGCATGGGAGTATTTGTTTTTGATGGCTTACACTACAGTCTAGTGTAGTATATTTATCATAATTCTTTTGTAATGTAGTTAGTAAATTTGTGAAACAAAATGAATGAAAGCATGGTTAGAAAATATTAACAATAACTACTTTTTATGTCTCAGCCCCCACTGTATATAAATAGCTTCTTAACATTGTATTTTAGTTAAAATATGTTGACCTATGCTAAATTTTATTTTCAATAATATTTTATATTTTGGCTTGACAGATTGTTTTTCTGTGCTTTTTGATATAGGTAGGTAAACTTCTTCAGTAATATAGATAAAAGTAGATTAGCTCCATGCTCTGTCAACTTCTGATTTAAATTGATTTACATGATTGCATGGTTCATACTATTTTTCATATAGTGATTTTCCTAACTTTCCATGACTATATTAAGAAATTCTCCCTGACAGTCAGGATTTTTACTGCGATATTGCAAACAGTTTGCAAATATCATTTAAAATATTGTAATAAGTAGGTGATAATTTTTTACGTTTAAAGGAATGTAACTGTGCAATTTTGTTTCATTGATATTTTTTAATCAGCCTCCACTATCATAGTTCCTTGACACTCTCCTTGTTATTTTGTGCAATATTTGACAAAACACAATATATCAACATTACAAATTAAGAACTATAAAAAGATAATTGTTTTCCTGTTTATGTACATAAAACATAATACATATGCAAATTATGAAAGTCAAAATATAAACAAATCAACAAAGCTAATCAATTTTTTTTTTTAGCCACATCTGAACTTTTGCCTTTATAGTGTTATTCTTTAGCTGTCTGAGGTTTTAGCGTTTCCTTGTTCTTGTTTATCTCAAATCAAGTTTTCTTTTTTCATCTCATTTCTTTTCTTCTTTCTGGTTTTGTTATTTCTTGTATCTTCTATGAGCTGCTCTCACATTTGTTAGGATTATATGGACAATACAAATCTCCTCAATGTTTACATAGAACCAAATTGCATTTTCATCAGGATTATATATTATTTTCGGTCTTTTTATGCCCACTAGTAATACATAGATTGCCCCCCCCCACACACACACACACACACATCATACAGAGTAGTATTGTAGTCCATTTCATGTCACAGCACAATTAAAAACAATCAGCACTTTCAATGGCTTTGCATCCATATCTTTTTCCATTTTGCAGAATCCAGCAAATAATACAATCCATGGGAAAATTTTCCTGACCTTTCTACTGAAAACTAGGTATTTCCTTCACTTTTTGACATATTTTAAAAGTATGTCTGACTTTCCTTGGAATTTTTTTCCCCTTACCTTCCCTGACTTTTCAGTTAAATGTGATTTCTAGATCGGTTCTTCATGTACACTTCTGTAGATCAGTTACTATAAGCACAGCTTCTCTCCCTATTTTTTTATCAGACTGTCATCCTCATGAGATGATTCTTTATATATTCATGTTATGGAAAAGTCATTATGAGTTGAACAAACAAGAAAATTTAAATCAAGCAAATTCTTAAGAGCAATGCATACTTCTATGAGCAGGACCATTTCTCTGGGAGAGCACACCTTGGTAGGTTTCCTCTTAATTTATCATGTTTTGACTGTACATCGACGAAGTTGTGTGCTGTGTTTAGCCGGCCAAGAAGCATCTTTCATATAATTTACAAGGAGAGCTTGACACCCCTGTTTTGCTCTTACTGTATCCATTAGCCATCAGTCATGAGATTAATACTGAAAATTATTAGGAACAGCTTCGACATGGAGGAGACTCACTAGGCTATGTGGAAAACTACCACAATGTGCTGTTTGGTAGCCTCTTGCAGTTCAGCTATTTCCAGCACTTCCCGTAGTGAAATGACACTTTATGCACTTTATATTGTTCATGGAAGTCATTTGTTGGCTCAGTATTGCCCAGAGTATATCAACAATGCAATGTCACAGTAAGATTTTGACAATATACTGGCTAAAAATAATCTAGAAGGCTAAAGAGTGTTAAAGTAGCTTGTCTCTTCAGTGAAACTGAGCAAGCACAAACACACTTTACCAATATGTAAAGCCCTCCTCTGTAGTGTGGGGTAGCATGTCTACCTCACCTTCAAGAGGTTCTGAGTTCGAATCTTGGTTAGAGATTAAGTTTTCCTTTATCCTTGGAAGACAAATGTTTGTTAGCTTTAGGCTTGTTTGAGAATCATTTCACTGATTTCTTTTACTATCCAATATGATCTATCAAGCTAAAGGAAAAAAAAAAAAAAACGACAATAGAGCATTTTCATTTCTTAATTTTCAAACAACATATATTATTTATCTTACAGCTGCAAAAATTAATGTAAATTTGAGGAAACGTATTTAGTGAAACCATCTAGATAAGTCCACCACTTATAAATTCATTCATTAACTGTGAACAAATAGATGTCATTTGATTTAAGTAAAGTCATAATAATGTTGCATAAAAGAAGTATAAAAATAACTGACACATGTCAGAATATGGTAGGGTATATAAAATTCAGCTGTGAATTCAGCTTTCTAGGAACTAATAGAGGAAACAATAACAAATTTCTTTCATTTAAAGACAGTTTTATAAATGTTTATCTCTTGTTTTTATTTGTTATAAGCAGTCTTCAGTCTGCCTTTTAACCATGCTTTGAAATCAAGTGAACAGTAGAGTTTGCCACTAGTTACTAATGTCAACAAACTGATTCATGTGAGTGATCAGTGCATGATCTACTGATTACCACTTCCTGAAGTTACTGTTATGTAAGAGAAAGATAGGATTAGAGCTTCAGAGATGTATCTTGTTAGCATGGTTTCTTATGCCAATTGCAAATCACAGTATTTAAAATTAAGTTACGAATGTATGCACACTGAGCTTAGCCTCCAAAAAAGAGAAGCCTGCTCATTGGTAACTTACCTTGGCAGAAGTACTGTCCTCATTGCAGTATACAGTCCTCTGCTTGGGGTGGTCATAGCCCCTCCTTATTTGAAGCTGGTGGTTATGGATAAAGAGTAATAAATCTCAGTTTTAACAGTTTTCTACATTGCTATTAACCTTCTAGATGCACAAGCACCTAAAATATGATATATTGTTGTAAGCAGTTTATTAGCAAATAAATTAAACTTTTCTGCCTATCAGAAGAATTGTTCTCTAATGGATTCTTAACTGCTGTGATACTTTACCTGAGGATGTTTTCTTTTCTCTTTAAAACATATTTCCAGCAAAAGCTATCTCTGATGCTTGCTGTGGCATTTGGCTGTAGAAAATTTTGCAAAATTATTTTGTTGCTCATCTGTGAATGCCCTTCTCTTTCACACTGCAAAATAGGATTTTTGCTCAAATAAGATAGCAACATCTCAATATTTTCTTGGATTCATTTATCGGGTGGTTAGACCACTCGCCTTTCATCTAGATGGCCCAGATTTGATCCCAAGTGATCGCATTTGGGATTTGTGTTTGACAAAGTGATGCAGGAGTGGGTTTTCTCCAGGTTCTCCAGTTTCCCCCACCATTGCATTCCACCAGTGCTCCATCTTCCATTCCATGCATCATCGGTGTCATTGCCTGCGGTGACATTTGTAGTAAAAGCAGGCATTAATCAAAAAATAATTATTATTGACTTAAGTGCTTCATTGACTGCACATTCCAGTGGATAACTTAGATTATCCTTGATAAGATTTATTAATGGAGAAGGCAGCAGCATACTACTGAATCTGTTAATATAGTCCTCACATTGCATACTTTTTCCAATGATACACACTAAATAGCCACCTTCATATATAGCAACAGCAATTGTCATTGAAGCTTACAGAACTTCCGGGTTAGAAATCAGCTTGCTGATCATTCAACCATGGAGTTATCACACAAATATAGCCTTTAAAGGGACTGATCTATGAATTTTCCAAAATCTAAAACAATTATTAGAATGAGCCTTTAGAAATTTTGGCCACATCATAAGTACCTCTATAAAGTGTTTCTGCAAAGCTTAATACATGTAGGTTAAGCTATTTCTGAATCATGAATTTTTAAATACAAATTTAGGAACACTTCTTAAAAAGGGCCCAAAGTTCCCAAAATTCATATATATATATTTTTAGTATTATTCTATACTAGAAGCTGCTTATTTTGGTATATGTAATTTTATAGCTGCTGAGCTTTTAAAGCATGTCATCTAACTCTAAATATCCTCCTGTAAGCCTAGTATTCTATCGAAAAAAATATTTTTTTCTCTATAAAATTGAAGAAAACATTCAAGAGAGACCTCCAGAGACCTTTAAGTACTAAATGGTTGCAGAAGAACAGTAAAATGCAAATGAAAAAAGCTCTGTAATTGTACTAAATGCATTTTAAAAGCATAAAGTAAAAAATATGTAATTTTAATGTTTAATTTTTATATTCTCTTTCCTCTGGGTTTCATTTGTTGGAATATTCTCATTTTTAATTGTTTTACATGCCATAGCTTGTACATAGCATACGCATTTTGTATATCTCCATTGTTAATATCAGTATAAAAAAGTATGACGATGCATCATTGTTAACATACCTAACATTGATGTTAATAAACAATAATATCCATAATGTGTAAATTTAAGGAAAATAATTGAATAACTAAATTTCCAAAATAGAATAACAATAATGCTAACACTAATACTAATTTCTCTAGGACTAATTTTAAATGTATGTATGAACTTGGTCTATACATTGTCTAAATTAAACATTGTTTCGGGTATTAAAATGTTAAATGAAATTACCTAAGTTTTTGGATTTGTTAAATTTTATCCATGCATTACATTGAACTTATTTCATTAAAATATGATGATTTCATACAATTTTTATACTGTAAACAGAAACTTTAGAGCTATAGTTCTTAAGGTATAAGCCTTTAATATTATGCATACTTCTAAAGTAATTTTTGTTCAATTATCAGTTTTAATTTTTACTACCCCTTAAAAAAAAAAGCTTATAAAACATTGATGATCTTGATAATTAGTTGTTCTTTCAGTCAATAATGTATGGACAGAGTTGAAAAGATAGATTCAGTTCAGTCTGAAAAATCAAACCCTTGCTAAGGCATTGAACTTTCATTCGACCTTTCAAATTCATAAAGTTGATGATACAAAGCAAGTTTTAGTCACCATGTACTGGGAAAACTATTTTAAAAAATTCACTTCAATAACTTCAAAATGTTATTCATCATAAAGAGCTGTCTAAAATATTGCTCTAGAGAAATACTTTAATGTTCACAAATAATTAACTGACATATTATACAACATATATATATATATTTTTTTTTTTAATTGTAAAGAAGTGCAGGAAAGTTGCAATACACTGGCATGACCTTGGGTATGGGTTATTTAAAACGCCATTTAAAACATTCATTTTCATTCAAATAGCAAAGAACTCCTATAGAATCAGACCTGTTAAGCTGAAATATAAAATATTAAATTAATTTTTTCTCTAATATTCCTAGCTGAAAACTATACAACATATAGAATGAGGTGGGTTTTAGGTGATACCAGAGGCCACTGATTCAACTATGGCAGTGAAAAGTCTTGGGCAGGCTACTTCTTCAAAGGCTAGGCACTGAGTTGCTTCATGTAGTCTGTCATAAAATACCATCAACATTTCATAACTATGCATTGTTGCTGCATAGAATACAGACAGTTTTGTCTTTATTTTTCAAATCCATTGGTTGCTAGTGTATTAGTAATTTAGCTTACTCTGTACTCATTTTGTAGAATTATTTCTCACTAATTTTTTTTGTCCTGTTGTAGTGTTTTAGTTTTGTGAGTCCACTCAAGGTTATGTGTTCCACTTTGCACCTGCACCCTATTCCTTTCAGTTCTCCTCTTGCAGTAGCAGTATTGTTGTGGAGTAGAGTCATGCTGTAACTTTATCTAAAGCTATGAGAACTGGTAGAAAGACATAGAAATATAGAGCAAGAGGAGGATAACCTTGCACGACCTTGATGGACTGGCTAGAGGGAAATATTTATAGTTATATTTAAATGTGCGTTCTCCAGTCTATATTAGCAGATGAGCTACTAGCACATAAACTAGCAATCTGACTCTTTGGCACGAAAATACCATTCCTAAAAGAATATCAGACCATAACATAAAAATATTCATTAACAATACCTTAAATGTGCCTTTTTAAAAGTTAGGTTAGAATAACCTCAAAATAACAGAACTATTTAATATACTCTCCAATATTACAATAAAAAAAAGAATTAAAAAAAAGCAACAGTAAAATGCAATATCCAGTTTAAGTGAAAGTGTAGAAACAGCAATTAAATTTTTGGATAATATGAAACTGAAGTCATAGATGAGAGCATATAACGAAACACTGCATAGCTTACCTGATTCTTGCACTTTAGACTTTAAGAATGCAGTTTGTGAAGAAAGAAACCAGAAAGGAAGGGAGGGAGGGCGGGAGGAAAAGAAGAAAAGCAACAAAGATCCTGAAATATTACATTCATATGTCTTTCTCTGCATAATACATATATTAATAGATTTTAAAGCCATTCTTAAGAAACTTATTTTTTCTATTTCATTATATTAGAGAAAAACCTTCAATACACATTTCATTAATTTTTTTCTATTTCATTATAGTGGAGAAAAACATTCGTTACACATTTCATTGAAGCCACATAATGGATAGTGGAAACACAGTCAACAATGAGATATTTAAAATGAGTTTGCTATGTGCTGGCCTAGAAAATCTGTACTCTTGCCATAAACATTTGAACAGTGACAGTAATGTAAAAAAATAAGTATAAAGAATTGAAATCGGTAATAAGGAATGCCTCAGAATTGACTAGTTCCACAGAAAATTTATTTTAAACAAATGTGTTTTAAAGTGATCTAAATTTTTTGTGTAGTATAGTTTTATCCATCTTTTACCAGATAAACAAAATCCTATAAATTCTTTCCAAATGAAGACGGCTTCACAGACTACTCCCAGAAAATTCAAATATACATATTATTTGTAAACAACTTAACAAGTGATAGTTTCAAGAAAATGCTAAAGTTGTATTTGAGAAAATCTAAATTAACACAAATCTTTCATGTTATGGATACTTTGGAGGAGGTATTTTCTTTAAAATCTTTACTTCACATCTTTGGAAGATTCTGAATCAAAATACTAAAGTTAGGTATTTATTGGATATTTCATTTTTGAGATATGCTGTTGTGACACACAAATATAAAAAAAAAAAAAAAAAGTTTTCTGAAAATCTGATGTGTCATTCACATGACTTTCTTTATCTATTCTACAACAAATGATTCTTACAGAGGCTTATTCTTCTATTTACTTCATGGCATTTCAGATAAACATTACCAGAAATTGCTTTATTATTTATTTCCTTGTATGTAGAAGTAAAATATGGGAATACACTAGGCTAAAATGAGTGATGACATTTGGTTCTCTTTGCATGGCCAGGAATAAGAAAAAAAGAAAAACAAATGACTACTTCTCATTTGACAAAAGTATGAGTAGTGGAAAATGTAAACAAATAACAAGGAATGTCAGGGAAATGGTTAACTAAAATAAACAAGAAAAAAAAAAAAAAAAAAAAAAAAAAAGAAAAAACAACGAAACAAAGAAACCAAAATATCTCGAAAGTTCAGAATTTAAATATCATTGGTGTTTAAATTCATTTTACAGTTTTCCTTTACTCGCTGTCATGCACATACACATACACACACCTTTTTCTAAAACTATTTTTGTTTTTATGGGACCTTAAAATATACATTTATGGTGAAATCTTTTCCTTGAATCTTTCTGTGAAAGTAAAATTATACTTTTGGGATGTTAACTTGGGACTGGGTTTCTGCATGGAATACAATAACTTCTGTCTACATGGTAGAGAAAGTAAAAATGAATGGATTATTGTAAAAGAAATTAGAAATTAATATGGTATAAGGTGGTTTATGTTGCTCTAGTCCAACTACATTATTATTGACTTCAGCACTTCAATAGTACTTAGGATGAAAACTTCAAATCTTTGGTTACAGTGTTACCTCAGAAAAATAACCCTGCTTATAAGCACATATTAGTAGCAAACATAAAAATAAATGAACAAGAAGATGTCAAGGATAATTAATACCAATGGGACTGCCAGGATTTGTTTTCCTGAAAGGATTTAAAGATTCAGGTGCACTCATTCCTGCAGAGTGTTTATTAATAGATACTGATTTTTCTGTCTGTCTGCTGACCTTATGCATGGATCCACTCATAGATTACTACATATATGGAGACAGCATTTTATGTTTAGGTAGATAATGAGTTTGACTAACATTTGTGAGAATTTTCAAAATGTTAAAACCAGACCAAATTAATTATAGCTCAATTCACATGCAAAAAAGTTTCAGATTTATAGGTGAGCTACTGCATTGTATATCAAAATTTGAAGAACATTTCTTTTTTTAAAATTTTCCTAGGATTTGTGCAAAAGTGGGTTAGTTTAAACAAAGGGCATCATTAAAACTTATGATTTTTATATCTGGTGCATGCCTATATTTGAAATGCTCTATATATAGAAATCAGATAAGAATTTGTCAATATCCTTAGAGTTTGCATGAAATTGGAATAAAGTCATGAGTGATGTAGTGAGAACTTTCCAAGAATTTGTAAATTTTTGGTGTAACTCCTATGTTACTATAATCTGGTTTAAGATCTTTCCTTACAAACGTATCAGTCAACTGTTTAAGAACCTCTTTGGACTTTTATTAATTACAATAACTTTATGATTAACTCCCTCGTGGAGTTTATGCACCTAGATCTGATGTAGCAGCTTTTAGAATTACAAAATCTTGAGCCATTGGAAAGTTAGTTTGAATCAGTAAAGAATTAGATTTACTTGTAGAAATGCATGAGTTTTAGGCAAACTTGCTGCATGTATTCAATTAAAATGTTAAAATTGGATTGAAATCCATGAAAATTATTGGTGTAGTTTGAAGTGCCTCCTGAAAAAATAGGTACCATTTTTACTTTCTCTAACGCATATGTACAATGTACATATTAGATAGAGAAGGTATTTTATTCCACCCAAAAATTTGATACTGAGATTTCACAGGAAATATATGTTTAGAGACCCCCTGAATCCAAAAAAAAAGCAATTTTAGAAAAATGTCAGTGTATGTGTATGTATTGGTGTGTGTGTGTATGTGTGTGTGTGTCTGTGGACAGCATAACTTAAAAACAAAAAGTTCTTTAAATACCAAACTTGGTATTTAAGTTCAGAATTTCCTAAGAATGCAATATGGAGATTTTCAAGAAAATCTAAAACTACCCTTTAAACTGAAAAAATTCCAAACATTTTCATTTTTTCAAAAATGGCTCTAACAATTTTGATTAAAATACTGAATATTAAAAATTTGTACATGACAATTAAAATGTATATCTTGAATTTCCTGGGAAAACGTTCTGAAGTGGCTGCACCATGGCCGAGTGGTTAGACCACTCGCCTCTCACCTAGATGGCCTGGGTTTGATCCCATGTACATGAGATTTTGGTGGACAAAGCGGCACAGGGATGGATTTTCTTCGGGTTATCCGGTTTCCCCTGCCCTCACATTCCACAGGTACTCACTCCATCTTCATTCTGTGTATCATCAGTGTCATCGCCTGCAGTGCCACAAGTAGTAAAAGCGGGCATTAACACTATCCAAAAAAAAAGTTCTGAAGTCTTCTTCATTCTAAATGACCTTTACATAATTGGTAAAGCATAAGAGATAAACAAAAGCTTACAACACAAAAAGTGCAGATCTCTTCAAAACACAATTTATTTATATCCTTTACATTTTTTGTAGTGAAGATAATAGTTTCTGAGATATTCCTTGTAATTGATTTCAATTGTAAAATGTTTATACTTTTCTCAGACAGGAAGTTGCCCACATTTCTTTTGCTTAACTCCTGGCCAGACAAAGAACAAAATTTCAATGACAACCATGTAGCAACAGCTTTTAAAACTGGACTATTGCTTTAGCATAATGTATTCTCTTAGTTTTCTTATACTTATAAGGAACTAAGTAATAAGTACATATTTTCTGATAATGCTTATCTCAATTAGCATGACATAGAAAAAATATTTATCTTTTGTAAGAAGTTTCTTTGTAGAACAGATAAAGTCATGTGAGTGAAACACATCAGATTTTTACTTTTTTTACATGTACTATGTACATAGTGTTTAGAGAAGGTACTGCATTCCACCCAAAAATTCAATACAGAGATTTTACCAGAAATATACGTTTTAGGGTCCCCTGTATCCAAAAAAAGCGTTTTCAGGAAAAGGTCTGTATGTGTGTGTGTGTCTGTGTGTGTGTGCCTGTGTGTGTGTGTGTGTGTGTGTCTGTGTGTCCATGTTTTAGTGTGTTCATGTGTCTGTGTGTCCATGTTTTAGTGTGTTCATGTGTCTGTGAACATGATAACTCAAAACTGAAAAGTTGGTAAAATACCAAACTTGATATTTAAGTTTAGTATCTTCCAGAGACACAACACAAAGATTTTGAGAAAACTCACTTCACCCCAAAAAATTTCGAAAATTTTGGTTTCTCAAAAATGGCTCTAATGATTTTCATTAAAATTCTGTATATTAAAGACATTTATATGGCAAATAAATTGTATATCTTGAATTTTCTGGGAATAGTCTCTAAAGACTTCTTTATTCTGAATGAATTGTGCTGAATTTGGTGTAACTGGTAAACCGTAAAAATACTTATTGTACAAAAAATGTAGATCATGTTAAAATACACAATTTATGTCACGTACATTTTTTTTTTTTTTTGTGGAATATACAATTTCTGAGATATTCCTTGTTTCAGATATGAAATACTTAAACTTTTCTCACACAGAAAATTGTAAACTCCTGGCCTTGCATATAAACAAATTTCAGCCACTTGGCTACCAGGTTTTAAAAGAGTTGACTATCATTTTAACCTATTGTGTTCTATTGTTTTCCTTCTACTTACAAGGGAGCAAATAATTAAGACAATTTCTATTAATGTTTATCTTGATTATCATAAATTAGATAGAATATGCTTTTTAACAATAATTTGTTACAGCAATGAAGAGAAAGTTATGTAATGGAACACATCAAATTTTGGGGATTGTTTTCCTAATTAATCTAAGTAAGTTTAACAATGATACTGTATTCCTCTATAAAATGAATGCACCTAAACTTAACACTATAAATGCATTTATTGTCACATTTAAAACTTGTTTAGCTTATTCATGTTTGCTTTATTGCTTTCCATATGGTATCATAAAACCTTCAGGGAAACATTCCACTTAATGATGGCTGGATCCCCAAATATAAGCTCGAGACCTTCTTTGGGTGGTGAGCATTATCTCTGATGGTAGAGCAAGAGGTAGAGTGTGGACTGTGAAGCATGTTAGGGCTTGAGAATACTTCAAATGAACTGTCAGGGGTGAATAAAGTTGGATAAGGCCAACTTAAAATCTTTGAGCTTCTAGAGCAGGAGTTATGTATGCACTATTGAGCAACCTCAGCATATTAATTTATTTATAAATAAACCTATGCAGTTATAATAGCATAGCTACTGATAATCCAATTGGTATGATTAATGCCACAACATTATCATAATTAGTAATCTTTCCAAGAATAATTTGAAGAAGATGTTAAATAAACCACTTGATAAAACAGTGAATAAGTTAAATAAACCTCGTATCTATCAAATAAACTGCAATGATTGTGAAAAAGTTTACATTGGCAGAACAAAGAGAAACTTAAAAGTTTGTCTTAAGGAACATCACAGAAATATTAAATTGAAACAGATAAATCAGCAGCAGCCAATCATTTCTGGAACACTAACCACAAAATAGGGCAGGAAATTAAATTATTGAAAGCAACTAATTCTCCTTTAGAGTTGGATATCTGGGAAAAAATATTCATCCATAGTAATAGCAGTAATGTGGTTAACTTTGAAATACCACCAGCAGATGTCATTTTAAAACTTGTACAAAAAACTTAAAGTCAAGCTAAAGACTCAAAACTAGCAAACAGTTCCAAAATGTTCCACCAGAGGTCACCAAGGACTCGTAAGAACAAGGTAGATGTCAATGAAGTCCGGCTTCTACCACCTTATGCCACTACTATGGTCAGAAACCTATATTATATCCAAAGTTGCCCAATTTCCTCAGACGTCTGCTAAGCTGCAAAAGAGGATGACAACGAAGGTTGTCGAAACGCGTCCAGTGTAACATCATCTACACCATGACCAATTGAAGCACGTGTCAGCAATAGATGTCTAGATTTGAACAATCTTTCCAAGGTTAGGAACTTGAGAGCCCAGGTAGCAGCAGTTTCAAATCCTTATATGCATTTCAAAAATGATCGACATGTTAATGAGAAATGGACAGGTACTTAAGAAAATATCAGAAGGGAGAGTTGAGTAACTGAAACTATCATTTGTGTGAAGGATGCTTGCTATTTTCTTGTGCATATCACTTTGAGCAGTCAGCAGCTCATAAAAAAAAAGAAATGGAAAAACAAAATAGAAATCAGTCACTCACAAATGTAAATAGTTAAGGTCCTTCTTTGTTGCTAAGCTCACCGGAAAAAAAGTTAATCACCCTAGGGACATTATTACAAGCATCATTTAATCCTTTTAGTGCTACAGTCGAGATAACGTGAGATAACTCGACCATAGGTTTGAATGATTGTAAGTCTTAGAATTTCATATTCTCCTGCAGCAATTTTTAAACTAATAATATCTGCCAACTCTCACAGACTGTTTACACTAATTCCAAGTAATATATATAGCAAAGAAGAACTGCAAGTCATTTGGTCCGAGTCACGCTGCACTCTGCCACCAAAACAGTCTCTATTTCACGGCTGGAAATATGTTGTTGGTGGGGTATGGGGAGGTCTGCCAGGTGCTCAATCTCGCCTGTGGTTTAAGTTTAGGATGAGGAGGGCCCAGAATAAATAATCGGGGGTATGGCATGCCTGGATGATAATGGGGCAGGTAGAAACACCCGGTGTGAGACCTGTTTTGTAAACTTTGAAACATATTACTATACTTACTTTTTTAGTTATTAGTGCATATTTTCAACTTGAAATACACACATTTAAGGCCAAATGTTATTGGTCAAAACCAATTTCGGATTTTTAGCAATTTTTCACCATAATGTGGTCTTAACTAGCAAGGAGGTGTTTCTTGTCTAAAAATATGTTAGCAGTGAAAAGATTAATATTGAGTAACTCCACCGCTGGACTTGATGACCCTTGCATTTGGTTAGGAAGTGAGTCCATCAGGTTGTGCAGGTACGCTGCATGCAGGTTAAGCTACTCACTGAGGATACAATCACACAATACCACCAAATTGTAGGGATGCTAATGTTGGTGTTTTACTCGCCGTTCCAACATGTCCCATAGATTTTCTATGTGATTCAAGTCAGGTGATTTTAGAAGCCAATCAAGGTCTAATAAGGTGGGGTAGTGCTTTTCAAACCAGTGACGTATTAATCTTCTAGCTCGATGAACTTCATGTTGTCATCTTGAAAAAATAACAGTGACATACTCATCATACAGATGTTGACTGAAAGGCAATATCTGATCTTTCAGAATGCTTAAATAAATATGCTGGTTCATGTTAGTGGTCACCTCAATGAGCAGGCCCGATCCATGAGAACAAAAGCACTCCCAAAGCATCACTGTACCACTTCCAGCTTCCTTGCATACACATTACCTTGCACACATTGAGGATGAAATTCCTCAGTTGGCCTTTGGTGCACTCAATGACCTGTATCTGAATAAAGGAAAAAATGAGATTCATTAGACCACATTTCTATAAATAAGCTACTGTCCAAATTTGATGATTTCTAGCTCATTAAAGATGTGCAACTTTATGTGCCTATGTGAGCAATGGCCTCTTGTGACTCCAAATGTTCATTGCTTGCAGTTCCCATGGCAATGTTCTCTGGGGATGGACATTAATTTACTGACTGCAGCAATTCCTGTTGGGTTTAGAAGCAATTTTTATTCACAAGTCTGAAATGTATCTCTGATCTCTCTTGGTCAGGATCTTTTCCTATCACATTACTGATGCGTTTCAGGCCATGTGTATTACAACACTGCTTGTAGACACATTGAGCAGTCTGCTGTGAAACACCAACAAATCAAGCAGCTTCACACATGTATGAGCATGGGCACTGCCAAACATTGCCCCATTTTGCCACTTTGTCACATCCTAACATTTACCCATGTTTGCATACAGTGTCTGCTTGAAAAATAAATGTCTTGCTGATCACTACTACCTTATGTAGAGGCAGTGCGCATGCAGTTGAGCATGTAACTCGATTGCTATGGCAAATGGAAAGGCTTAACAATTCACTTTTGTATGCATACTAGGCACTATAAGGTTATATATAAAGTTGTGTATGTGTAATGCATACTAAATGAAGTGGCTCCACAGAAACATACAAAGTCATTTTAGGAGGCAGACAGAATTCAACATAGTCTTGTCTTATATGAAAAGTTGAAAAGACTACCTAAGAAAGACTACTGGAGAAACTATACAGATACTTCTACAAACTTAGAAACCCAACAAGGTTTTATACAAAAAGTTACAGCTCTACAAAATCAATACAGTTTATCATTGAACATTTATAATATAGAAAATTTATCCCTTCAATAAAATTAAAATTGATTATAACATAGGATTAATGAAACAAATTGGCAAACAAGATGCAAACCCAGTTCAACTAAAACAGGTTATCTTAGAAACTATCTACACAAATTCCCAGAAAATGAGTGGACACATATTTATACTGATGGATCAAAAATTGGACATAATTTTAATGATACAGCAGGTGCTGAAATGTACAACAAATTGTTTACATATCTCTTGGTTCCAACTCAACCAAGTTTGACGGTGTGAACTTGAGGCAGTCAATTCTGCATTGCAGCAGCTTTTCTATCACATTAATGCCTTCAATAACGCAGTCATCTTTAGTGATTCAAAATCTGCATTACAAGCCATTTGTGCCAGTGTATGTACAACAAAAAGAACAGCTAAAATCTACCAAAGTATTACACACTTACAATCTCTTCACAAATAGATAGTTTTACAGTGGATTCCCTTACACTGTGAAGTCCTTGGTAATGAAAAGGCAGATGTCTTAGCAAACAAAGGAATAGCAATCCACCAAACTAAAAACTCATCAAAACTAATAATACAGAAAACCATCCAACAAAAAACATATGACAGTTTAAATCAAGAGAATATAAATAAATAATGGAAAATCTTGTTGAACAATGCAACAATAATTCCAGAATGTTCATGATCAAAAGCTGTTGCTCTGTTTCGATTACATACAGGACTGATTGCTTGGCTGACCTACCTACCTACATGACATTATAATATGTTGGTCCTATTAGGAGATTAGACTCAAAACCCAAACTCTAGGATGCAGATCAAGTCAACAATTACATTTATTCATACTTATTAATATATTTATTTACAAATAATAACTCTGACAATAAATTTTCAGAGGTGTCAGTTTTGCATAATTTTCAATTACATGTCTGTTTTCAAAAGCCCACTCATACACATGCATTCTTAGAATATTCATGTTTATTATATTTACAATGTTACATTATTACCAGTGGTTTTTGGTTGAATGAAATCCTCCTCTGTATAGAAGGTGTGAGTAATTAGGTATCTTTTTAATTCTGATCTAAACTTGTTTTTGTTCATATGCAATTCTTTTATAGAAGAGGGAAGTGAATTAAACAAAACTAATTCTTTGTAGTAAACCCCTTTTTTGAATAACTGCAAATTATTTGTTGGTCTATGTAAGTCTATGTCTTCTTTGTTATGAATATCTGTATTTTTTGTATACTTTTCTGGGTTATTTATTACAAAGGACAATATGGCTAGAATATATTTACAGGCTATTGGTAAAATTCTAAACATTTTGAAAAGTGGTTTGCAGTGAGTTGATTGTCTTTCCCCTGCCATTACT
The DNA here is from genome assembly GCA_030762935.1 of Hymenopus coronatus. Taxonomy (NCBI): domain Eukaryota; kingdom Metazoa; phylum Arthropoda; class Insecta; order Mantodea; family Hymenopodidae; genus Hymenopus; species Hymenopus coronatus. Next base: position 101,443,767 of record CM060897.1, read on the forward strand.
CTTATTATCTTTTTTGCATAATGAATTTCCCCAAAATATTATTCCACAGGTCATTAATGAATGAAAATATGCATAATAAGCTGTTTTTAGTATGCTCTTATTTATAAGCTGAATTAAAGATTGAGAACATTAATTAGCTCCCCTATTACAATTATTATTAGTTATTAATTATTTAGCAATGTAAAATTAAAAGAGTATAGATATGTAGTTAACTGAAAATTCAGCTGGAGAAGAAAGCTGATGCCAAGAGAGTCAAAGGGGATGAGAAACTCTTTTGTCAGAAAGGACTCTTTTGTCAAGTCACATATGCTTGAGCGAGGTCGGGGGTGAACTATAAAAATATGGAAGATGGTAATTCTGCATTGTACTAGGCTTGTCACGTGAGGTTTACAGTGCATCCTGGGATAAGGAAATTGATTCTTGGGTAATATTGATGTCAATTGTGCGCCCTTTCTGTCCAATCAGAAGGAGGCTGCCATGACAGTAATTTTTGTATATAAAGAGCCCAAGAAGGCACCTCGGGAGATCTGTTCTAATTCATCTGTTCTGACATGTGTGTGAAAGTTGTCTGTAGCTGTTCTGCTGTTGTTCGTCGGGCTGAACTTAAGTACTTCACATAAAGTTAGACACAAAGCCAGTGACGAATACTAATATATTATGTGTGTTCAGTCATGTTATTAGAATCATAACAAGTGTATAAGTGAACATTATTATAAGGCAGATGTGCTTGTCTCATTTCTTTTAGGAAGGAATAAACTCAAGCAAAGTATACAACTTTTAATTATTATAAGACCACTCCTGACCTACCCCCATTTGCTTTACCACCCCAAGTGAGTCAATTACATGCCGACTGAACGACATCGAGGCAAACTCACCGGTAGTAGATTCACCGTACCAGGTAAGTGGGTCTACTCATAGGTAGGGGAGTGAGTCTGGTCAACGACTCCAATCTGCACTCATTGCATAAGGTGTTTTAAATGTGGTGCAAGAGGCAACCCTGCATATAGCATCTAATGTCAACACCATATTAACACTGCATATGGTTTCCAAACATGGGGCTCAATAATGCTACAAGATCGGATTGCAAAGCATGAAGAGCTGAGTTTGGGTATGGTATAATCTATATAGTGTTTCCAATTCTTGTGGAAATTAAATTCATACATTTTTCATATAGTTTTGAACATTCATATTTTAAGTCCCGTGCATATGCTTATCGATTGCCAATGCTTCTTCCTGCTGATGATGGTGTTCTTCCAGGACCCTTGGATGGATTGCATTGCTTTAGTAGTGTGGTTTATCTAACTGATCTCTGAAATGCCAGCAGGCACATTTGCCCTCCAGTTTTTCAATGTAGAATCCATTATGGATAGCTGTATCCAAAAGCAAGGACAAAATAGACCATCAACACTTCTTTCCTTGTATTCTGATTTCGTAAAGAATATCACTCACTTCTGCTTTTGTTTGTAACTGATTTTCTGAAGGGCTATCAAGTAAACTGCCAGTGCATTCATCTTCATAATCTTCATTGGAATTCAATGTAACATCTGGTGGTTCAATATAGATATCATCAAATCTATATCATTATCCTCTAATATCTGCAGGGCTTCAGCAAATGTTATGATCCTGAAACAATAATATACAATTAATGAGAATTATAAAGTGAAAATTTTGGTTATTTGCAAAATGCTATGGCAACTGCCTAGTGGTACCGCATGGTATCAGGCTAAATCTAAGTCCTATATATTTGATAATCAGTATATTTGAAGTAAAAATGTGAATTGAATATCTTCATATAAGCCTTTTGTAATATATACCACAAATTTTATTGAAAATAATAATTCTAATTCAATATATTGAAATACTGTCCTGAAACGGACATCCATGAAGAACTAACATATAAAAGTTGACAAACTCCACCATCACAATAACTTCAAACCATACGTTTATAAACAATGACTGGAATGTTCTTGACTTATCTAAACAATGAGACACATTTAAGACAATCATTGTTGCCAACACAGCAGCTCTAAACAATTATATGTACTTGTGGTACCGTACGGTACCGCTAGGCAGATTCGGGTTGATAAACTCTCTTAATCAGCTAATAGGGACTATCAAAAGGACACTGTGTAACAAGGTACCAAAAGAAACAAGAAGTATGATGCTCACAAATAAACATAAACAAAAGATTGGGGCATTAGAGGTAAATTTTCTACATCTTATGGCTGGATCATCTAAGGAATGAAGATGTAAGGAAAGAATTAAGAGTTACAAATATATTAGAAACAATGGAAAACAGTTGATATAAATGATATATAAACATTTTGTAGAATGGACTTACACCAGAGTCCTCTCCAAGTATTAAATTACTGTTCAACTAGTAGAAAAAGTATAGAAAGACCCATAAAGTGATGGAGAGATCAGGTAAAGCTTTGTGTAGCTGGGACGAATCTTAAGGTCCAAACCATGTAGTTTATTGCTGATACTGTGTCCAGTTTTATAACCTTTATTTGAGATTATGTTACAACCTGTATTAATGCTTTGCTTGGTGAGGAGGGGGCACACACCCCTCATACCCTTACTATTTAATGTCTTTGAAATTTCATTCTCTTTGCCTGACCAGGATAAAAATTAATGAAATATCATTTGAGGAAAGAAAGAGATATTTGAAATGTAAACCAATAACAAGCTTGGAAATGGTTAACTCCACTAAGTATAAAACTTTTTGGTGGAGTGCAATACTTCCCCTATGTACTATAGGTGGTAGAGAAAATAATAAATAACATTTATTTATAAGAATATAAGACAACACAAAAATAAATTCACATTATTGAGAACTAACTTTTAGGGAAGCATTTTCTTTAATATGTTAGCAGCTTTGCTATGTTTTGTAGCAGTACGGAATGCTAAATAAATCATTCACATGGATTTCTCCACCAACTTTTCATAATCTTCAAAAGCCTATGCTTCTATTTATTCCATGTAATTTAAGATAAACAATTGCTGAAATTAATTTATCTCACATTTCATTTCAAGAAAGGGGAATACAGTAGGTTTAAATAATAGTCAAATCCATCGCTTTGTGATGGTTTTGAAGTTCCATTCTCTTTGGATGATGGCCAGTAAAAAAAGAAAAGAATAGCACATTAATAGCTCCATAGCACGACAGCTCTCGGGGAACCTTGGCCTACCGCCCGGCCGCTGCGTCCCCCATCTCGGTCCACTACAGACATCATGGATGGGGTGCAATATTGGAGGGTGAGACGTGGTCAGCGCCTCGAGTCCCCCCCGGCCAGTTAATGCGGTCCTCAAGACCTGGAGCCGCTACTTCTCCATCAAGTAGCTCCTCAATTGGCCCCCAGGGACCTTACGAGGCTGAGTGCACCCCGGGCCTGGTCTCCCAGCAGGGGAAAAATCCCCATGCCGGTACTGGGGATCAAACCCAGGTCTCCCGCTTGGTAAGCAGCAACGCTACCACCGCGCTAAGGAGACGACCAGAATAGCACATTATCACTTGAAAAAAGTTTAAGTATTTAAGAATTCAAATCAACAATGGTTAATGCTACAAAAATGTTATTTGATATAAATGGTATATATTAATAATCTCTAAGATATTCTTTGTTATTGATTTGAATTCTTAAATACTTAAATTTGTGCAATAACTATATCTTACAGTTTACCAATTGTATCAAAGTCACTCTGCATGAGAGGGCTTCACAGGTTACTTCCAGGAAATTCAACATATAGTATAATTTTTATTTGTCATAAAAATATCTTTAGTGTATCAATTTCTGAAACCATTTAATAGGTTTGTACAACTTTACTTTATGATTTTTATTAATAGAGATCACATTCTTATGTGATGAATGTATTACATTGAGTTTAATACAATGAAAGTATGCATGTTTCTATCATAGTTAACTAAATCTGTCTTTTAAAAAATATTTATTATTGGAGCATTGTGTGAGGAGTATATGCATTATTTCAATCACCAATAGCACATTATGAGCTTTCCCAATATTTCCCCAAATCCCTTTTTGCGAAACTATTCTCTGAATGCCCCCTATCCTGAATGGATTCCGCTGCAAATCTATTTCCCCAAATTTGTTTGCCCAAAGCCATTGCCCAAAGGCTATTATTACCAAATGTTAATTCATTGAAATGTATAACATCATCAAATTATATTATATAACTCTATTACCTAGCCTGGAAATTTATTACTATTTTCTTCTTTTATATGTTCCTGAATACATTATAAACAAAAAAGAGCTGATTCTCTTATAAACATAGTAACATGTTTATTTCAATATTTACGTTTTTAGCTAATACTAGCCATTTTAAATGAGGATTTAGTTATGAATAGTCTAAATGAATAATACTATAACTAATAAATTCTGGTTCCAGAACTTTGAAATTGATTCTTGATGGGTATGTATATTCAAAGAATAAAACTGGACATGGAATCAAGATATTTTGGAATTGCCAAAATAGTGTGCCAGAAAGAGTATAATAAAAGTGTATTTGATGTAGAATCAAAAGTCTAATAACTTAGAATAAATAATTCAAATTTGATATCTTATATCTCTAAATGTATTAAGTCTCCTCTATTGTTATAATATTCATTAATTTTTAATCAAAAAAAATGTGAAGTCAAGAAGAAAGTTCACCATTTGCATATGTTCATCAAAGTATCAGGAGACAATGTTATTGTAATAAGAGGAATTTTTCAGTCACTTGCTGCAAATAGAGAAGCAGCTAAAGCACAGATTGTTAAATATCTTAAGAAAGCAGCTCATCAACACCCACAACTAAATCTAAGTCAACTCTTCAGAAATCAATTACAAGAAGTTCCATCAACTGTATTGAAAGCTTTGCTAGAGAGGGAGAAAAATCTTACACTGTTTGAGAAGATAGAGAAATAAAAGTTTACCAGCAAATTCTGTATCCTTGACAAATATAAATATTATCCTTGCATAGTATACCATAACACTTCAATATGAATGAGTTCTATTCAAGTGCAGTAATTCCAACTGATCAAACGATGAAGCTATTTGAGCTTGGGTTATGTAAACTATGACAAGTTGTGCCAAAAAGGTGTAGAAGCAGAGGCAGCTATTGAAGGGGTGCTCAAGGGGACATTTCCCTAATAATAATTGAAAGTGATATTTTTTGGTCTTAATATACCCATTATATTATTTTTTACGCTAAATATGTTTAAAATTGTTCTGTTTTATTCCTCTATATAAGGCTAATTTTTATGATGATAGTCTGCCAGGCTAAGATTCTGACAGCCCGGACACTTTCTGTTCTGTTTTCATTGGTAACCATGGCACCAGCATAGTTGTAAGTTTTTCCTGCTCTGTTAGCTAAGGCCAGCATGGGGCTGAGAAAAATCAGCCCTGGTGTCATGGAATGTTTGGAGTGGAAACTCTTATTATTCTTCCTGTTGCATTGACAAAGTTGGTGTTAATTATTGTAAATTACTTGATTGCACAATTGTTACCACAATGTTTAAAACATATGAGCAAATTTGTAGAAGCAAATGTTAATTTTAAGTGCACAGAAGGTATCCCCAAGTTGAAAATGTGACTTCAAACTGGAGATATGACTTATTTATTTATTTATTTATTTAAGCTAATGCTCAGACTTGTGGAACAATTGCCATTTGTCTTCTTGCTTCCCAATATATCTGTGTATTTTTCCTGTTCCAAAGTCTCTGAAGTGCAGTACATTTTCTTAGGTGTTGGAAGTGTTGTTAAACAGCATGCAGTTTGGTGATTTCATTATTTTCATGTGATACAGGTGTTCTGCAAGACAGTCATGACCCACCATCAGTAGAAACGTTGCCACTGTTTCTTTTCTTGATGACTGTAAATTTGTATTTTGATGCCCATTGTTTTCCTTCACTTATTTTCTGTAGCTTTTCAGGTCCCTTGGCCTTGAACTTGGCTTTGATGAATATTTTTGTTGAAACTAATGGGATACTGTGTTTTGTAAAAGCAGAAATATTTGTTCTTTTCTTTGCCAGATAATCAGGTTTCTCATTCCCTTCTATTCCGATATGGGAAGGAATCATGAAAGTAATCATTTTGTTTCCATCTTTCAGATTTTTATTGTTTTCCTTATTTCTCTGGTTTTTGAACTAATATTCTATTTTACAGAGGAGAGGGTTTGTATAGCTGAAATTGAGTCTCAAAATATAACTTCTTTAGAGAGTGAGTATAATCTAAGACATAGTTGGGAGAGTGTTATATAAACTGCCTCTATTTTACCATCAGAGTCATTTGTAAATTTACCACATGAAGCGTAAAATTTAAAAAGTTTACATTAAATTCCTGCAGCTGCATAATCACTGTTTTTTATAAATGAAATGTCAGTTAATACATGAAGCCATTCATCAGCTGGATATAAGGTATGTATAGTTTCAAAAGCAAGGCTCTTTAATATCCTTCTAGTTTCCCTTTTTTCACATGTTCTTGCATTTTCAGTGAGCGCTTCATATCTATGTAGTCAAGTGAATTTTCCAACGGATGTAATATCTCTGGCTTTGCCTCAGGTATATATTTGTTTCTTATCTCATCAATATGTTGAATATATGAGCGATGGAAATGACAACCCCAATTTTAACTTCCGAGGATGTGTTTACCTGAAATGAAAAAAGCAATGGGATTTTTCGGAGTTTATAGTTTACAGTTTTTTGGCCTGTTGCCTTTGATGTCCAGTCACAGTAACCATTTGGCTCAACGCTCAGTTATAATCTAATGCTACCATGAAACAGTGAGAGTTTGTGGAGTAAAAAATGATTGTTTTGAGTGCTAAGATTATCCAAAATATAAGAACTGAAAAACAGCGGCCGGCCAAAGCCTGAGCTTAACATTATGCAAGTACATCTCCAATGTAAGAGTAGCATTTCTTTTACTCAAAAATTTTCATATTTTTGCACGAAAAAGTTTCCTGGCTTTGTGGATGTGAAGGAAAAAATGTGCTCATTTTCATGTGTAGTACAGTAGTGGTGGTAATGGTGGTGGTAGTGATGGTAGTGGTGGTGAAGATTAAGATGACATGGCAGTGATGGCAGCAACAGCAGTGGCAGTGGTGGTGATGTTGTGTTGATCGAAGATGGAGTGCATGACTTGAAACATCTGCAGGAAAAAATAAAAGAAACAAAAAAAAAACATGATGGCTCTTCTAAGCATGAAGCTAATGGAGTCAGTTTTCAACTTCTAGGAGTGCATTATTCTGCAAGAAGGGTCGTCATATGGAGTACCAGTTTAAATGAAAGGTAATTGCATAATTGAATTTTTATTTTTCTTTGGCATGAATTGATATCCATAGCATAAAAAGTTCTTTTAATGTATACTCACTGAGCCCTCCCAAGTTAAAAAGTCATGAGCCGCCACTGTGCAGCAGATAACAAAGTTATAAATTAGGACTAAACAAAATATGCAGTTATTAATGAAAAGCTCAACATTCTTCCTTGAGGGTACCTTTAACTTACTTACATAACTTTTTACAATCCTTGGTACAGAGTAGACCAAAAGTTTCTCACTCCCCAACTTTAAGAAATAGCATCCTTTAAGTACTAATCAGGAAATTTATTTCTTCAGCATTATGGACATCATGTATCTCTCAACACACATAAAATTTAATACTTTGTATGTCTGCCATTGTCAGAATGTCACGCTATAATGCGTCAAAAGAAACTTTCCACTAAATCGGTGTTAGTGTTCTGGTCGATGATTTCCCATTCTTCATGAACCCTGGTGATTAATTGATCCCTGTTTCGTGGTCTGGGTTGTCTGAAAACACTATCTTGAAGTTTGGCCCACAAGTGCTCAATAACATTGAAATCAGGCAAATTTTTTGGTCAATCTGTCCAAACATTGTTGAAGCCTTTCTTTATCACCTTAGTGGTTGCTTTCGCAGTATTAGCTGTTACTTCATCTTGCATCAAAACACCTATATTGTGCTTGGGAAACTGGGAGAGCTCATCCATAGCCTTTTTGAATATTGGTAAAATTGACTGCCTGTAATATTCACCACTGACAGTCTGATTTTGTGAGACAATGTGCAAGTCTATTTTCCCATACTGTGATATGCCATCTGCAACCATGATTTTCAGAGAACATTTTGGAACAAAGGCTGGTAAAATACTGGAAGGACTATTTGTATGGGCTCTATGATTTTGTCTGTTTGGTTTGGGGTTGAGTTCATCTGTAAAAAGGATATATGCCCTTTTTACACGTCCTTCTGGACTGTCATCAACAAAACATTCCCGAATTAATCTTTCACAGAATTTCATTCGATCATTAATATTTTTTTCACTGAGCAAAGACTAGACTGGTCTCTTATGGGCATTTTTACCCCAATCAGTGGATCTTACATAGCACTGGATTTTTGTGACTCCAATTCTCTTACCATGGTCTTAGAATTCAGTCGAGAAATTCAGTTTCTTGACAATGCTTCTTATGCCAGTAACTTTGTCCTTATAGATCCCTCTGGTCTTTCTTGTTGTGTTTGGAGAACTTTAGATGGTCTATCATTCCTTTCTTCATCCACGACATCACCCTCTTTTTTTCAAGCCCACTTTCTTACAGTGTTTCTGCCAACTTTCAGACATTGCTCAATTTCTTTTAACATCCCTTGTCCAATAAAAACTTGAATTGTAGAGCATAACAATTCCCTTAGTGTAGGCAACATTATCTGTTGAAAACAAAGACTTGATTTAAGACCCCATAACAATTGATAATGAATTATATTAAAAACAAATATCTAGGGTCTGGAAATTTCTCACCTGAGTGAGGAATTTATTGGTTTATTTTAATCTGTGATGTGACAGAGCAAATTAACAGCTTTGTATTTTTTCTTAATTTAATACAGATCCCAGGTACTTGAAGATGAATTCACCTGAAATTTCATCCACTAACTCACCTTTAAGGTTTAGAATAACCAGCTCCCTCAGAAAATACATGTAATTAAACTTAATATCTAGCACATCTAACAGTCATGCTAACTCTGTGTAAGCAATTCCAGTAACATTAACCGCTATATACATCACACATTGTTGTCCTATGAGAGGTATAACAGCCGCAAAAAGGCGAGTGTTATAAGAAGATGTCCTGCAATTATATTAGCGGCTAATCGAATTGCTAATGTGCCGGGTCGATGTAAAAATTATTAGATTTTGAGTTATAAATTGAATTGCAATTCATTTTGGGAAAAAACCTAAAAAGGGTGGTAGCACTTTAATTTTATTGATATATTAAAGATTTTAAGTTAAAAAAACTGGTCGTCTCCTTAGCGCGGTGGTAGCGCAGCTGCCTACCAAGCGGGAGACCTGGGTTCGATCCCCAGTACCGGCGTGGGGATTTTTCCCCCGCTGGGAGACATGGACCGGGGTGCACTCAGCCTCGTGAGGTCCCTGGGGGGCCAATTGAGGAGCTACTTGATGGAGAAGTAGCGGCTCCAGGTCGTGAGGACCGCATTAACCGGCCGGGAGGGGCTCGAGGTGCTGACCATGTCTCACCCTCCAGTACTGCACCCCATCCATGACGTCTGTAGTGGACCGAGATGGGGGACGCAGCGGCCGGGCGGTAGGCCAAGGCTCCCCGTGAGCTGTCGTGCCATGGAGTTAGTTAAAAAAACTAATATCCTTCAAAGGAATTTAAAACTTAGAAGCAAAGCTAGTGGCGTGCAAAAATGTTTGAGGAGTGAGAAACTTATGGTTCACACTGCATTATCAAAAGGAATCCATGATGAATTCAACATGAATATATGTGCCCATATTATTCATATATTCGTTGATTGTAAAATAAATCCCAGGCTCTTTATACTTACGCAGTGCAAGATGTCATTAACACTGCTCAAAGAGTAAGATTGGAGGTAATATTTCCTTAAAGGATAATGTGTGGTTTTGAAACTGCCTTAAACAGAATATCTATAGTTTATCCTGAAAGCAGAATGTTGCTGCTACTTTCATTTAAGTTATCTGTTTGCAGCCAATACCATCAGTAAGATTACAAACAACCCAGAAGATAGGGATAAACAACTACATGCATCATATGAGGTTACCTTTGGCTTTTGTAGCTACAGTAGACATAAGCAACACTATTAGGGATTTGAGAGTAGTAACATGAGATGAATTACCTGTTTCGTGCTACTTCGATCTGAACTACATAAATTAACTTGGGCACGAAGAAAAAGCTCTGCAAAAAAGCCATGCTTTCATCTTAGAATATGGAATGACTATGAAACTACATTAAATACCTATCATAATACCAATAATCTAAGAGAGGGCATCACAATCACTTTCAACTAATGAATGGGAAACACTACCCCAGATGAAGTATAGTACAAGAATTGCAGATGGGTAGATCTGTATCTGCCCAACCTAAAAAAAAAACATTGGATTACTGTGAATACAAGAATCTAAGGTCTTGCTATGCAGTATAACAGTATGATACTAATGAAATCTGTACATATTTGAAAAGAACTGATTACAGTTTTTTACTATGAGATTTCATTCTTCCTAAACTGTAATAAGCTTGGTTGTATTAATGAATGTAACTGTAAAAAAATTAAATGTTTTAAAAGTATACCTAAATAATAATTCTGCATTTGGGATTATTAAAATTAAAAATCTGATGTGTTCCATTCACATGACTTTCTCTACATCTCTGCAACAAATTATTCTATTTAATTGACCTAATCGAGAAAAAATTAGCAGAAGTAGTCTTATTACTTGCTTCCTTGTTAGTACAAGCGAAATAAGGGAATACCATAGGTTAAAGTGATAGTCTTAAGTTGGTTGCTATGTGACTGTAGTTTTTTTGTTTGTATGGACAGGAGATGCCAAATTCCTGTATAAGTTTTTTTAAAGCTGAAACCAATACTAAGGAATATTTAAAAAATGATCAACTCCATGAAAAAAATGAATATGACATAAATTGTGTGTTTTATCATGATCTACATTTTTTGTGTAGTAAGTTTTTGTCTATCTCTTATGGTTTACCAGTTATGCAAAATTAAATAAAAATCATCCAGAATAAAGAGGTCTTTAGAGACTATTCCCAGGTAAATTCAAGATATACATTCTAATTGGAATGAAAATATTTAAAATATAAGAGATTTTAATCAAAATTGTTAGAGCCATTTCTGAGAAAATAAAAATTTTCGAAATTCTTTGCATGTAAAGGGTAGTTTGGGATGGGAGGATTTTCTTGAAAATCTTTGTGCTGCATCCTTGGAAGATACCACCAAACTTAAATACCAAGTTTTGTATTCAACGTTTTTTTCGTTTTTGAGCTATGATGTCCACAGAAACACACACACACACACACACACACACACACGCACTCGCACACGCACAGACCTTTTTCCAAAAATTCTTTTTTTGGATTCAGGGGGACCCCAAAACATGTATTTCTGGTGAAATCTTGGTATCAAATTTTTGGGTGGGATACAATACCTTCTCTATACACTATGTACGAAGTACGTGTAGAGAAAGTAATAAAATTACCAATCTTATTTTAGAGAACAACTCCCCAATTAAACTCTATAGCTAACCTTGTTGTGAGAAATGATGGCAAACCAAAAAAGGAAGACCAGACAAATCTCAAATCTCACATGTAGCCTTCACCTGATATTAATGTGAAACACAAATAATACAAACTTGGCACATGTTGAAACATGATTTTGTTACATTTGTTGAAACATTATCAATGTGTTATATCTGTATATGTAAGCTATACAGAATATTCTTTTTTAGTGTGAGAAACATTAATTACTAGTTTTATTCTCTAGGTTACTTATCTACAATAAGCTGAGGAAGAATTGTATTCTCTTCCAAAATTTGATAACCACATTTCACCCTAATTCCACATATTGATGATCCCTGAATTAAAAAATGGTATGTGTTGCATTCATATGACTTTCGCTACCCATTCTTCAACAAATTATTATTTAAAACGCTTATTCTTCTGTGTATTTGAAGTTAATTGAGATAAACAGCTGAAAAATACTTTAATTATATATTTTCATGAAGATACAAGATTAGGGGAATACGGTAAGTTTAAGCAACAGTAGCTTGTAATAGGTTGACTTTGGAAATTTGTTCTCTTTGTTTAAGCAGCAGAAAGGAAAACGAATAACAACCCCCAATTTGAAAAATAAAATAAGTATGGGAAAATTGAAACTATTTACAAAGAATATTTCAGAAATGGTGAACTCTACAAAATAAGTAAATAAAATCTATTTGACATAAACTGTGTGTTTTGACGAGAAACAGTTTCCTGTACAGAAAGTTTTGGTTATGGTTTACAAGTTATATAAAAGTCATCCAGAATGAAGAGAACTTCAGAGGCTATTCCTAGGAAATTCAACAAGACCACTCTTGTCTACCATGAGGAGTGCCTTTCCGTATCCAAGCCACTGCGACATCTACCGGCACCGCCCGCACTGCAAGACTTGAAGACACACCTGACACACGAAAAGGAAACAAAATGAGAGAAAATGAGGGAAAGCACAATCATGGTACGAGGGCCACTATTTCTATTATGAGCCTGTGCAATACTGATTGCTGTAGGTGCCATCTGGGTCTCTACTGGAAAGTTTGACATTGTTGACCTTAACCTATTTCAGATATTTTGTTAAAAGAGCGTTATTTGTGTTGTTTACAGTGACTTTAAAACTGTCTCAGCGAAAACATGAAATTAACTCTGAAAATTTTCTTGCGATGATTTATTATGATTTATGACGTGAATTATCAAGACAAGAATGTATTTATCAACTTACTACTTATGCATTTGACGATGAAGCTCTATCCTTTGTCACTGTGAAACGTTAGTATAACGAAGCTAATCGTGACCGCTGTTCGCTCATTGACGGATTTCCTGAAGGTCGTCCAAAATAAGTTTCTGTGCCCGAAAACACTGATGCTGTGAGAGAGAGAGAGAGAGAGAGAGAGAGAGAGAGAGAGAGAGAGAGAGAGAGAAAACTGATAGTGCAAGATCGTCAGGCAACTGTTGTGAGGCGTTAGTTCCACCAGCATATGTAAAGTATTGCGTCATCATTGAGTCGTGAACCATTCGCCTCTCACCTAGACGATCCCAAGTGAGATTTGTGGTGGACAAAGTGGCGTAGGGGCGGGTTTTCTCCAGGCTCTCCGGCTTCCCCCGCCATCACATTCCACCGTTGCTCCATCTTCATTTCATATATCACCAGTGGCATCACCTGAGGTGCCACAAGTAGTAAAAGCGGCCGTTAAACACTACCCCCAAAAAAATGTAGTCATTAAAAAAGTTTTCTCTTGTTGCATTCCACATTTTGACACAATCTCTAAGGGATCTCGTATCGATTGGTGCACACAAATGCTGGAGAAGTACAATGGTGGGGCTTCAAAAGACGTATATAAGATTGTAGCAGATGACGAATCATATAGATTTATGTCGACTATATAGGTGTTTCAAGATGAACCAAATTCAACAAAAGTTATTCGCACCCAAAGCACTTGAAACTAATGGTCGCCTGCTTATTCAGAAAAGCTGCTCATGTGATAACGGTGCTTTTAGAGGAACGTAAAATGGTCAGTTAAGAATGGTACACAACCACTTATTTGTCGGAAGTTTTCGGTGAAATAAAGAAAACAAACAAATGCCGTCAGATCGTTCTTCATCAAGACAATGTGAGTGTTTACACATCTCATCTAACAACCGACTATTTGAAGACTCAATAAATCGAATTAATGGCTCATCCGCCGTACAGCCCTAATTTGGCACTCAATTACTTCTTTTTGTTTCCAAACATGAAGAATTAAATACGTGAACAACCATCTTCGTCGGCAGAAGAAGCTGTTAATGCATTCAAAAGCCATGTTTTGGAAGTGTATCAAGCTGATTGGAAAAAATGCTATGACAGATGGTTCGATCAAATGCAAATGTATATTGATCATAAAGGAGAATATTTCCAGAAGCATTGAAGCAATTTTCCATGACAAATTACTGTTTTTTACTTTTCCTACACCTACCTACTATGTACATAGTGTATAGAAAAAGTGATGTTGCATTCCATCCAAAAATTCGGTACTGAGATTTCACCGGAAATACACGTTTTGGGGTTTCCTGTATAAAAATATTTTTAGAAAAAAGGTCCATTTTTGTGCGTGTCCATGTGTCTGTGAACATAACTCCAGAACGAAAAGTCGGTAAAACACCAAACTTGCTATTTAAGTTTAGTATCTTTTAGGGATATGACACTAAGATTTTGAGAAAAATCCCCTCACCCCAAACCGCCTTTACATGGAAAAAATTAAAAAAAAAAATATTTTCTCAAAAATAGCTCTAACGATTTTGATTAAAATACCGTATATTAAAGATGTTTATATTGCAAAGCAAATGTATATCTTAAATTTTCTGGGAATAGTCTCTAAAAACCTCTTTATTCTGAATGAATTTTGCTGAATTTTAAGTAACTAGTAAACCGTAAGAGATAAACAAAAACTTACTGCACTAAACATTACGTTAAAACACACAATTTATGTCATATACGTTGTTTTCATGCAATTGACCATTTCTGAAATATTTTTTGTTATTTGTTTCAGATTTAAAATACTTAAACTTTTCTCTCACAGAAAGTTGTAAACTTCTGGCCCTACATAGAAACGGATTTCAATCACATGGCAACCATCTTTTAAAAGGTTTGACTATCACTTTAGCATAGTGTATTCCCTTATTTACCTTCTACTTACAAGGAAGCAAGTAATTAAGACAATTTCTGCAAATGTTTATCCCGGCTATCATAGAGTAGATAGATGAATATGCTTTTTAACAATAATTTGTTACAGTGATATAGAGAAAGTCATGTGAATAGAACACATCGGTTTTTTATTATTAGGCTCAAAATATAAATGTTGCCTCTCGTACACCCTATCTGCATTCACCTTAGCGATCACAGTAAAATTATTAAAAATACCTATGGTTATATTTGGCAGCTGCCGGAGATTAAACCCGGGATCTCTAGAATGCACGTCTCGACACGTTACCGCGGACTAATCTTGCTCCGTTTAAATAAATAACAACTGCGGTACCGTTTGAGTTAGAGCTTAATTACATAACTTTGGCGGAAGTACGTATACCACGATTTTGGAACTTTGCTTGCTGAAGACTAGAGAAAATTCGGCAATAAATAAGCGCCAAAACTCGTTGGTTGTTGGTGGTGTTGATATTTACATACTTCGCATAAGTGATTTCTGATTTTCGACTTTGCCCTCGGATTTTCTTTTAAACAATGAAGTTCACTATCGAATCGTCATTTCTTTACAGATAAAACCCAAGGACTTTTTGTAGTGGATAATAATCTGGTGTACTTTGATTTAGATAGTATGAGTATTATTTGAACAGATATCGTAAAGTAGCCGACTGATTACAATAAACCCTGATTTCCGCATTCGGCAATACCGTTAAATACCAAAGTACTTGAACGGTACAAATCAAAGGTTTTAAGCGGCTCCAGACAGATCCAGTATATATGAGTGTGTATACTCATACTACATTCAAAAAGTTCCCGGAGTGAGCAAATAACACAGAAACAAGTTACGATAAGGCAGTTTATACAACATTTTCTATAAAATAGTTCCCTTCCGCAGTGACACATTTCTGCCACCGCGAGTAAAGAGACTGGAAGCACTCTTGGAGGCCATTTTCAGATACCTGTCGTAGTAGCCTTACCGCATTTACGGTAATTTTTTTCAGTGTTCGAAACTCTTGACTGAAACGTTTATGCCATTCATACACCTGAGTTTTCTTCGTTGTCTGCTTCACCATAAACTTCTTTAATCATTCTCAGTGTCTAAAAGGGAGATTTGTTTAACAAAACACAAAACTTATGTTCGAACGTGTTCCGTTTCCGGCAATATGAAGTGCGATAAACGAACATGCATATACAACAAATCAACAAAAACCAGTTGCCAAGCAAAGACAATAATCATTATTAGCATGAAAATTTAAATGAAACGTCCTCATGGACATTACCCACACCAAAAAATAAAATATCCTTTACTTTCGTACAGTGGTGGCCGGCCTTTAGGGGCACACACGGTAAGTTGAGTGTGTATGGTAGGTATCACGCGCATGTTTCTCTCTCGCACACGCTGGCCGTAACGTCATCTGGTATATATACTCGGCTATGTGGTCATTGTTAACAAATTAGAAGCTATGGTAATGTGTAAAGATACACATTTAGATTTTCCTTATCTAATCGTAAATAAAACAATACATTTTTTCAACTCTAACCATTAGATTTAAATTATTGAAGCTAAAGGAGCAATTGTTTAAAATATTAAATATAAAGGGTCACCATATGCGCCTATGTCTCACGCTACCTAAATGTTGTCCCCAGTTGTTTAGGTATCTTGAGTGAGTTCTTCTGTTTGATAACTGCATCCTAACAGAGTTTAAAGCTAGATAATAAATAACTCAACACATTAGTAAGTATCGCGGAAAAAGCAGGAGGTATACAATAAAATATATTACCCGATGTGGTGTTTCCTGCTTCATGTACATATACAATTATTATTTATTCAGTTGTAGCACACTTTTCTCATTTTTTTTTCTTGCCAAATCAGTGCATTTGTTTCCGGGTATTTTCCGTTTTTCTGATTTTCTCTTGTTCATATTCTTCAGCCTAATAAATGCAGGACGAACTTTTTGACTTTCAGTGCCTGTAAGTAACATGAGATTGTGGCGTAAGCCATAGCATATGTTTAGCATAAACGTGCTTTTCAGAAACCATTACTTTTTTACCATTACGTAAATGGTTTCTGAATAATTTCAACAAGTGAGGAATGTCGCAGAAAGTCCGTAAGGGGCGATTTTTAGCTTCTATTGCAGGATGCGAGATGTAGGATTTCTCTCTTATAATTCCAAGTTTAGAGAGTAATTTCCTATTTGATCCTCCCATATCACAGACTAAGGAACGGAGAGCAACGAGCGACCGCTACACCAGCTGACGTCAACAGCACGGAAGTTTACTGCGCATAGCTGGTGATACCTACCGTAATACTCCAGATTCCGTGGGGGCACAGGGGCACGTGCCCTCCCTACATCAATTTCAGACAATAATTTCTCCATTATATTATTAGGTAAAATACTATAATCTATAACGTAACATTGGGCAGTTGTAGTGAAGATAGCTGTCGGAAAGAGTAACTGGCCGCAATTTTCGGACACAAGCAATTTTGTGGTCATCCTATGCGCACGCGCAGAAGAAGTCAATGCTTTCAGATGCAGTTAATTTGTGGGTGCGGGGTTCAAGGGGCCGAGAGGGGAAGGTACTCTTAGCACACGAGAGCCTCTGTGGTCATTTGCTGCGCATGCGCAAAGAGAAAATAAGAACCGACAATAAGGAAAAATTAAAGTTTGAGTCAAATTCCTGACAAAAAATAATTAGCCAAAGATTTCTTCACGTGTAAGAGTAAATAATAAGAAACATTTCTTAAGTTTGGATGCCTTCTTATTTGATTTTCTAAAAAAAATTGTACTAACAATTTTAATTAAAATATCATATGTTTAAGACATTTCATGACAAAACAAACGAAATGTATATCTGGAACTTTCTGGGATAGCCTCTGAAGACCTCTTCATTATGGATGACATTTGTGCAAATGTAAACCATAAGATAGACAAAATTTACTACTCAAAAAATATAGACCTCGTTAAAACACACGGTTTTACTTTTTATTATTTTTAATGAGTCGTTTCCACCATATTCCTTGTTATTGGTTACAATTTTAAACTGTTTAAACTTTTCTCAAATAGGAAGTCACATTTTGGTTTACTGCTAGCGGCGCTATAATAACCGAATTTCATTGTTTCATATAGCGATAATTTGTAAAAGATTTGACAATAGCTATAGCCTATTTACTCTCTTATTTTCCTTCTACTTACAAGGAAGCAAGTAATAAGACAATTTCTGTTAATATTCATTTCGATTAACATGGTGTAGACAAGTTGATAATCTTTTTGTAAGAATATGCTGTGTATTTCTTTATGAGGTGCTGAGAAAGATCTGCATTCGCCTAACTGAATATGGTCTATTAACTGGCCATCCTTACTTCACCGATGATGAAAACAAATCAGAATGTATTCTTCCGCGAACGCACTTGTACACCCATGTGGTGTTAATTTGGTTCGTCAGCCTTACAATTGTAAAACCATGTACCTACATTTGGCAGGAAAATATATAGCCTACTTCTTTCACTGTTCACAGATAATAATTAAGTCTATTAATTGTATAATAAATAAAACATAGCAAACCAGGTAGGCGAGTCGCTGTATATTCAATATGAAATGTAAAATTTTCCCGTAAAATTCTAAAATGCAGATATGTCGTTTTGAATGTTTGCTGAAGTATTCCATTCGTACACTCCAACAGTTTTTTACAAATTTTAGCATTCTCATTTGAACAACCATACCATTTAATATATATACCATAATACAGTGACTTACCCAGAAGATGAAACGGCCCCACTACTTCAAGATACGAGTAATCTGCTCTAATAGCAAACGAACTGTCTGAACCATCACAGAGATTGACAATAATTACTCGGCCAACGACAATGTCCAACATTCCCACCAAATCTCACTCTGTTTGCTCTCCTCGAACAATCTGTGATACACGTACACTGCATTTTCGGTTGTCACTTGTTTAAAGCTACTTACACAAGATGTCGCACTTCGGCTAATTTAAGAGTTTTGCACACTTGACGCTGCTTTCGGAAACACCAGTAAATTCTACCGTTAAGTTAAGAATATTTATTATTTAATGCAAAAATAAGCTACTTTTAAAAAATGTATTATACCTACTTGGCATTACATGTTTCCGCCATGACTACACTAGAAGCAGTCGTTGAACTGTACAATGGATGCGCATTATTACATAAAGAAATAATGGTTTAATGATCAGTAAATTCTGTTCCTTAATTATTCATACTATACTATTTAGACGACATTTCAGAGTTTAATACGATATTTCACTCGGCAATTTAAGAGGAACTATTTTGTGATGGAGAAAAACAGTAAAACGTTCAGCAACCAATCACTGTCATTGCAAACTTGTTGCTTTTGTTTACATTACCGATGAAGTAAGGCCGGACAGAGAAAAATTCAGATTTAATTCTATGGACCGAACTAAACGACAAAACTGCCTCTACGTTTCTATGCAGACTTGAATTTGATAGGGGTCCCCTCTCCAGCCTTCTCAATCATGAATCGATGCACATTAGCAATCACTTTCCTTGTAATTTATTGGTGACATTGTTTATTTGATTTTATCTCCGCTGTACGAGGAGCGATACTCACGTTATCATGGTACAGGACAGACTGATGCTGGTTTCGTGGTTGTAAACAGTGTTGCCAACTCATCAACATACAAAGTAGCTGAACTACTTCAAAATATGGCTAAAAGTGGCTAAAATTACAAATAAAATAGCTACATTAATTCACCTAATCCAAATATATTCTCCTCATCCTCCTCTTGGTTTCCAGCAACTCTCTTAGCACTATATTACTATTTACGTTACACTGTCAGCTTCAGTCGTATATTTCACTCATTTACTTTGCGTCACAATTGGAATTAGGGGATTTCCAGAATCCTGCGTAATGGTTGTGTCATTGACCTCTTAAGATGTAATGCGAAGTCACTGTACTGACTCGTGTGTCATTCGCAGTGGGATAAAAAAAACACGAATCACTAAAAATGATATTAAAATGAATGAATATCAAAATACCTCAAGAAAAAGAAACTTATGGCTAAAAATATAGCTAATAGCTAAACTCAAAATGTAGCAAATCACTTTTCAAAACAGCTAGAACTAGCTATAAAATGGCTAAATTAGCAGCACTGGTTGCAAATTGCTGTCCGACCTCATGCCACTGCGCATCATGTTGACAGTGTTCACGTCTATTTGCAAGCACAGTACATGGCGTCGTGTTTAAGGTAA
This sequence comes from Hymenopus coronatus, assembly GCA_030762935.1. Lineage (NCBI taxonomy): Eukaryota > Metazoa > Arthropoda > Insecta > Mantodea > Hymenopodidae > Hymenopus > Hymenopus coronatus. The sequence goes on from CM060897.1 coordinate 101,463,760, forward strand.
ACCTTGCTTATAAATACACGTGCTTCCACAGAGGCACCTGACTGACTGGACGTGACGCAGCAATAAGTGAGATTTGGTGTCAATGCACCTTAGAGCGGGAATTGCCTGTCTGAATAGTGTTGCTAATTTAGTCCCTTTGCAGCTTTAGCGTATAATAATATAGAATAATAAATAAAGCCAAAACAATAAATTCTAATCTTAATAAAGTTTTTAATAAATGCGTTGCCGTTTAGAACACTCACTTGACCAAAAATATTTTAAAAAGCCGCAGGTGGCGTTTTAGCTAGTCACTTTCTCTACACGTACTATGCACAGTGTATAGAGAAGGTATTGTAATGCACCCAAAAATTCAATACCAAAATGTCACCGGAAATACACGTTTTGAAACTCCCTAAACCCAATAAAAGCCTTTTTAGAAAAATGTCCGCGTGTGTGTGTGTGTCTGTGCGTGTCTGTGGGCAGCATAGCTCAAAAACGAAAATACCATTAAATATTAATCCTGGTTTTTAAGTTTGGTACCTTCCAAGTATGCGACATGAAGATTTTCGAGAAAATCCTCCCACCCCTAACTACCCTTTACATGGAAAACAGTTCGAACATTTTAATTTTTTAAAAAACTGGCTCTAACGATTTTAATGACAAATAAAATGAATATCTTCGATTTTCTGGGAATAGCCTCTGAAGAGATATTTATTCTCGAAGAATTTTGCGGAATTTTGCATAACTCATAATCCGTAAGAGATAGGAAAAAACTTACTTAAGAAAAAGTGCAACCCTCATTAAAACACACAATTTATGTAACATACATTTTTTTCGTGGAGTTGACCATTTTTGAGATATTCCATGTTATTTGTTTCAGCTTTAAGTTTTCTCATACGGGAATTTGTCAACTCCTGTCCATACAATGGCAGTTCAATAAACTTTTAAAACATTTGACTATCGATTTAGCCCCTTATTTCCTTCTATTTACAAGAAAGCAAATAATAACACCATTTCTGCTAATTTTTTCTCCACCAGTATTAAGTAAATAGAAGAATATACTTTTTAACAATAATTTATTGTAGAGATGTAGAGAAAGCTAAGTGAATGGAACAGATCCGATTTTTGTTATCTATAATGCCATATATGGCCATTTAGAAATGTGGAAAATTTCTATCACTTTCTCTAGCACGTTTGCACATACACTGTACATAGTAGTTAGAGAAGGTATTATATTCCACCCAATGATTTGATGTGCACATTTTACTGGAGATATGTTTTGATGTCCCCTGAGTCCGAAAAAAAAAAACATTTAAAGAAAAAAGTCCGTGTGTTTATGTCTGTATGTGACTGTGGAGAGCATAGCTCAAAAACAAAAATATGTTAAGTACCAAACTTGGTATTTGGTGTTTAGTATCTTCCAAGGATGCGAAACGAAGATTTTCAAGAAAATGCCCCCACCACAAACTACCCTTTGCATGGAACATTTTTTGAACATTTTGTTTTTTTTCTAAAACGATTAACGATTTTAATTAAAATATCGTATATTACCGATATTTACATCATAAATAAAACGTGTATTTTGAATTTTCTGGTGATAGCCTCTGAAGAGCTCTTTAATCCAGAGTAATTTTGCAGAATTTTACATAACGGTTAAATCGTAGGAAATAGACAAAACATTACTATGCAAAAAACAGTATATCTTGCTAAAACACATAATTTATGTCATATACATTTTTCATGCAGAGTTATCCGTTTTAGAGATACAGCTTTTTTTGGTTTCAGTTTTCAACTGCCTAGCGTTTCTCAAACAAGAGCTTGCAAAGCGAACCAAACCTCCATAATTGTTTCACATAGAGACCAGCTTTTAAAAGAGTTGACTGCCGCTTTAGCCTCATATATTCTCTTATTTCACTTCTACTTACAATGAAGCAAGTAATGACACCAATTCTGTTAATGTTTATCTCGATTAGTATGATACAGATGAAAAATAATATTTTGTAAAATAGTTTACATATGTAACAGCTAGAGAAACCTATATGAATGGAACACATCAGATTTTTACTTTCTCTAGCAGGTATTCACAATGTACATAGTGGCTATAGAAGGTGTTGTATTTCACTAAAAAGCAATACCGTGATTTCACCGGAAATACATGTTTTGAAACCCCCTGAATAAAAAACATTTTCACTTTCTCTATATGTGTGTACAAGCAATGAAATAGTAGTTAGAGAAGGTATTGTATTCTACCCAAAAGTTCGAAGACAAGATTTCTCCGGAATTATATGATTTGAGGTCCCCTGAGTCTGAAAAAGTAGTTTTAGAAAAAGTACGTGTGCGCGTGTGTTTGTGAACAGCATAGCCCAAAAACGAAAATACCTTTAAAACCAAACTTTGTATTTATGATTAGTATCTTCTAAGGATGCGACACGACGTTTTCCAAAAACATATCCCACCACAAACTACCCTTTAGATGCAAATTTTTTTTGAATTTTTTTTTTCAAAAATGGTTATAACGGGTTTGATTATAATACCGTATATTAAAGATATTTACAACACAAATAAAATGTAAATTTTGATTTTGCTGGGAATAGCTTCTGAAGACCTCTTTATTCTGGATGATTTTTACAGAATTTTATATAACGGTTAAACCATAAGAGATAGACAAAAACTTAACGCACAAAAAATGTATCTCGTAAAAACACAAAATTTATGTCATATAGGTTTTTCTTGTGGAGTTGACCGTTTTTGAGTTATTGCTTGTTATTGGTTTCAGTTTTAAACTACCTAACTTTTCTCAAACGGGACCATGCAAAGCGAACCGAACTTCAATTGTTTCACATACCGATCAGCTTTTAAAAGAATTAACTATTGCTTTAGCCTAATGTATTCCCTTATTTCCTTTCTACTTACAATGAAGCAAGTAATATAACCAACTCTGCTAATGTTTATCTCGTTTAGCTGATGTAGCTAAAACTATTATCCTTTTGTAAGCATAGGTTGTATTTGGCACAGCTAGAGAAAGTTATGTGAATGGAACACATCAGATTTTAGAAAAACGCCTCTATCTGGTGTGAGTCTGTGTGTGTCTGTGGGCAACGTTTAACGAAAACTCGGTTAAATACCAAACTTGGTATTTAAACTCAGTATCCTCCAAGGATGGGACACGAAGATTTTCAAGAAAATGTCCCACCCGCAACTATCCTTCACATTGAACATTTTTTCAAAGTTTTGATTTTCTTCAAAATGGCTCTAACGATTTAAAATGTCATATATTTAAGATATTTTCATGCCAAACTACATGTATATCTTCAATTTTCTGAGAATAGCCGCGGAAGACCTACTCATTCTGGATGATTTCTGTATAACTGTTAAACCGTAAGAGATAAACAAAAACCTACTGTACAAACAATGCAGATCTCGTTAAAACATAATTTATGTCATGTGTAAAGTTAATCATTTTCGAGATATTCCGAGTTATTGATTTCAGTTTTAAACTACCTAAACATTTCAGAGACTTGAAGTCATCTAGCAAGCAAAGAAAACCAAATTTCAATTGTTTCAGACAGCTACCGACTTTTAAAAGATGCGACAATCGCTTTATCTTGTACATTCCCTTATTTCCCTTCCCCTTACAAAAAGCTAGCAATAAGGCAATTCTGCTAATGTTATAGTGATGCAGATAAAAGAATGATCTTTTATAGATGGCCCGGGTTCGATCCCAAGCGACCGTATGGGAGATTTGTGGTGGACAACGCGGCGCTTGGGCGGGTTTTCTCCGGGTTCTTCGGTTTCCCCTGCCATCGCATTCCCCCGGTGCTCCATATTCATTCATGTATCATCAGTGTCACCGCCTGCGATGCCATAAGTAGTTAAAGCGGGCGTTAAACACTACCAAAAAAAATCTTTTGTAAGAAAATATTCTTTGCGGAAGAGCTGGAGAAATTCATGTGATTGGAAAACATCATATTTTTACTTTCTCTATACGTACTATGTACATAGTGTATAGAGAAGATATTGCATTTCATCCAAAAATTCGATACCGAGATTTCACCGGAAATAAATATTTTGAGACCTCCTGAATCCAAAAAAAAGCATTTCCGAAAAATATCCGTGTATGTGTGTGCCTGTCTGTCTGTATGTGTGTCTTTGGGTGACATAGCTCAAAAACGAAAAGACCGCTAAATACCAAACTTGGTGCTTAAGTTCGGTATGTTGTAATGATACGGCACGAAGATCCCCCCCCCCCAACTACCCTTTACATGGGAAAAAAATCGAAAATTTTGATTTTCTCAAACATAGCTGTAACGATTTTGATTAAAATCTCTTATATTAAAGTATTTACGTGACAAATAAAATTATATCTTACTCATTAAACAATGTAGATCATCTTATAACACACAATTAATGTTATACACATTTTTTTCGAGGAGTTGGCCGTTTTTGAGATATTCCTTGTTATTGGTTTCACCTTTAAAATACTTACACTTTTATCATACGGGAATTTGTAAACTCCTGTCTATACAAATAAAGTACTTCAATCTTATATATGGATCCATATATTGTTGCGAGTCAACTAAAAATTTTAATACCGGTTGGTACAGCAATAATTATTGTAGCTCCTGTAAAATAAGCTCGTGTATCTACATCTATTCCTACTGTAAATATATGGTGAGCTCATACTGCTTTTTAACAATAATTTATTGCAGAGATTAGAAAAAGTCATGTGAATGGAACATATTAGACTTTTTTAATAAACATGTATTCGCATATTGCACTATCAATATAATTTCCCGGAGTATTTGATGACTTATGTCACTTTCAGCTGAAGTGTGATGAGGTCCTGAAATAATCTCCTCTCCTTTTCTTTCTACATACTATTCCCAGTTATAAATAAGTGTTCTATTTTATATCGTCAGCAGCAACACTGTAAGTGCAGTTCATGCCAATTTAGTCCTTTTATAGCTAACTCTAGCCTTGATTCAGCGTTTGTGTGCACAACAATAAAAAAAATTGATGTGCTACACTCACATGACTTTCTCTAGCTGCTCCACAAACGAACTTCTTACAAAAGATTATTCGTCTTTCTACACCATGCTAATCGAGATAAACATTAGCAAAATGTTCTTATTACTTAGTTCCTTTTAAGGGGACAATATACTCTGAAATGGTAGAAAATAACATTTTTTGATTTAGACACTAATAAAACCTCTTTTATTTCTAGTTTCAGAAAATGTATTCTTTTGGGGGGTTAAGAGGACTTTAAAATCAATTTAAATATAATTTAAATACTAGTCTGCATTTCTTTAAAACTGTTTTGCAATGCCCCTTTTTAGACCATTTGTATCTTTAAATTCAGTTTTGCCAAAACAGCTTTTTTGAATACTTATATCCCTTTTTCTCAGAAATTATGAGATCTGAAAAGCTGACACTTTCAGCACACACACACACACACACACACATATATATATATATATATACATAGGTGAACTTTATGGACCACAATTGTGATGTTATAGTATGTATTGATCATATTAAGAAAGCTACAACATTGTAAATTTTCCACATTTTTGCTTTTTTAAATATACAAATACATTTTTTTTAATTTTTACTGAAATATTATCATAATTAAATAATTGAGGTTCAGAAGATGTCTATACAAGCGTGCAAAAGTGTGAATATGTATTGCAAGCAGTATCAGAGAAAAAGGTACATTGATTCACATGTTTTAAGATTAAGTTTTAGGGTTTTTCCGCTGAATGAAATACTTTTTATAGACACTACCACATAAGCTATTAATGCAAACAACCACTTGAAATAATTATCACGACTTATAGATAATTCATACAAATTTTTGGAAAGACAATTGAATACTTCAAGAGCAGTGGTATTTCAATTCGCTTAAGATGTAATTTCCGTTGTTCTGACTACCTGTCCCCTTAAGTAGATGGTAATTAAAGAAATGCGCGGTGCTAATGTTTTAAAAGCTGTCGTTATTCGATTATGATTGCAAATCGCTTCTTTGCTTGGCCAGGAGTAGAACAAAAGAAAATCAGACACTTCCTGTCGGAGAAAAGTACAAGTGCTTTACAATTGAAACCAAAAACAATGAATACGCTTACCTACTCAACAAAAACGTAAAGGACATAAATTGTGTGTTTTGACGAGAACTACATTTATTGTTTAGTATGTTTTTGTCTATCTCTTACGGTTTAGGTGTTAGGCAAAATTCCGCAAAATTCGTCCAGAATAAAGGCATCTTCAGAGGCTATTCTCAGAAAATTCAACTTAATATTTGTCATGTAAATATCTTTAATATACAATATTTTAATCAAAATCGTTATAGTCATTTTTGAGAAAATCAAAATTTTCGAAAATGCTTCCATGTTAAGGGTAGTTGGAGGTGGGAGATTTTCTTGAAACAGACACACACACACACACACACACACACACACACACAGACACACACTGACAGATATACACGGACATTTTTATAAAAATGCTTTTATAGGATTCAGGGGGTCTCAAAACATATTTCCGGTGTAATATCGGTATCGAATTTTTGGGTGCAATACAATAGGTACCTTCTCTGCACACTATGTACATAGTACGTGTAGAGAAAGTAAAAATTTGATGTGTCTCACTTATGACTTCTTCTACATCTCTAACAAATTATTGTTTTAAAGTTATTCTTCTATCTACTGCATGCTAGTTGAGAAAAACTCAGCAGAAATAGTCATATTACTTGCTTCCTTGCAAGTAGAAGGGAAATAAGAGAGTGTCATAGGCTGAAACGAAAGTCAAATATTTTAAAAACTGGTTGATATGTGATTGAAATTCATTTGTATGGCAAGGATTGATACATTACCGTATGAGAAAAGTACAATATCTTACCTACTATGTAAATAGTACAAACTAAATCTATAGCTTGAATTTTCTGGAAATAGTCTCTGAAGACCTCTTCATTCTGGATGACTTTTGTATAACTGGCAAGCCGGTAGACATATACTAATACAAAAACTTACTGCAAAAAATGTGGATCTCATTAAAGAACACAATTTATGTCATACGCGTTTTTTCCCTTTTGTTTTTTTTTGTTTCTATTTGTTTGTTTGTGGAGTTAACCGTTTTCGAGATATTCCGGATTATTTGTTTCAATTTTAAGCCATTTAAACTTTTCTCAAACGGAAGAAATCTTTCTTCTCGTTTGTCCTGTTAGTCCTGGCAAGCAAAGAAATTGGAATTTTAATTGTTTCACATAGCGACCAGCTTTTAAAGGACGAGCCTATCGCTTTAGCCTGTATACTTTTTTATTTCCCTTCTATTTACAAGGAGGCCAGTAATAAGACTAATTCTGCTAATGTTTATCTTGATTAGCATGGTGTAGATAAAAGAATGGTCTTTTGCATAAAAGGTTTGTTTACCGAACAGCTAGAGGACACCATGTAATGGAAAACATTAGATTTTTTCCCTTTGACCATGACGAACTAGTGTGGTCACTCAAGGAGTTCAAGCGCGCTCCGCTGCGTGGCGCCAGTGCAGATACTAATCTACGACGGTTGTATTAAAGTTAGCTACTCTAACGCAGTTCTTCTCGTTATGTTTTAATCGTTTGAGTATTTGTGAAAGACATACAATTTGTTACACATATTCTTCACAAATATAATAAGCAGAAACACAAGAAAACAATAAGAAGTAATAAAACAGTAGGTAGCTATGAAAGGAAAACAGCTACAATGTATGAAACTGATACACAATGTACGAAACTGACAAAAAAACAGGTTAAAATAACCTTTTTACGTTAGTTACTTGCTAAATGAAGCATAATACAAATACAATTTTCATTTAAAATGAATTAAAATAATTACCATTTTTAGTTATCGGCTACTTTGGATAGTTTTGCGTGGACTTCGTAAATTTGCGGGCTTGGACCTCTCTTCGGATCTCTTTTGCTCTGAAGAAGAACCGACACTTAAAACAGTGATAAACGAACTTATATGACCACTGGTGTTCAACACAGCAACCAGCTCCTGAAGGCTCAAGTGCCGGTCCCCATGGCCACGCTCGCTAAGGCGTCTGTCTTTGGTGCTTCGTGGGCAGGGCAGGGGATCGTGGGTTCGCCTTGGGCATGGGGGTTAAATGTTTGTGCATTGTGTATATGTTTGTGTCAAGGAACAGTAAAACCAGTAATCATACAGTAAACTTAGCGGGGGAAATGTAAAACGGGGATACAGCGCCAGAGTCCTGATCAGACTCCGGTACTGTTTAAAAAAAAAAAGAAGAAAAAAAAAGTGCAGTTGTGTCAATTGAGTCTAAACAGTGCTAAAACATGCTACCCCACGTTGTGCTTGATGAACTCAGTTTTTCAGCAATATTGTCTTCAGTGTGGAAAAGAATATCGCAAACTTTTAGAGGGATGTGTTATGAAAAAATCGGAAAATAGCCATATGTTCCTTTTTTGGTTCTGCAGGATTACTAATGCGACACTGTATTGCATTTGCTTTCAACTAATTTCTAAGACTTCCATGCTTTTCTATTTGACTCACTACCATCAGAGGTAAAACCAATCACTCTGGCTCGTGATTTCTAGCTGTAATGTCACTTGGATCAACATTTTAGCCAGAATATCACCAGGGGTGGCATTTCTGCTAGCATAAACTGCAACTGGTTAGATCCAATTTTGCATAAAAGGAACAAACATAAAAACAAATGCATGATTTGCCATGTGGTTTTTATTTTGTTCTCTTTTTTTTTGAAAAACTGGAGTGAGATCACCCAAATCAACAAAGCCGTCTACTTTAAGTGAGGCGATATTAAAGCTAATTTCTTCCTTAAGCTTAACTTCATGAACTTTTACAATGCCGTATCTTTTATTCTCATCCATTTCATTCTTATAAAACTGAGAAATAGCATCTATACTGTGTGAATTTGCCCCATAGGGCGACTTAAGCCCTTTGCAGAATTTTCTTAAATGGTTTTCAGAAGAGGCAACAAATTTTGACGCCGACAATGCCTATAATATTTTAGGGACTTTGTTTTAAGCAATAAGATCTCTAAAATAAAGTCATTGTTATGCCTCATACCATTGTGAGATTTTATTTTTCAGCTTTTCAGCATGACATCTATAATAATTTTCTGCTTCTTACTTAGAAAGTTGTTATTTTTATATTGAAGCAGCGCAGTGTAGTTAATATGCTTTTTTCTAACAAAATAATTTTAGCATTTAGTTCGGATTAAATATCTATGTGCATTCTTTAGCTGTCTTTTGAGAGACAACATTCTCCTTTCGGCATCATTTAAATTACTTTTGTGAATTTGAGTAGAATTAGACTGACCTTGACTTTGACCTTCACAAGCTGAAGCTGAAGCTTACCTTTCCCGGTTATCCCCACTGTTGTTTCTTCCCTTGATATTGCTGCATCCTGGATGGTTTTCGGATTTCCATCTTACTCGAGAGATTTCAACATTTTCTTCCGCTACAATGAAACGGTCGGATTCACAATGAGATCTTCTGAAAAATGCACATCACAATTTGTGCTTTTCGATGACAGGGGAACAAAACAGTACGGCGTCAACTATTATACCCGTTTAACAGCGACAAATGATTGAGCTTCACCACCAACTGTAGTATTAAGTTGACCAATGTACTCTTGTTTTGATAATTTACGTCAAAAATCATAATAAATCATCGCACGAACATTTTCACGAGTTAATTCCATCGCTGAGAACAATTTTAAAGCCACTACTAGTAACACATATAACAAAATATTTAAGTAGGTTAAGATCAAGAATGTCAAACTTTCCAGTCGAAACACCAGATAGTACCTACAGCGATCAATATTGCCAAAACTCAAAATATAAATACTGCCATCTGTAGAATTAATTTAACGCCAGTGGCTTTGAGAATGAAGCAAGGCACTTATAAAGACAACAGAGACAATAATAATATCAAACTAATACCAAAGTATTGTAGATAACGTCAAACAAAAATAAATTCCTTTTTTATGAGACAAGGAGTTATTTTACTGCTTTTAACTCGTTATACTAATTGAAACTTTGTGCATTATCAAGAAAAAATTTTGATTAAAATAACTTATTGAGCGTTTACTATTAGGATAATTACAAAGCGATTCGATAATAAGTACAAGATACTCGTGGTCAGGGCAAAATGCGTACGTATCACATTTATGAGCAATCTCGAAATTATAAGTAGTATTTTGAGTAGATCAATTACGAGTTGCCTCCCTTACCTGAAAGCTAGGACAGGTTTGCTGATGACGCAGAAGGAGAATTCCATTGTTTTCATGAGGTGCTTGGCAAGAACACCCCCTGAGGTGTGAGTATGTGGGCATCATACACAAGTGCTTTGTACGCTGCCTGATCTCAAAATGATGTAATATTTAACATTACAAAAACATATCAAAAAAAGTTTCGAAGCTGTGACATCAAATTTCAGAGTACTTAAAGTATAATCTAAAAGACTGTTATATCCATTCGGCATCGTTTCGAAACAGTCTGTATATGCCCAGGGAATAGAGGTGATCACTCTGGTAGAAGCGAGAGCAGATTTGTTAGTACTAACTTAAAACAACCGCGTTTCATTATGTACCACATTTTGTGCGCGTTTGTATACCGGCAGAGAAGGCAACAAAGAAAATGAAAGTCCATGGAAATGGAGTTTTATTTATGGACACTATTTAACTGCTGTGATTCTCAGCGTCCCATTCTATGCTAGGCGTGAAAGATCACTAAATTTTGCTTAGAGGTCTTTCTATCAGGCTTGAGGTTCTTTTACGTGCCAACAGCTTTACCTCACTTCCGAAGGAAGACATGCTAAGGATTTTTACGCCCTAAAAATCCATCGTCCTCCGTCGGTTTGAACCCGCGATCTTGGTTAAATGAAGTTAGCATGGTAACCATTACACCACGGAGGGTGATAAGTCCCTGGAAAGCAGACTATATGGCTATAATATATAATATGGCCATAAAAGTTAATAAGTAAGATATTCACTGTTGTAGAAGATCCATTACGAATATTAATATAAAAAGCTCTAAAGTTGCTCTCTTACAACAAGGCTGGTTTTTCATTCACTTCTGCATTTAAATAAGCATACATCATTGACGGTATCTTTCAAGGAACAAAGGCATAGTGTGGCGGTAGCGTGTGCGAGATTGCAGATTCTAGTTCAATTTAGGCTAGGCTCTTTTCTGAGCCTTTCCTATTGGTTACGGAGACGATATGGCTACGTGACAGTTGAACATCGGGTCTCGACATTTCGTCGAGGTTAGGCTACGTTAGGTTAGGTTATGTTAATGAACTGGATCAAAATAAGGGGGTAAAAATGGAAAGTCGATTCTGCTTTCCAATGCGAAATGCACAATCTTCCGTTCGTTCTGTCTACTTGCGCATGGGCAGCCGTGTTGGTCAATCGACCAATAGTAGAGTCAAATCTAAAACTGAACTAGAATCTGCAATGTCGCGTAGCGTGTCAGCCTCTCGTTCAACAGGTTACGAGTTCGAATCGCATTTAGAGTGAGTCACTGGATAAGTTTTTTTCTTTTTCGGGGTTTTCCCTTATCCTGAGAAGATGTATGTCGAGTAACTTTAAGCTCTATGGACCCCGAGATCATTTGAGCAGCATTTCACCAATTTCATTCATCGTCCGATATGACCAACCAGGTTAAAAGGACGTTAAACCATTAAAAAAAAAAAAAAAAGAGATAAAAAAAGCTGATCGGTTGCAAACACTTCAAGCCATCATTGAGAGCTCTTGGTTATCTCCACATTTACCTTTTTCTTTTCTTTTTTTTTTTTTTGGCCTGATACGTCTTCCGTCACGTTATCTAATACATATAACTCTGATTTATAATGTGATCCAACTTTTACATCACTGAATACACAATCGGCAAAATAATGGATCAAATGAGGGACTTTACTTCAGATCACTTCAATAGGAAGCGATGAAAACGGTTTATCAAGATCAGTCTTATTAATAATAGAAGGCTAATCTAGGTTTGAAGAATTCTAGTTTAGATTTAAATAAAATAAGTAGCGAGGATGCCAACTGTATTTCTGTTTCGAAAATATGGATCCATAAAGATTAGCTGATGATTTTGAGGTTGAATAATGTCTTGTGGTTCCCGAAAAGACTCTCCAGAAACAATCCAAGGGATGGTCTCGCGACGTCAGTTCTAAGGCCACCACGTAGCCGCACCCGCCGAACTCCGGCACCTTCCTCTTCAACTCTGGAACGATGGCATGAAAGTAATGGGAATAAGAAATGTTCCATAGAAAATTCGGGGAATGTAATGAATCTTCCAGGCATATGCTTGGCAACCTGGAGAAACCCCGAAAAAACCCATGAGCTAAAAAGCCCGCTATGGCAATCGAACCTACGACCTTCTGAATACGGTTACACACGTTACCGTCCCGATGGGGAAGGTGAACAGATCACTTTACTTTTTAAACGCAGTACTTTATTAAATTTAAGTCTACACTATATAACTAAATAGTTAGGAAGCTATCACCCTTTCATTCATAGCCTCATAATAATATAACTTATAGGGGGATAAAGAAAAACACACACACATACACATTTGCTACATGAAAAAACTTTTACGTTATTAGAAGTTCATATTGAATGAGAAAAGTGAAACGGACATTTCTGCTATAATAATTACAGACATTATATTCTAATTGGTGAAATCATAAAAATGTATTCTAAATGTTCATCACTATTTTAATTTGACACGCTTCATTTTTTAAAATATATTTTCACAGATATATGACCTGGACGTGAACAGTGATATTAGTGCTCCTATAAATATTTTCAAATAATGAAATGTGTTATTCGACAGGCAGTTATAAGAGTCACCTCATTCATTTTCTTGATTTTGTCCCTCACTAGCTCATTATATTTTATTTGAATTAAAATTGTTGATGTGTTCCATTTATATGACTTTCTCTACGTCTATGCAGCAAATTTTGTCAAAAATCTTATTCTTCTATTTATTCATCTTATCGAGAAAAAATTAGTAGAAATCATCTAATGACTAACTTCCTTGTAAGCAGAAGAAAAATAAGAGCGAACCATAGGATAAAGCGATAGCCAAATCCTTTGAAAAGTGATTGCTAATGTGATCCATTGTTTCTATGGTCAAGAAGTACATAAATTCCCGTATTAGAAAATTACAATTATTTTAAAACTGAAACCAATAACAAAAAGTATCACAAAAACGGCCGTCTTCATGCAAAAATAATGTACATAACATAAATTGTTTGTTTTACTGAGACATACATTTTTGTGTAATAAGTCTTGGTCTATCTCTTGCGGTTTACCAGTTCTGCAAAACTCTGCAAAATTCATCCAGAATAAGGACATCTTCAGGGGCTATTCCCAGAAAATTCAAGATATATATTTCATTTGTAATATAAATATCTTTGATATACGATACTATAATCAAATTCGTTGGGGAGTCATTCAGAAAATCAAAATTTTCGAAAATGTTTAGATGTAAATGATGGTTGGGGTGGGGGGATTTACTTGAAAATCTTCTTGTTGCATCTTGTTGTTACCGATTTTAAATACCGATTCTTTCAGATATGCTGCCCATAGACACACACACACGCACACACACACACGTGCACACAGACACACACGAATAATCAAGAATGAGAGTTAGACACACACGGACATGTTTCTAAAAATATTATTTTTGGATTCAGGAGGTCCCAAAATATATATTTCCGGTGAAATCTGGGTATAACATTTTTGGATGTAATAGTTTGGAATTTCGTTTAATAAAACACAGCGTTTGAAAAATAATGGGATCTGTTCATCTTCTCCATCAAGACGGTAACGTGTGTTACCATATTCAGAACGTCATGGGTTCGATTATCATGGTCGGGCTTTCCAGCTCATGGGATTTTTCGGGGGTTTCCTGAAGTTGCCAAGCATATGCCTGGAAGATTCAGTATATTCCCCGACTTTCCTATTGAACATTTCTTATTCCCATTACTTTCATGTCATCCGTTCCAGTGTTGAAGAGTAAGGTGAGGGAGTTCGGCGGGTGCGGCTACGTACTGGCCTGAGCACTATCTATGTTATGCAGGGAATTTTCTCTGTAAGTGCTTTTTTTGGACACAGAGACCCTAAAACGTGTTTTGGGGGGGAGGAGTGCAATACCTTCTCTATCTGCGTACCATGTACTATGTAGAGAGAGTAGTAATGCTACCCTTTTCCCCTGTTTTATTAACCCAAGTTACCCAATACCCAAGTGCAATACCTTCTCTATCTGTGTACCATGTACTATGTAGAGAGAGTAGTAATGCTACCCTTTTTTCCCTGTTTTATTAACCCAAGTTACCCAATACCCAAGTGCAATACCTTCTCTATCTGCGTACCATGTACTATGTAGAGAGAGTAGTAATGCTACCCTTTTTCCCTGTTTTATTAACCCAAGTTTCATCCTGCTTGATCACATTGCTAACTGTAAAATGTATTAAACATACAATACCTTACTAAATAATTAACTTTCACCAGTATACAGAAGTGAAGTTTTTCGGAAGCTATTACACATTCTCTGCACGCATGTAATATTTTAATTGCTTCACCCAAAGCGGTGATATGCACGAATTTAACTAGGCAACTATTGGCTAAGAGCGATTATGATGGGCAACAGGATATCCCCTCATGAAATCCATTTCTGAAATATTTCAAGCTGTATTTTCATTTTTTTTACTTTCTATATACGTACTATGTACATAGTGTACAGAGGAAGTATTGTATTCTACCCAAAAATTCGCTACCGACAGTTCACCGGAAATACATGTTTTAGGACTCCCTGAATCCAAATAAAAAAAGCATTTTCAGAAAAAAGGTCCGTGTGTATGTGTGTGTGTCTGTCTGACTGTGTGTGTCTGTGGATAGCATAGCTCAAAAACGAAAAGAGCGTTAAATACTAAGCTTGGTATTTAGGTTTGGTATCTTCCAAGGATGCGACACGAAGATTTTAAAGAAAATCCCCCCACCCCCAACCTCCTTTTACATGGAAAAATTTTCGAAATTTTTTATTTTCTAAAAGATGGCTCTAACGATTTTTATTAAAATTCCGTCTATTAAAGCTATTTACCTACCAAATAAAATGCATATCTTGCATTTTCTGGGAATAGCCTCTGAAGACTCTTTATTCTGAATGAATTTTGCTAAATGTTGCTTAACTGCTAAATGGTAAGAGATATACAAAAACTTACTACGCAGAAAATGTTGATCTGACCAAACACACAATATATGTCCCTTACATTTTTGTTGTGGAGGTAACCGTTTCCGAGGTATTCCCTGTATTTGGTTTCAGTTGTGAGTACTTACACTTTTCTCAGACAGGAAGTGTCCGTTTTTCTTTTGTTCTACTCCTGGCCAAGTAAAGAAGCGATTTGCAATGACAATCGAATAACGACAGATTTAAAATATTTGACTAGTGTATTCCCTTATTTTCTTTCTACTTATAAGGAACTAAATAATAAGAGCATTCTGCTAATGATTGTCTCAATTAGCAAGGTGCAGAAAGAAGAATGATCTTATGTAAGAAGTTTGTAGAAGAGCTAGAGAAAGTCATGTGGTTGTAACACATCAGATGTTTCAGTATAATGCATCACTTGATGTTCGGAAGTTGGCGTTTAATTCTTTTTCTTCCTCTTATTACTTCTTTATTTCTTTCCCTTCTGAATGTATTTCTTTATGCTTCTGATTAAACGTTTAAATGTTTCCTACATGCTTTAACTCTACAAGTATTACTTTATTTGGTATAATCTCAAGGGAAAACTATCTGAAATCGATAACTAAAGTAAAATGAATCGATTAGTCACTTCCTCTTGCATATACAGTAATTATTATCTGAATATATAATAGGTTAATAAAGCAATTTGAGTTTACCACATCACTTTTGAGGTAGCATATAGCATGTTCTCTAAGGTTAACTATGCTGTATCATGTTTTATAGTAATCGCTTATCATTCTTCAGTCCCTTTATAGAACAATAATTTTAAAGTTTTATTTTTGACGTAATGGGGGCATATTGGAGTTTTCTGCATCTTTAATCAAAATTGAAAATTTAAAGAACAACGCTACTTAAAGTTTCATTATGTAGCTACATTTCTATAAAGAGGGATACGCATCACCACTAAATAATTTAGACACACGCCGGTTTCTAGCACTCGGCCAGACCGACCGCTATCTACGTGTATATTTCAGATCCGACAGATAACTTAGAGCATGTTATTCACTAGATAAATGGATATTTTATCACCAGAATGCCGCAATGGGGAAGCACTTAAGTGTATAATTACGTAATTAGTTATTTTCAAGAATTTTCGTAGCAAAACGTTTCATTTAAACAATCAGATGACTACTAAAACAACATAGTAAAAAAAGCATGAATATTGTGTTAATTGCATTGTAATATAGCGTGAAATATAGTGCTACACAGCAATCTCTCTTACAATAGATACTACACTTAGATTGAAATAGACAACAAATTTTAAAATCCTATCTATAAACATCTCTTCAAGAGATTAAAACAGCATTGTAATGTCTTACGTGAAAATGGGTAATTCCTCAAGAAATTAACATTTAATTTTGATATTTCTCCAGTAAATGAATTTACAAGTGATTAAACTTCAATTTAAATATCTGTCCTACAAACACATCTTCAATAAATTAGATTTGAATACTTATATCCACAAATAAATCTGTAAGGAATAAAATGCTATTCCAATATCCCACCTGCAAATACATCTTCAAGATATTAAAACTGAATTTCCTTATCTCATATTTAAGTAAATCGTCTAGAAATTAAAAATGCATTCGAATATCCTACTTGCAATAAATCTTCAAGAAAATATGACTCATTTTAAAATTTGGCACATTGATTTCCCTGTGTTGTAGGTTCAAAATTCGTGTTTGAGCTATGTTGTACACACACACACAGACGCACACACGGATCTCTACCGATTTTTTTATTTAGGGGTCCTCAAAACATGCATTTCTGGTTGAATTTAGGTATCAAATTTTTCGAATTTACATTACCTTCTATACTATATATACCTACAATTACAAGGGCCGGCTGATAAGTCCCGTGCCTCTCAAAGAAAACAGAATTTAAAACGGTGTTTTGCTTTATTTCTCAACATAATCTCAAGAAAGGCTAATACATTTGTCATATGGGTGTTCTAATTTAATTAAACCATCTCTGTGGTGTGATTTATCAAGGTACTCAAAGTAGTTGTTTACCGCATCAATGACCTCCTTGTTGCTGTGAAATCTTCGTCCTCCAAGAAATTTGTTGTGGTTTGGGAACAGGTGGTAGGTAGTCACTGTGTGCTAGATTTGGCGAATAGGATGAACGTTCAAGCAATTCCAACTTTAATTCGCACATTTTTCCCATGAACAATGGGCCGGAGCGTTGTCGTGAGACAAGACCTTTTTTTGTCAAGTGAGGTCTTTTTCTTTTCACCTCATCACTCAAACGTTGCAGTAAGCTTGCGTAGTAGTGATACTTTTACCTTTTTCCACGTAATAAATAAAAATAATTCCCTGTGCATAAAAAAAACTCGCCATAACCTTGTTAGCTGACAAAATTGACTTTGCCTTTTTTGGAGTTGGTTCACCTGGCGCAATCCAGTGCTTTGACTGTGATTTAACTGTCTCAAAAATTCACTGAGATTTTTACGGTAGAGCTCCACATTCTTAACAGAAACAGTTTTTCTTTGCAATTTTTGATCAGGTTTCAACAAACGCGGCACCCATCTTGCACAGACCTTGTGAAAGCCCAAAACATTACTTAAAATATTACCTGCACGTACTTTTGATATGTTTACAGCCTCTGCTATCTCAAAAAAAACTTTAATTTGCGGTCTTCCGGTATAAACGATGACTTTTTTCAATGATCTCTGGAGTAGTCACTTCTAAAAGGCGTCCACAGCTAGGCTATCACTAGTGCTCGTACGTTCCATTTTACACTCTGCAACAGACCTTTTAATCATTGAGTATGAAGTACATCTTGAATTTCTGACCATAGCTTATAAAGTTCACTACATAAAAAGTACAGCTGTATTGAAAATACTCAATTTATTTATTTATTTTATTTATTTATTTTTTGTGTGTATTGCCCCCTTTAACTCACATGGTCATACCGGGGATTTTGGCATGTGAAATAGCTCATATATTAACTGTAGGTTATTGACATAATTTTAAACATTCTGTATCGTTAAACACACGCATTTCTAGACGCTGTGGGGGATAAGAAAGTACAGGGTTACTACAAAAGAAATAGACAGCTTCAACTGCCTGTAAAACAAAAACTATTAGAGATAACAACCTAATTATTTTGGAGGTATGTTGAGAAACTCTCAAAGTTTTGTTTGTTACTATTGGTAACGCTGTAGTGTTTTGTTTGTTTTTGCAGAAGCTGAAATGGCGGAAAATCCTGTGGAAAAGGCATATTGCGTGTTGGAATTTGCTAGAACGTAATCAGTCTACGACTGCTATAGAAAATTCGAGACAACGGGATGTTTGTGCAAAGGGAAGAGCTCGGGAAGACCAAGAGTTTCGGAAGAAAACGTTGAACGTGTTCGTTCTGCCTACATAAGAAGCCCACAGAAATCGACATCTAGGGCAAGCATGCAATTACAAATTCCACAGCAAACTATATGGAAAATCTTGCGGAAGCGAATGCACATGATGCCTTACAGATTACAGATGTTGCAGTTTCTGAGTGAAGAGGATAAGGTCATACGGCGTGACTTTTGCATCGACATGTTGCGACATGATGAAGACGATGCTGGTTCTTGTGAGCGCATCATTTCATTTTTGTGGTAACGTGTTCTAAAATGTCGTTGGACAACAGTTGCTGATTGCGTTCTAGCAAATTCCAACACGCAATATGCCTTTTCCACAGGATTTTCCGCCATTTCAGCTTCTGCAACAAGAACAAAACACTACAGCGTTACCAATAGTAACAAACAAAACTTTGAGAGTTTCTCAACATACCTCCAAAATAATTAGGTTGCTATCTCTAATAGTTTTTGTTTTACAGGCAGTTGAAGTTGTCTATTTCTTTTGTAGTAAGTCTGTATTCCAGATAAAGAAAAGCTCCCCTGCCCAGCCGAGAATCGAACATGGGACCTTCGAATGAGAAGTCAGTTCGCTGACCACCAGACCACGGAGACAGTCTGGTTCGAATTCTTAAACAGTTTTTATCCATTCTTTAACTTCTCTTTTGAAAATGTCGATTTTCTTTTGTTTCTCACAATGTTATGGAAAGGCAAGACCAATCAGCTTCGACTTTACTGAGTTGAACAACTCCATGGATGGACAAGTGAATATCCAGATTTGTAAACAATCATGTGTTATAACAAGCTCCGCAAATATATTAATATTTGTCTTATTTAAACACATAAACCGAGTAAAAGTGTAACTAAACACAAGAGCAGTGTATTTATGTCAAGATGACGTCTCCTAAACCTACAGTTAACCTAAAACCAGTTATTCTGCGGTCGTCCAGTGCAGACCTACCAAGGAAGAAGCCATCGTGACAGGAGCTTATACAGGTATACCACTTAAAGGTTACATATTTGTTATCGCCAAACTAACTGATCCTACGAATATTAGCCATGTCAGGCATATCCAATAATAGAGTATGCATTTACTTGACAAATAAAACAATAGTTCAAGATCTTAGCAGTCAATCCCCAAGGACTTTTATTAATGATGCATCTCTGAAGCTCCGCACAAAATTGACACATCACAAAAGGGTAATTCTTTCTAATGATTACCCAGCGACCCCAAATAACGTTTTGGAAAACCACCTGAGAGCAACGGTTATACACCGCACATCTTCCATTACCCACTTTCGAGCTGGACTAGCTGCACACGGTAACACCAATATTCTGAGTTTTATGAAGCAACTTCATGTTTTCACTGACTTAGAAAAGCTCCCAGAGAACTTCGAGGTTAAGTATGAGGACATTAACTACTGAGTTTATCCCGCAACAGATAACCCTACTTGCTATATCTGAGCATGACCAAGGATAACACAACTACGTGAGACCATACAACAAGGGGTTTAAACGATCTCTTTCAACAGCTAATAATACCTCAAACGTCAGTGTTACCAGCCTTACCAAAAGGGACCCTCCACAAAAAAATGACTCGTCTACAATACAATTCTGCAATACAATCACAGGACAAACCCCAGAAAAAAGAAAAGAAAAATAAGATTACAGAAAATTCGCCGAATTTAACTAAACTAGTGCCTCCAATTAAACCAATATTGGCAAAAAAAAAAAAAAAATCCCAATTATTACGCACTCAATTTTGAACAACTCTGTAGTTTCTATGACACATCTTTAGGATCTAGCGACCTAACAGAAGTTGCCCTGGGTTACACAAATTACCTTCAAAACATAGCTGATGCGTTGCATAAGTTGCACTCAAAACTCAGTAATTCCAGGCTTAAAAACATAACAACTAAGGTACTCTTAGATTCTATTCAGAAACTCTAGCCGATTAACAAAATAACTGCAATATTATAACGCAATTTATACGGGTTTCATACTCAGTTTGAATATCTGCAGTAATTAATTCGTAACCACAACCCAGAAATTATCTGCCTGCAGGAAACAAATGTTCATGCTGACTGTGTCATTCATCTACGCCAATATTCAGACTAGCATTCATTCGTATAAATTAACTTCATGCTAATGGTGTATCAATTTACATTGCGACCTTCTCGTCAATCGTCATAGAACTTTCATAAAGCGAGCTGGGTTGATTTTTGCATCTAGTTCCTTACTGCTCTCGAGAATCCACCACAACCTGAGTGCTTTCCAGAAATGAATATAAATAATTTTGTAAATTTATTTTCTTCAACTATCATTGAAACTGTTGTACTCTGCATTCCTACTACTGGCAATCCCCAAATCTCCAAACCTGTCCCATGGTGGAATGAGAGAGGCCGAAGTGCTATCAAATTAAGGTATACAGCGACTACAAATACAAGAGACATCCAAGTTCAGAAAACAAAAGACTTCGAGCTGTAGTTCGCAGAGAAATTTAAAACAGCAGACGAAGGTTTTGGTTGACGTCCCTAAACAGACAGACTCCACAGACATTGTTGTGGCACAAACTTCGCACTATTTGTGGTAATAGACGTCTACCACAATAACACTTCTCTAAACCTCCGGATCCTCTTCTCTCATCACAGACCCTAAACTCATTGCTGACACACTAGCTACCACATTCTCGAACATTTCAATTGATTCTACATGTCAGGTAGAGTATCTTGAAGTGAAACGAAACTCTAGAGATCTAAATATCGCCGAGATATTCTTGGACACGGACGATATTTACAATGAACCATTAACGTTAACGGAAGTTGAAGAAACCTTGCATCAAAGCAACAGTAAGAGTTCAGGCCTTTACAATATTCCATACTAACTACTCATTTACCTTCCAATGGAATCCTTTATATGCTGCATGACTTCAAGTACATCTGGTCTTCCAAATTTTTCCCAGACCAATGGCTTATCTCAATAGTAATTCCAATACCCCAACCAAATAAGTATCACTCTTTGCCAGACAGCTTTCGTCCTAATTCTCCAACGTGCACTATGTGCCAATTTCTAGAAAAAATAATAACAAACGGCTGCGATGGTTTCTTGAAACTACCAACTTCTTTAGCGATGCACAAAATGGCTTCCGCCAAAATAGATCCACTACTAGATAGCTTAATATTGCTCGAAACAGAAATTACTAAAGCCTTCTCTGAAAGACATTTGAGTGATGTTTCTGTGGATATTCAACGAGCCTACGACACGGTTTGGTGTGACTACATAGTTAAAACCCTAAAGATCAAGGCATAGGTGTAAACATGCTTGTTTTGGCCTACAACTTCCTCCAGAACCGCCTGTTATATGTAAGAGTGAATGGACAGTTCTCGAAGGGCGTCTTGCAGCATAATGGCATACCTTAGGGCTCAGTTTTAAATGTGACGCTGTTTCTTTTGGCCATCAACATTGTCATACCCAGGCACGTTTACTCGTATGCCTACCGTATAGGCAGATCTCAGAAACTGCCCTTTTCCAGATTGTGCATAGACTGAAGAAGACCATTCAGGAAAAGGAGTCAACTTTAGGCGCCTTCATTGATATTGAAAGTGCCTTTGATAATACCTCCTGTAATGCCATAACTATTGCTGAAAGGAAGCATAACATTGGCGAATCCTGTATCCGGTGGATTCAATGTGTGCTGAAAGGCAGAATTGTCCATGTAAGCCTCAGGGATAGCAGCTTAGCTGCTAAGGTCACGAGTGGGTATCCACATGGCATAGTTTTGTCATCCATACTGTGGAACCTAGTGGTTGATGGATTGCTTAATAAAGTAAGCAGCCTAGGCATTGACATAATGGGTTATGCTGACGTTATGGTTATCATGGTTCATGGAAAATACACAGGAACTCTCAGGGAGCACATACACTTGGCCCTAAACGCTGTGACAAAATGGACTGAGGATGGGGGTTTAGGCATTAGCACTCAGAAAACAGAAAACAGTCATAGTACCATTTATCAAGAAGAAAACTGTAAAGGGTTTAGGATCTTTATATTTTTAAGGTAAAGAAATAAAAATGTTCGAATGGAGTCAAGTAGTTGGGAATCTATTTAGATACTAGGCTGGACTGGAATCAACAGTTTAAGAAAATAATAAAGCGTGGGAAACCAACTTTTGAAGTAGTTAGGGGCACATGGCAAAATGTGGGGATTAAGGGCTGGTATGATCCTTTGGATATATACCAGGATAATCATTCTATCTACTATAACAATGCAGCGCTTATTTGAT
Organism: Hymenopus coronatus; assembly: GCA_030762935.1. Classification (NCBI taxonomy): domain Eukaryota; kingdom Metazoa; phylum Arthropoda; class Insecta; order Mantodea; family Hymenopodidae; genus Hymenopus; species Hymenopus coronatus. Next base: position 101,486,631 of record CM060897.1, read on the forward strand.
GGCCTAAAGTCCTTCAAACAGGCTCCAAAAACAACTATATAAAGTCCAAAGAGCTGCATTCATGACTATTACAGGAACCATGATAATGACCTCAACTTTCAGCAATGGAGACACTCTTAAATCTGACTCCAATACACCTAGTTGTGACGAAGGAGGCAAGATTGGCACTCTATAGATTACAGCTGAGATTTCCTAAAACAGAATCAGGTACGCAGAAAATAAGGGCTTATATAGAAGACGCATCGTTAGAAATGCACTCAGACTATATAACTCTAATTAAATATTTTAACAACAACTTCGAGATCATTATTGATTTCTAATGTTGGATCTGAAAAAAACTAAGAAGACCTTGATGTGGTTTACAGACGGATCAAATGATGGATCAGAAACTGGTTCTAGAGTATATGACATAAAACCAAGGTGTAAAGGATCATTTCCCTTAGGTAAATATGCTACTACAGGGATCTATGCTATTCTTCAATTCATTCATGAAAATATAAGGAGAAGTTACATTGGTAAACATATCATATACGCTCACTTAAGGCTCTTATAGTCATAAAGTTACATCAGGACTGGTTCAAAATTACCAAAATATGATCAATGACCTGGCAGAACAGAATGAGGTTCAGCCTATCTGGACCGGGCTATAAAGGCATAGAGGGCACTGAAAAGCTGACGAACTTGCAAGACAAGAAACAACTTTACAATTTATTGGACCAGAGTCGGCTCTAGGAACATTACGGCGTTTAATGTGTGAGGCTATCAAGAACTGGTCCAAAAGAGAACATCATAAGGTCTGCCATAAAATCCTAGGAAATAGACATGGAAACTATTTATCAAAGGTACCATCTAAAGAAAGAGCTGAGAGCCTGCTAAAATGAAGCAGACTTCTGCTGAGAACAATTACTGCTTTCCTAACAGTGAAAAAACATCTTAACGTAATTAAAGTGCTTCAGGGCAACTTAGAATGCAGATTATGTAGGAAGGAGACTGAAACAGCCCATCACATTTTATGCTTCTACGAAAGTTTGGCTCGCAGGCGATGCATAGCTTTTGGGAAAATGTTTATAGAATCAGAAAAAAAAAAAATCATCCATATTCATTGCAAGGCTGCAATAATTTTTAAGGGATGCAGGTGCAATGGGTGGGCTCTAAACGGTACAGATAGCACAATAAGCCCCAGGCTGAAGTACGCCCGGAGAAATTATGAGAATCTGTATCGTAAATGAAGAAGAAGATGGGGATATAGAAATTCAAGTTTAATCATTTCTAAATTCATTCACGGATGAGATATATATAAGATTAAATTTTAATTTCTTGAGGATTTGCCTGTTTTCATGTAAGACATCACAATGACAGTTTAATTTCTTGAAGAGTTCTTTATAGATTTAATTTTCAAACTTGTTTGAATTTGTTTAAGTAAACTATGTGTATGTATTTTGTAAGAGAGATTGCTGTCTTAAACATATTTCATGCTATATTGCAAACAGATGCATCAATGAAACTTAACACGATATTCGGGGCTTTCTATTACATTGTTTTAGTAGTCATCTGATTATTTAAATGAAATGTTTTGCTGCGAACGTTTTTGGGAAGAACTAATTACGTAATTATAAACTTAAAATGTTATCCCCATTGCAACATTCTGGTGACAAAATATCCATTTATCTAGTAAATAACAACATGCTCAGTAACACTGCAAGTTATCTGTCGGATCTGAAATATGTACTAGACAGCGGCCGGTCTGGCCGAGTGCCAGAAACCGGCGTGTGGCTAATTTATTTAGTGGAGATGCAATTCCGTCTTTATAGAAATGTAGTTACATAATGAAACTTTAAGTAGCGTTGTTCTTGAAATGTTCAATTTTTATTAAAGATGCAGAAAATTATGTCAAAAATAAAACTAAAATTATTGTTCTATAAAGAGACTGAAGAATGAATGATAAGCAATTACTATAAAACATGATACAGCATAGTTAACCTTATGAACATACTATATGTTCCCTCAAAAGTGTTGTGGTATACTCAAATTGCCATATCTACCCATTATATATTCAGATAATTAGTCTATATGTAATATCACCCATACAGAAAGTGACCAATCTATTCATTTTACTCTGTTTATTGATTTCCGATAATTTTATCTTTAAATTATGCTTAATTAGTAATACTTGCAGAGTTAATGTCCATAGGAAAATTGAAACGCTTAATAAGAAACATAAAGGAATAAATTCAGAAGGGAAAAAGAAAGACATCATAATAGCAAGAGGAAGAAGAAGAATTAAACAGCAAACTTCGGAACATAAGGTGACGCAGTTATATTGAAAAAATACAAACACAGCTTGAAATATTTCAGAGATGGATTGCTATTAAAAGTTAGTTTGCGTAGTTATTGTGTTTTTCAGACAACTAAATTCACGAAGGGATATCCTGTCGCTCATCATAATCGCTCTTAGTCACTTAGATACTCGCTGTGTTGACTAGTTAAATACGTGCATATCACCGCTTTGGGCAATGCAATTAAAATATTGCATGCGTGCAGAAAGTGTTTAACAGCTTCCGAAAAACTACATTTCTGCTCACTCATTTCTGTTTACCGGTGAACATTTCGTTTTTTCGCTATTAGTTCAATTTATAGAGCGTTTTTACCTTTCTTTACATAATAAATACGGTTTGTTAAAATGCTATGCTGAACGTTTAAGCCCGGCTAACAAAATACTCCTATACTTGACATCATAATATAGCATACTGAATCAGCTTGAAGTTCTAAAAACACAATCTATCCTGAAGGTGAAACAGTATTTAACAACTTCCAGCTATAATGTGGAGTGATTTGTATTTAACGTTGCGTGATATACCAGTAATGCCCTGGAGAGAACCTGTACTATGTGTGAGTCAATGCTAGCTAAATATTTATTTTAAAGGGTACACTACCTTATTTTACATTTGAGGCTTCTCCACTTGTCAGCGGTTACCCTGAATTCCCATTTTTCACTCTGCTCAGTCGTTTCAATCCCCGTATTGTAGATTTCCCTACCTCATCATCTGTTAACTTTGAATTTCCATGAATCCCTAGGCCGTCCTCTCTTCCTTTTTCCACAATGCGATCATTCCAAAAATGCCCTAGGCCATATCTCTTTATCTACCCGGTTAACATGTCCATACTATTTTATAACATTCTGCGTTCAATGTTTTCCATAACTGAATTCTATATTTCTATCATGTCTTGTTTCCCTAGATTTTTCAAAATAAATAAATAAATGGCGTGTTATTATGAAGGCTCCTTAACTACTGTGGTTCTCAGCGCCCCATTCTAAATTGGGCATGATATACTGCCTTAATTTTGCTCAGAGGCTTCTCTAACAGGCTTGAGGTTCTTTTACGTGCCGTAAATCTACGACACGGGACCAACGGCTTTACTTCCCTTCCAAAGGAAGCCATGCTAAGGATTTTTACACCGTCCTCCGCCGTGTTTGAGGGCGACCTAGATTTTCAAGTCTTGATATTACCGCTCCTCTACGAATTCCATTTAATCTCCAATGCACATGTCTTCCAGGTCCCTAAGATAATATACAGTCTATAACTATTAGGTGAATTCTTTTCTTTGTTTGTCCACAGGGCTCCATTTAACATTTTGTTTGCTCCTCTTACACCCTATGATCTAGTGGTAATTGCTTGATTCATGAACTATGTATCCCAAATATGTTTAACTGATTTTAGAGTCCCGTCAGTTATCTTAATATATTTTCCTACATCCCCAATCACTGGATACTCTTGTTTTATTCTTATTAACTGTCATCCCTCCGATGGTACAGTACTGAAATGTCAAAACAAGAACTTAGCACTTCTAATAAAAACAGTAGCGAAGTTATTTTCCAGTATCTCGTAATCAGGCAAGGCCATTGTATTTCGAGTTCTTAGAAGAGTGACGGACGTGATGATGAATATAAAGAAGGGGACACGAACATGATTGTTGTGGTAATTCATTGATAAAAAAACTGCATAAAGTCATGTTAAAGTATTACTTAATCATAACAAAATTGAGTTTTGATTTTTATTCTATCTATTTAGTACACAGCACATAAGTGATAGTATTGTATTGCATACAAAATTCGATACTGTGATTTCACTGGAAATACACGTTTTAGTGTCCCCTTATCCAAAAGTAGCATTTTAAGAGGAAGGTCGTTATCTGTGTGTGTGTGTTTGTGTGTGTATGTGTGTGTCTGTGAATAACATAACTCAAAAATGAAATAATTGGTTAAATATCAAACTTGATAGTTAAGTTTAGCATCATCAAGTAAGTAACATGGGGTTTTACAAGAAAATTCTCCCTTTCAAATACCTTTACATGGAAAATATTTCGAGAATTTAATTTTTTAAAGAAATGTCTCTAACGATATCGATTAAAATAGTATATCTATATTAATATTTTCATGACAAGTAAAATGTGTATCTTGAATATATATCGCAAATGTATAGTGATAATGCAGTGAACGCGTCTTCAATGAGCAAATGGCGCACAATTTACGAGTAATCAAGGAAGAACCGGCGTGCTCGACAAAGACCAGAGTGGAGATTCATCAATCTTTATGAAGGAATTGAAAGCAAATATTGATGAAATAATTCAGAAAAACCGGTGTTTCACTTTGGTCACCATACATGACTTTTTGGGGGGAAAGATTTCGCAACATGTCTCAGATCTTGATAGTAATAGAGTAAGGCGCTGTAACTTAGTATATACAGATTTGTATTCATATCTTTCGTTATTGTTTAGTTAGGCCAAAACGTTCGTTACTTTCTCGATCGCCCTCGTAATAATAATAATATAAATAATAATAATAATAATAATAATAATAATAATAATAATATAAATAATAATAATAATAAATATTGCATTCAAAAGGCATGCGAATTGTATAGAGGTATTTCAAGTTTGAACGAGGAAGACAATAGACAGAAGATATATTTCTTATAGAGATGCAAGCGAACAAAAAATATTTGTTTACTATTTTACACCTTTTTAAAGCGAGTGATTTTGATAAGCTATGGCACGTAGAGTGCACTTGAACTTCATTAAACAATAGCACTTATCTACTCTAAAGTACCTGATTCAAGTCTTCACTTTGGACGACATTCTTTTTCTCTTTTCCTTCTCTTCAGCTGTTTAATTTTAGCGTTTATCTGTTGAGGGGGGAAAAAGGAGAAACTTCGCACAGGTTGAGTGGCAATAGTAAGAGTTGTGGAGGGGGAGAGTGGAGTAGGCAGGTTTGGGAGCTATTGTCACTTTATAGTGGAGAGATTGCTATATAGAACAGGGCAGTGTGATTGCAGACTACTCGCTGAGCAACATGATGTGCGAAATTAGGGCTCTCCTCGCGGTTGCGAGTCTGATTATCATGCTGTCGAATGCTGTCCAGTCATGCGGTAAGTCACCACTTTATTTATTTATTTATATATTTATTTATCCTGGTTGGAGTTAAGGCCATATCTACCAGGCAATACATTAAATTCAACGCAACAATGATACAATGAATAAAGAACAAAAATACTATTCTGTACAACTTAATAAAAACATATATAAAAAGGTACAAGTATACTGAATTAAAAAAAAATTAAACAAAATTATTTTAAGTGAAATGCTCATATAGGTTTAAACCCATATTTGTCATTGATGTATTTCTTGTTTCACACAAGCCGTGTGTAGGACAGGAGTTGGATAGGTAGAGTCAGACTGAAAAATTCAATGCCACCATAATAATTGGCTTTACTATGCATCCTGGGACTTAAGTACTTAAAACATTGTAAGCCGCCATTGGTGTTGTCATCTCAAAATAATTTGACATCACCTTGTGGTTTACCGGTAAACATGTATGTCAGTTGAGAAATTCAATGCTATGCCATGGTATCTCAGTGGAAGAACAACCGGCTAGAGACCGGAAGATCCGTGGTCAAATCCCGGCTATGGCATTGAATTTTTCTGTCTGACTCTACCTATCCAACATTTTAGTCATATTTACAATTGAAATGCATATTACTTGCCAGCACATAAAATTTTAATAACAATTAATGATTTATTTATCATATTAATACAGCAGCAGATTAGATTTGATTACAAATGTATGCCCTAATTTTCTGTTTGAACAGTATATCGTTCCGGCAGTCTTCAAGTAGGGAATTCCAAAGACGAGCTAAATATATTGTAAATAATGATGAATAGAAGGTTGTATGATGAGCAAATATAGCAAGAAGGAAAGAGCGTTGTGAACGAGTTTCTCAATTATGGCAGAATGATATTTGAAGCGAACATTTAGATAGTTTGGGATGCGAGAATGAAGAAGTTGATAGAGAAATAATAAAGAATGCAATTTTCTTGTATCCCTAAGCTGGAGTCATTAACTGTTTTGAGTGATGGTGTAACATGATCAAATCGACGGCATTGCATACAAAGCGTACACACGAAGTCTTAGAGACAAATTTTCAGTTAGGTTAGTAAACAGAGTCACAATGGTCGAAATGGGGCAACACAAATGTTTGTATTTTCTTAATTGAAGTTGGTAGAAAGTCATTTATCGGTCTAATCAGGTAACCACTGCTTGAAGGACGGGCTGCGGAACATAATTCAAGGATGTCTGGTACTCTTATAACTGAGAAAAATAAATAAAACAGAAAAGAAATAAGTAAACAATGAATGCTTAATGAATGGAATATATTGTGTACGAATAGTAACACTGACCAGCTCACAAAATTAGTGTTTTTCCAACAGTTGAACATAGACATATATTTAAAAACCATGAACTTTCTTTCCAACTAACCTAGTTTGTGGAAAATTCGTATCATACTTTGAACGTTTTAAAACAATTAATTCAGATGAAGCATTAATCTCCTGTCTAAACCCTTGATAAAATGTCAAACATTTACTTTTTGACTATCCAATATATGATATAAAGATATGTAAATTAGAACAATATCTTAACTTCTGCCAAATGTCTTTCGCACCAACAATAACCCAGATATACAACAAACAAACAAACAAACAAAAAAAGGTTGCTTTCATAACTTTAATCAACTTATTAGTATAATTTTAGTACATAATATTGTGAAGCAATTATGGTTTATATATTTACTAAACATGTGTTATAATGTTATCAATAAAATCCTAACATGCTTTCTAAATTAGGACTAATGCTTGGAGAATAAATGAGTAAAAAAGTAATAATGCGGGTTTTGGTAGTATTTATCATTCCAAACAACGTCCTTTAACCTGACTGACCATATCAGAAGATGAATGAAACCGGTGAAATGATGCTCAAATGGCCTCGGTGTCCATGAGCTTAAAGTTACTCGACATTTTTCTTCTCAGGATAAGGGAAAATCCCGAAAAAATCCTTATACGAGTAACTCACCCTAAGCGAAATTTGAACTCGCGCCTTCTTGAATGGGTGGCAGACACGCTACCTCCACACTACCAAGGTGGGTACTATGCATTATGCACTCTTATTATCTTTTTAGCCCATTCTTCAATAAACTCTTCTCACAAAGGCGTATGTTCCACCTGCTTCATATTAAAGTTTTATATAATAACATATTTACTTATAGGTAAACTGCAAATAGGTGATTACAGTAAGCTTAGGGTAATATGTCAAATGTTTTAAGAGTTTTTCACCATGTCATGACTTCGAAATTCTGCTGGTGAGAGAGAGAGAGAAATGAAAAAAGAATAACATACAATGAGAAAAGTATAAGTATTTAAGAATTCAAACGTTATTTCCATAAAAATATCTAATGTGTGCCAATGACATGACCCTCTCTACAAATTTTACAAAAAATTATTATTATAAAAGCTCATTCTTCTATTTACCTCATGCTGATCAATATAAGTAGCTTCACGATAAAAAATATACATATATAACATAAATTATGTGATTTAAAGAGCTCTACATTTTTTCTTAAGTAAGTTTTTGTATATTCCTTACGGTTTACCAGTTGTGTACAATTCAGAAAAATTCATATAGATAAAGGTGTCTTGAGAGGCTATTGCCAGAAAATTCAAGATATACATCTTATTTGTTATGTAAATATCTTTATGGTACAATATTTTAATTTATATTTTAGAGCTATTTTTGACAAAATCAAAATTTTCGAAACACTTTCCATGTAAAGGGTAGTTGGGGGTGTGGAGATTTTCTTGAAAATCTTCGTATCCCATCCTTGGGAGACACTGAACTTAAACACCTATTTACTAGAACTATCTAATGTGTTCCATTCACATAACTCTCTCTACCTCTCTGTAACAAATTATTGTTAATAAGCTTATTCTTCTATTCACAACAGGCTAATTGAGATAGACATTAGCAGAAATGGTTTTATTACTTGGTTCCTTATAGGTAGAAGAAAAATAAAGGGATACACTAGGCTAAACCGACAGTCAAATGTTTTAAAATGTGGTTGCTATGGCATAGAAATCCGATTCTTTACGTGGTCAGGTGTTGACAAGTTCCGGAATGAGAAAAGTATTAAGTATTTTAAAACTGAAATCAATAACACGGAATATCTTAAAAACGGTCAACTCCAGGCAAACATGAATATAACTAAATTGGTGTTTTAACTAGTTCTACATTTTTTTAATAATGTCTATCTCTTACGGTTTAGCAATTATACCAAATTCCGTAAAATTCTTTCAGAATAAAAATGTCTTCAGAGTCAATTCCTATATAATTGAAGATATACGTTTTGTTTGTCATGTAAATATCTTTAATATATGATTTTTAATCAAAATCGTTGGAGCCATTTTTGAGAAAATCAAAATTTTCGAATTTTTTGCCGCGTGAAGGGTAGTTGAAGGTGGGGGAATTTTCTTGAAAATCTTCGTATGGCATCCTTTGAAGATACTGAACTTAAATGCCAAATTTGATATTTAATGGAATTTTCGTTTTTGAGCTATGCTGGCCACAGACACACACCCACCCACACACATAGACACACATACACGGACATTTTTCTAGAAATGCTTATGTGCTTTGGATTCAGGAGATACCAAAGCATGTAATTCCGAGGAAATCTCCGTACCAAAATTGTGGGTGCAATACAATACCTTCTCTATACAAAATGTACATAGTACGTGTAGAGAAAGTAAAAATTGTAGACTTCGTTAAAAAACAAACTCTATGTCATATATAGTGTTTTTTTAAACAACGATTTTCAAGAATTCCTGCTATTTAAAATACTTAACATTTCTAAAATGGAAAGTCCTCATTCTTTTCATATCTCTTTTGTTTTACTGGCCATTAAAAGATAGCCTAAGTCCATTAACAATCATATAGATTAGACTATCGCTTTAACCTAGTATATTGCCTTATTTCCCTTATACTTGTAAGGAACTAAGTAATAAGCCCTTTTCTGGTAATGTTTATTCGATTAGAATAATTTAATTAAAAAAAAATCTTTCGTAAAAATTATTTGCCTGGCAGATACCGGAAGTCATGTGAATCGAACATATCTGATTTTAAAACACATTTGTGTTTACTGTGTTACTTAGTGTATGTCTCGATAAATACGAGGGCCGTTTTTTTCAACCTCCGATAAGCTATAAATAAAAGACAAGTTCATAGAAAACAATTATTTTATTACTAAAAGTTTTGTACATTTATGGTTACTTTTCAACATAATCACCGAAAATATTGAGACATTTATCGCACCTGTACACAAGCTTTGCAATACCCGCTTCAAAAAATGTTGCCGCCAATGATTTCAAGTGAGTGTTGACGTTGTTTTGAAGAGCTTCGTACTTGACGTTTGCGGAGAGCCATTCAAAACAAACGAAGAGGAATGCTGACTTCAGGAATTGTATTGATGCATGACAATGCTCGTCCACACACTGCTGGCACAATCCATCGGCTCCTTGAACAACTTCAATGGGACATTTTCGATCATCCGCCGTACAGCCCTGACTTGGCAACCAGCGACTTTCACCTTTTCCTTGAACTGAAGACGTGGCTAGGAGGGCAACACTTTCAAACCAACCAAGATCCTTAAACGTATTTAATTTATTTCTCTACACGTACTATGTACATGGTGTATTGAGAAGTATTGTATTGCACCCAAAATCTTGATACCGATATTTCACCGAAAATACATATTTTAAGACCCTATGAATCCAAAAAAAGGCATTTTTATAAAAATGTCCGTGAGTGTCGGCAGCTTAGCTGAAAAACGAAAAGACCGTTGAATACTAAACTTGATATTTAAGTTCAGTATCTTCTAAGCATGCGACACGAAGATTTTAAAGAAAATCCCCCTTCCCAATTTACCCTTTACATGGAACATTTTTCGAACATTTTAAATTTCTCAAAAATTGCTCTATTTTGATTAAAATACCTTATGTTTAACAAATTTTTATGACAAACGAAATGTATACCTTAAATTTTCTGGGAATAGCCGCTGAAGACCTCTTCATTCTGGATGACGTTTGTATAACTGGCAAACTGTAAGAGATATATAAAAACTTACTGCACAAAAAATGTTGATAAATCACACAATGTTTGTCATATTCAATTTTAGCTGCTTAAAACTATTCTCATTCTTCTCGTTTCTCGTTTGTTTATTCCTGGCAAACAAAGAGATTGGAATTTCAATTGTTTGACATAGAGACCAGCTTTTAAAGGACGAGACTATCGCTTTAGCCTGTGCATTTTCTTATTTTCCTTCTACTTACAAGGAAACAAGTAATAACACTAATTCTGCTTTAGTTTATCTTGATTATCATGAGGTATATAACAGATTCATCTTTTGAATAAAAAATGTGTTTGCCGAATAGTTAGAGGACATCATGTGAGTGGAACATATTAGATTTTTACTTTCTCTACACTATTATGTAGTGTATAGAGAATGTACTTATTGTTGTACACCCAAAAAATTCGATACCAAGATTTCACCGGAAACATATGTTTTCAGACCCCCTGAATCAAAAAAAAAAAGAAATGTAGTGTGTGTGTATCTGTGAGCAGCATAGCTCTAAAACAGAAAGCCCGTTAAATAACAAGCTTGGTATTTAAGTTCAATATCTTCCAAGTGTTCGACATGAAGATTTAAAAAAAAAAAAAAAAAAAAAAAAAATCCCTCCCCAAACCCAACTACCCTTTATATGGAACAATTTTCGAACATTTTTATTTTCTCAAAAAGGCTTTAACTATTTTTATTAAAAGTTGTATATTAAGGATATTTGCATGACCTATACAGACACACACACACATAGAGTTGACTGCTTTTGAGATATTTCTTGTTATTAGTTTCAGCTTTAAAATGCTTCTACTTTTATTATACGGGAATTTGTCACCTCTTAGCCGTACAAACAAAGCAACTTCAATCACATAGCAACCGGCTTTTAAAATATTTGAATATCGCTTTAGCCCATGGTATTCCGTTATTTCCCTTCTACTTACAAGAAAGCAAGTAATAAAACCATTTCTGCTAATTATTTCTCGATTAACATGAAGTAAATAGAAGAATAAGATTGCTATCAATAATTTTTCCAAAGATTTACAGAAAGTCATGTGAATGAAACACATTAGATTTTGTTCTAGTAAGCCTTGACTATCTAGTAGTTTACCAGTTATGCAAAAGTCAAAGAATGAAGAGGACTTCAGAGGCTATTCCCAGGAAATTCAAGATATTCATTTTGTCATGTAATTATCTTTAGTTTAATATTAATCAAAACATTTAGAGCCATTTTTGAAAAAAAATATATTTTCTAATTTTTTTTCATCTAAAGGGTGCTTTAGGGTTGATTGATTTTCTTGAAAATCCTCAAGTCCCATTCTCGGAAGATCCTAAACTAAAATCCAAGTTTGGTATTTAGCGGAATTTTTGTTTTTGAGTTACGCTGCCCACAGACATACGCATACACAGAGAGACACAGACATATGCAGTGGATTTTTTCAAAAAGTTCTTTTTTTTTAGTCAGACGTTTTAAAATCTTTTAAAAGCCGCTCGCTATGTGAGATTGTTTTTGTATAGTCAGGAGTAGAACAAAAGAGATATGGAACAAAAACTTATTCCTATTTGAGAAGCAGTTTAAAATTGGAACGAATAAGAAAAAATCTGATATGCTCCATTCACATGACTTTCTCTACATCTCTGCAACAAATTATTGTTAAAAAGCTTATGTTTTTATTTACTTCATGCTAATCGAGAAAAATTAGCAGAAATAGTCTTATTACTTGCTTCCTCGTAAGTAGAAGCGAAATATGGGAGTACCATAGGTTAAAGTGATAGTCAAAAGCTGATTGATTGCTATGTGACTGAAGTTCCTTTGTATGGACACGAGTTGACATATTCCTGAAGTTTTTTAAAGCTGAAACCAAATACAAGGAACATCTCAATAACGATCAACTCCTCGAAAAAAAATTATATAACATAAATTGTGTGCTTTAATGTGCTCTACATTTTTGTGTGGTAAATTTTTGTCCATCTCTTACGGTTTAGTAGTTATGCAAAATTCCGTAAAATTCATCCAGAAAAAGTAGTCTTCAGAGCCTATTCCCAGAAAAGTCAAGATATATATATTATTTGTCAGGTAAATATCTTTAATATACGATTTAATAAAAATCGTTAGTCATTTTTGGGAAAATAAAAAATTTCGAAAAAAAGTTGCATATAAAGTGTAGAAGGATGTGGGGGGGCTTTTCTTGAAAATCTTCGTGTCGCATCCTTAGAAGATACCAAACTTAAATACCAAGTTTGGTATTTAACGGTCTTTTCGTTTTTGAGCTATGCTGTCCACAGTCCCTCCGGTGAAATTTTGGTATCGAATTAGTACGAGTATGAGTAGAGAAAGTAAAATCTGTGAAACTACGAGGTGAAGTGTACGTTTCAGAATTACAAAACGTGTATTTTTTCCAAACCCGTTGGATTATTTTCTTTTGAGGCCTATATGATTCTTCCTGTACTGTTGGTTTATATGCGTCCACCCTTCTTAACCAAAACATTGAATATTTATTGTTAAATACTCGTATGTATTTCAATCTGAACTGTAGACTTGTAATCAACCACTGTTGAAGTATGTTTGAGGAGATGAGTGCTCATTTTGCAGTGAAATATAAGGATATTTTGGTTATCCTGCTTACGTAAGAATATCATTCGAAGGGTTTGGCAATAGGTAAAAAATGACGCAATTTGGATAACAACTTCAATGCAGGAAATTTCTTCAGCACGTATGACACGCACAGTAGATTTTCTCCAATGGTTTGTCTCTGTTGATATGTCAACACTGTTATACCCATCTGAAAATATCTGCAAGATACATTAGCATTTATGTCATGTTTTTAGCTTCTCACCCGTCTCAAAGTCTATCTCTATTATTACCTATCTTGAAACGCTTATCTACTACATTTAAATATCTGAAGATTCAGTGAACTTATGCCAATACTTCATGTAGTTTGCCTTAGTGTGTCAGGGCATGTCGCAGCCTAGGAAACGCTAAATAATCCTTCCGTTCTATTAGCACCTCAGGTTATATTGTCTATACTAAATAGACAATGTTTTTTATCGAATATGAGTTTCAATAAATTGTTATGGTATTCAATATCATGCAGAAGGCGTCCTTCTTTTGTTGATCAGCAGATTAGTTTATAAATCTGAAGGTTCTAGGTTCATTTCCGGATTATATAGACGCGGCCCTGTGCCTATGTGTGAGTGTTTGTAATTACCTGATTTGCCTACCCAACTCGCGACTGTCCGGTATGACGGGGCATTGCTTCTAGCAGCTTCCATCAATTCCTGCAGTTCTCTCACATCTCTGATCAATATCCAGCACGATTTGTATCCGGATGGCTGGACAACTGATTTCTATCTGCTCACTGCGCCTCTAGCGTATCTTCTGATGGTTAACAGGCATAGGTGACTTTTTTTTCCGCGACAGCTGCTATTTTGTGCTCTGATCACAATTCATCGTAAAATAAAACAGTTGCCGTGACTTATGCCCCAATCCACCTAGTATCAGTTCGTAACTGTAATTAAACCTGCTTCCCTTCACCCACAAGTAGTCCTTTCCAGAATAACCGTTTAAGGAGTTTGTCCAAGACTACCAGTAAAGAATATGACTATGATGGCAATGAACAATTTACACAGGGGACACCCCTGGCAAATCTTTTGTGTGTACACCCCCGAAAGAAACGGATAGGATGAAGGAGCCGTAGGAAACGAATGGATTGCCGGCTGGCGTAGACGACGGAGACGCGCAAAGTTTCCTAATATTTCCAAGGCCATCCGGCCATGAGAGTGTAGCTCTGTGACGTCCCTCCAGTGGTGCCGGAGAACTCGGTCCAGCAGTGGATGCTCCAGGTTTCACTCTGACAAAACAGATAAGAAGCTCCAACCATCTGCTCCCCAGCAAATGAACCGCAGCTCCAAGGTCAATCTGAAAAATGAAAGGGTAATGAAAATGAGAGGAAATGAAGGAACGAAGAACCATGATAGCAAACCTCATCCCAGTATTGGTGACTAGAGGTAAACCACACAAATAGCCTCATGGTCATAACGAGTGGTCACCAGGGATCGAACTGGGGGCCCAAAATGCGGGCCACAGACTATCCCTCTGGGTGAGTAAAAATTACGCTTATTCCTCGAATTAATAGCATAGTTTCTGAGGCTTGAACAGATACCATTAGGTAAACTCTCATCAATATAACATTCTTAATATACTTAACGTAAATCAAGAAAATGAAAAGACTTGACAGACAAGAAGTGACAAATAATGACGTAAAATTGGAAAAAAGGATCCTAAATTAGAAATTGAAAAAGAAAAAAAGCATAATAAATATTCATTTTCATACTTTGTGATCCTGAAATAGAAATGGAGTTTTATTTATGGACACTGTGATTCTTAGCGTCCCATTCTATACACAACTTGAAAGAACGCTTAATTTTGCTCAAAGGCCTCTCTTATCAGGCTTGAGGTTCTTTTACGTGCCGTAAATCTACGACACGGAACCAACGGCTTTACTTCCCATTCAAAGGAAGCCATGCTAAGAATTTTTACGCTTACTCCGCAGGGTTTGAACCCGCGACCTTGGGTATATGATATGGTAATCATTACGCCACGTTGGGTGACTATAGGGTGCACGATATTGATTTATGTGCACGTTAGCAATATCTGTAACTCAACAATTAAAAGATGGCGTCATCAGGTGATGACGTAAAAGGCATACAGGACATCACACTGAAATGACGTTCACTGTCAAGGTGATTCTTTCTTCACGATGAGCACTTGACCTCCTCTCTCATCTTATCCAAGCAAAGACTCTGATTGAGGCGAAGGGGAATACCAGCGTTCTAACCATAGTGCATAATTAACGGGGAAGGCTGTAAAAGTGAAGTGAATGCAGAAGTGATATTAAATGTGAATTAGTAAAGCTTGTTTTTTTACATTCTCCACTTCGTATAGTACCTAAGGAAAATATTGCACTGCAACAAAAAACAACAACAAAAAACAAACAAACAAAAATCTGATGTGTTACACTCACATAGCTTTCTGTACATATCTGCAACAAATTACTGTTAAAAAGCTTATGCTTCTATTTTTTCATTCTAATCGAGAAAATTTACCAGAAATAGTCTTACTACTTGCTTCCTTGTAAGTAGAAGCGAAATAAGGGAGTACCATAGGTTAAAGTTTTAGTCAAAAGCTGGTTGCTATATGACTGAAATTCCTTTGTTTGTATGAACAGGAGTTGACAAATTCCTGTATGAATAATTGTAAGTTTTTTAAAACTGAAACCAAAAACAAGGAAAACGATCAACTGCACGCAAAGATTTATATAACAAATATTGTGTGTTTTAACGTGCGCTACATTTTTTGTGTGGTAGGTTTTTGTCCATCTCTTACGGTTTAGCAGTTATGCAAAATCCCGTAAAATTCATCCAGAATAAAGTAGTCTTCAGAGGCTATTCCCAGAAATTTCAAGATATACATTTTATTTGACATGTAAATATCTTAAATATAAGATAATTTAATCAAAATCGTTAAGAGTCAGTTTTGAGAAAATAAAAATGTTCCAAACATCCCATATAAAGAGTAATAAGGGGTGGGGGGATTTTCTGGAAAACCTTCTTGTCGCATCTTTGGCAGATACCCAACTTAAATACCAAGTTTAGTATTTAACAGAGTTTTCGTTTTAGAGCTATGCTGTCCACAGACAAACATACACACACACGCGCACACATGGAACTTTTTCCAAAAATGATATTTTTTGGATTCAGGGGGACCCAAAACATATATTTCCGGTGAAATATTGGTATCGATTTTTGGATGGAATACAATACCTTCTCTATACACTATGTACAGAGTACGTGTAGAGAAAGTAATACGATACTGAGATTGCACTGAAAATACTAGTTTTGAGGTTCCCTGAATACAAAGAAAACCTTTTTAGAAGAATGTATGTATGTGTGTGCGCGTTTTTGTTTTTTTTTTGTTTTTTTTTTTTTGGTAGTGTTTAACGCTGGCTTTTACTGCATTGGCACCGCAGTGTGCTTGTGTGTGCGCGCGCGCGCGTGTGTGTGCGTGTGAATAACATAATTCGAAATCAAAAAATCGGTTAGAATTCAAGTATTTAGATTCAGTATTTTAAAGAAAAACCATCCTCCCCAAACTACCCTTTGTATGAAAAACTATAAGTAAATGTTTATTTTCTCAAGAATGACTGTAAGCATTTTGATTAAAATATAATTTTAACACATTTTTGTGAAAAATAATACGTTTATTTTGAATTTTTAGAAAACAGCTTCTAAAGTCATGTTGATAAACTGTAACAGATAGACAACATTTAATTGCATAAAAATGTAGCTCTCGTTAAGCATAAAATTTGTGTTAAATACATTTTTGTGAGTTTAACCATTTTCAAGTTATTCCCTTTTATTAGTAACAGTTTTAAACAGCCATTTTCTCCTGATCAGGGAGAAAAAATACGTAATTTCAGAAAATAAAATTTTTAAACCCAAATACAAAAATAATTTATTTATATCATCATATAGCCACTACTCTAAAAGTTTTGACTATCACTTAATCCTATAGTATTCTCTTTTCTATTGTTCCTTCAAGTAGGTATTATATAATAAAAACATTTCTGCAAATGTTTGTCTCGATTAACGTGAAGTAGGCGGCTGAATAAGGCCTTTTGTTAAAACCAGTTTTTGCAGAATGGATAGAAAAATCATGCGGATGTAAGCTATCACATTTTTATTTCTATACAACATTCATTTTAGGTAGAGAAGCTGTTGCATTTCATACAAAAGTTTGACACCGACATTTCATGTTTTGAACATATTAAGATAAAGGTCCGAGCGTGTACCTGTGTATACGTTTATCTATATATGTGTGTATGTGTGTATGTGTTTGTGAACAGCATAATTAAAAACGAAAAGTCAGAAAAATATCAAAAGTTAAGTATGTTCCATAGATACAATAGAGTGGTTTTCAGGAAAATTCCTCAATCCATACTACCTTTCACATGAAATAACTTTCGAAATGTTTGATATTCCGAAAAATGATGTAAACGATCATGATTAAAATACCATATAGTAAAGACATTTAGGTAACAAACAAAATTTAAATCTTAATTTTCTAGGAGCAGTTGTAAAGTTCTTTTCAATCGCCAGACTTTTAGATGATCTTGTAGAATTGGTAAACGTAAAGCGATAGACGGAAAAGCAGACAAAAATATAGTTTGTTTAAAACAATTTATTTTGAACAATAGTTTTCGTAAACAACCAGTTCCGAATTATCCGTTGTTAAAGGTTGGATATGTTAAATAGTTTTTCATTGTTTGAAATACCTTTCGACAGTCAGTTATTTCTTGTGATTGCATTTAAAGAGTACAGACCTTTGCGTCAGTGTATAGATGTCCAGTTCTTAAAATATTTAATTGTCGCTATTCCATCTTTATTACTTTCTCTACACTTAAAATATTTAACTGTCGCTATTCTATCTTTATTACTTTCTCTACACGTACTGGGTACGTGGTATTGAGAAGGCATTGTATTGCACCCGAAAATTTTATACCAAAATTTCACCGGAAATATAAGGTTTAGGGTCCCCTGAATACAAAAAAGCATTTTTAGAAAAGGGTTCGTGTGCCTGTGTGTGTCTGTGTATGTGGACAGCATAGCTCAAAACGAAAAGACCGTTGAATGCGAAACTTGGTATTTAAGTTTAGTATCTTCCAAGGTTGCGACACGAAAATTTTCATGAAAATCCCCCATCCCCAACTACCCTTTTAATGGAATTTTTTAAAAATTTTTGATCTTTTCAAAAATGGTTCTTATAATTTTGATTAAAATATCGTATATTAAAGATATTTACCTAACAAATAAAATGTATATCTTGAATTTCTGGGAATAGCCTCTGAATACTACTTTATTCTGAATGAATTTTACGAAATTTTGCATAATTGCTAAACCATAAGAGATAGACAAAAACTTAGCACACACAAAACAAAACAAAAACAAAAAAAAAAAAAAACGTAGAGCACGTTATAACACATAATTTATGTTATACACATTTTTTTTTTTTTTTCGCGGAGTTGATCTTTTTGAGATATTTCTTGTGTTTGGTTTCAGCTTTGATTGACATACTTTTCTCATACAGGAATTTGTCAACTCCTTTCCATACAAACAAAAGAACTTCAGTCACAAAGCAACCAGCTTTTGACTATCACTTTAACCTATGGTACTCCCTTATTTCGCTTCTACTTACAAGGAAGCAAGCAATAAGACTATTTCTGCTAATTTTCCCTCAATTAGCATAAAGTAAATAGAAGCATAAGCTTTTTAACAATAATTTGTTGCAGAGATGCAGAGAAAGTCTGTGAGTGGAACACAGCTTGTTTTTTTCTCCCACAATAGCCGTGCGTAGGATAGGAGTTGAAAAGGTTGAGGTCAGACTGAAAAATTCAATGCCATAGCCGGGATTTGAATCACAGATCGTCCAGTTGGTCTAATCACAGAGCTTCCGAGGAAACATACTGACAAGGCATTACATTTGCACTCTGACACATGTTTTTCCCGGTAAACCACAAGTATACTCAAAGACTGTCAGGTACTCGCTGGTGCAAGTGTTTGATTATTATGTTATGGAGCTATATATATCCCTGTTCAATGAAGTAATTTTCTGTAATCTTAATGGATATTTAGCGTTTTACTGTAGAATCAGGAAAAAAAAATCTGAGGTGTTCCATTCACATGACTTTCTCTACATCTCTGCAACTAATTATTGTTAAAAAGCTTGTGCTTCTATTTACTTAACGTTAATCAAGAAAAAAAAAAATAGCAGAAACAGTCTTATTACTTGCTTCCTTGTAAGTAGTAGCGAAATAAGGGAGTTCCATTGATTAAAGTGATAGTCAAAAGCTGATTGCATGTGACCGAAGTTCCTTTATTTGTATGGACAGGAGTTGACAAATTCCTGTATGAGAAAAGTATAAACTTTTCAAAGCTGAAACTAAAAACAAGGATTATCTCAAAAACGATCAACTCCACGATACAATGTAATTGATATAAATTGTGTGTTTTAACGTCCTCTACATTTTTGTGTGGTAAGCTTTTGTCCATCTCTTGCGGTTTAGTACTTATGCAAAATTCCGTAAAATTCATCCAGAATAAAGTAGTTTTCAGAGGACATTCCCAGAAAATTCAAGATATACATTTCAATTGTCAGGTACATATCTTTAATATACGATATTTTAATCAAAATCATTAGAGCCATTTTTGAGAAAATCAAAATTTTCGAGAAAAAGTTCCAGGTAAAGGGTAGTTGGGGGGAGATCTTCAAAATCTTCGTGTTTCATCCTTGAAAGATACCAAACTTAAATGCCAAGTTTGGTATTTAATGGTCTTTTCGTTTTTTGTTTTTGAGCTATGCTGTCCACAGACACACACACATATACACACATAGACACACACACGCACGGACTTTTTTTCAAAAATGCTTTTTCTGGATTCAGGGGCACCCAAAACATGCATTTTTGGTGAAATCTCGGTATCGAATTTTTGGGTGCATTACATACCTTTAGTATACACTATGTACATAGTACGTATAGAGAAAATATCAACAGAAACAATGATTGTGAGAAGCTATACTTCCGAACACCAGTTAAACTACTACTTTACCAGTTAGATAGTGTTACAAAGAAGCCGATTTAGCTCTAAAAACGCTGATTTGGCAACTCTGATTCAATTGTATCTAAGCTGAAGTTCCTCTCCTACTTTCCTATTGTCGGCTGGCCTTCCCTGCGTGGGTTTTATTATTATAGTTGGATCTTCACATACTCAGCAAACAATACACAACACTCAACGCTAAACATACACAATTTGAAAATCATGCAATGTGAAATATGTTGAGTCATACGTGTAGTTGGAATTCCCATCAACATTTCAGCTCCACTGCATAAATAAGTGGGCAAACCCCCTTGTTTGTTAACTTCAATAATCACGTGTATTCTGATTATGATGATTTAACCTTTGAGGTCACAACGGTAGGTGTGCATAAAACCTAACAATTGCTTATACTTTACTCTAATAAATTATGGAAGCTAAAATAATTACTCTAAAGCGCATGCATAAAGTTCTGATTTTGCTTAAATGCAACAGCCAGTAAAGCCAATAATCTGCTGCCCGCTAGCATGCCATTCCATATTCGTCTCTGTGATGATTTGCTTTTGGAATCTTCACAGTGACTGAAGAGAACACCAACTGTGAATGGAAAAATCCAATGTGTTACACACACATGACTTTCCCTAGCTGCTCTACAAACTAACTTCTTACAAAATATCTTCTTTCTACACCATGCTAATCGAGATAAACATTAATAGAATGATCTTATTACTTAGTTCCTTGTAAGTAGAAGGGAACTAAAGGAATGCGCTATGCCAAAGTTATAGTCAAATGTTTTAAAAACTGTCGTTAGGCGATTGTCACTGCAAATCGCTACTTTGCTTGGCCAGGAGTAGAGTAAAAGCAAACCGGACACTTCCTGTCTGAAAAAAAGTACGTACTTTACAATTGAAACTAAAAACAGGCATTACGTCGAAAACGGCAAACTCCACAAAAAAAATGTATATTACTTAAATTGTCTATTTTAACGTGATTTACATTTTTTGTGTAGTAAGATTTTGTCTATCCTTTATGGTTTAACAGTTATGCAAAATTTAGTGAAATTCATTCAGAATAAAGAGGTCTTTGAAGCTATTCCCAAAAAATTCAAGATATACATTTTATCTGCAATATAAATATCTTTATCGTGCGGTATTTTAATCAAAATCATTATAGCCATTTTTAGAAAATCGAAATTTTCGAATTTTTCCACATGTAAAGGGTAGTTTGGCATGGGGGGATTTTTCTCAAAATTTTCTTGTCGCATCCCTGGTAGATACTAAACTTAAATACCAAGCTTGGTATTTTATCGACTTTTATTTTTGAGACACACGGACACACCTTTTTCTGAAAATACTTTTTTTGGATACAGGGGATCCTAAAACGTCTATTTCCAGTAAAATCTCGGTATCGAATTTTTGGGTGGAATGCAATACCGAGATATTCACTGGTACCAAACATGGGCAGTTCTTCACACTTTGAAGGATACTCATAAGTTCTCTAACACCAATTTGAAAACCTTAGTCTCCTCAAAAAAAAATCTTAATTTTCTGCTGACTACTCGATGCGCCACCGCCTTCAATGACATTTTTACTGGCAAATCTATATAATTGTTTGAGCTTTCACAACTTCTCCTAGAATATTTTATTTATTTATTTATTTATTTATTTATTTGTATCTTAAAGTCATTAAATCTGGTTGGTCATATTGGACGATGAATGGAATCGGTTAAATAATGCTTAAATGATCTTGGGTCCATGAAGCTTAAGGTTACTCGCAATTCGTCTTCTCAGGATAAGGGAAAACCCCATAAAAACTTTATGCGGCTATCCACCCTAAGCGAGATTCAAACTCCCGACCTCTTGTATGTGAGATATACACACTACCCCCAGACTAATGAGGCGGGTTACTCTAAGTTTTGTAGGTATTTCTCAGACATACAACACTGCCATTTGTTCCTGTGGAAATCTTTCTTTTAGCTAGAGAAGGCACAGCTGAGGTAGGTTTGTAAGACCACTCGCCTCTTACCAAGGCGGCCCGGGTTCGATCCCAGGTGGCCACTTGTGGGATTTGTGGTGGACAGAACGACGCAGGGGCGGGTTCTCCGAGTTCACCTACCCTACTGATAAACATAAACATCGTTATTAGAATGCTCGCGCGCTTAATACAACGAGAACCTAGATATTCATAATTATACCGAAGCAGTTAAATGTTGCAGCCTGGTTGACATACATACATACATACATACATACATACATACATACATACATACATACATACATACATACATACATACATACATACATACATACATACATACATACATACATACATACATACATACATACATACATACATACATACATACATACATACATACATACATACATACATACATACATACATACATACATACATACATACATACATACATACATACATACATACATACATACATACATACATACATACATACATACATACATACATACATACATACATACATACATGCCTACCTACCTACCTTACCTACCTACCTCACCTACCTTACCTACCTACCTACCTACCTACCTTACCTACCTTACCTACCTACCTTACCTACCTTACCTACCTACCTTACCTACCTTACCTACCTTACCTACCTTACCTACCTTACCTACCTTACCTACCTACCTCACCTACCTTACCTACCTTACCTACCTACACAATAAACACTTTCCTACTCTTGAAAGGAAAGCAAGCTATACTTCGAGCAACTGTTGGAGAAGATTCAAACGATAATCTGCTTCTTCGTAAGGGTCTATAGCACAAACTTTTAAAAAGTCACTTGCTAATCCTCTTCTTTATTAAAAGACTTATGTATGGATGTCGTTTTTGTATGGGATGGGATCTACATTGAAAATAACTCTCATAAATGTGCATGGTCAGGAAGCAATGCCAGCCGTTATAATTTATTTCAAGAGGCACGTCGTTTGATACTGTCTCTATATTTTGAAGCAATTGTGTTGTAGAGAGTTTCACTTGAGAGCTTCACTTTTAAGTATAAATTCATATTTTAGCATATATGTGGCCGAAACTACAATTTCATTGACTTCACTATAACTCACTATATTGTCTATAACAGCAGAATTCAGAGTAGAGTATGGTAGAGTATTCTCTCTGTCAGAGGTTGGCAGAACTGGCCTAGGCATCACTCCTCTTCTCCAAGAGATACTGGAAATACTGATTCGCAACAAAATGGACTCATTTGGGAATATAGACCACCAAAGATTAATGAGACAATAAAATTTAATATTATCCTTTATCGACCTCACACATATTTGTAATGTCTTGCAAGGATGGGCAACTCACACATTCACACACACCCACACATTCATATTTCCAGACTCTGGAGAGAACCGGGAATAATCGTGGCTTGAGAAAAATTGTTCCCGCTAGAGAAAACTTCCTGGAAATCGAAATTGTGATCCCTCGCAAAGCAGGCAACTGCTAACCGTGCATCTCGGGGTCATGTATCAGCACCCGTCTTCGTGTTTATGTGAGAAATTGTTTCATAATACTCAGCAAGACTGCTTTACTGTATTTTATTATTTCATCCCCTGTCCACATAAAATACAATATTCTTAGTAAAAAAAAAAAAAGAGGCTGTGCTACATTCACATGACTTTTTTTATTGATTCTTCAAAAACTTAAAAGATTAGTTTTGTCCCTACTTCACACCAATTGTTATAAACATTTGTATAAATACTTATATTGTATATTTTTTGCGAATAATTAATATATATAATGAGCAGAGAAAGACGTATGAATGTAGCACATCAGTTTTTTATTAAAATTAATTTGAATCAATTACGAATGTGATTCCATTTCTATGACTTGTAAGTCATCTTTTAGATAAACTCGTATAGAAATTCAGTATCCTCTTTATTTAGAGATGGTTTTACTAAGCTGTCTATAGCACACCCAAACGCTAAAAATCCATTTTTTACGTAATGGAATAAACAATATGCAGACTGACATATTTAGAGCGAATTTTGCCTGTTTCTCCTCAAGTAGTTCCACATAAAGAATAATCACTTCATACGCATTCATAATCATTGAAATTCCATTCTTTTACATGACCCCTTGTTTGAAGTACTTGACAAATCAAACCAATAACAAGGATGGGTAATGGATAGTAAATAGTTAATAACCCAAAACTTATTTGGCATAAATTGTTTTCTTTTAAAGATATCTATAATTTTGTACAGTGTCTTTTTTACGAGGCTTGGTTGATAACTCCCGGACCTTACACAGATATGTTGCCACTAGGCCAGTTAGACGGTAGCATCGTAAAATTTAACTCTAAACTAGCTAGTATCATTAGTTACAGCTTGTTTAGTTTTCGAATGACAGCATTTTAAACAAGACAAGAGAGTTTTCCCGATATTGGAGGATTTGAAAAAAACGAGTAGTTATTAAATACTTCCATTTGAAAGGCTTAATGCTTAAAGAAATCAAGGAGGAAATGGATAGTACATTGAAAGACTCTGCCTCCTTATATTTAATGATTTTAAAGTTGGGTTGCAGAGTTTAAAATGGGACGTGCGAGCACTACTGACAATCCTCGATTTGGACGCACTGTAGAAGTGACAACTCCAGAGATCATTGAAAAAATTCATTGTTCAGTACTACTAAACAGCTGATTAAAGATGTTTGAGATAACAAAGGTTATAAACATATCAAAAGAAGGTGCAGGCAATATTTTAAGTAATGTTTTGGGCTTTCACAAAGTCTATGCAAGATGGGTGTCGCGTTTGTTGATACCTGATCAAAAATTGCAAAGAAAAACTGTTTCTCTTAAGAATGTGGAACTCTACCTTGAAAATCCCAGTGAATTTTTGAGACGGTTCATTACCATGGATAAAACTTGGATACATCACTACACTCCAGAAAGTAAATCACAGTCAAAACAGTGAATTGCGCTTAGTGAACCAACTCCAAAAAAGGCAAAGTCTATTTTGTCAACTAACAAGGTTATGGCAAGAGTTTTCTGGGATGCATTGGGAATTATTCTTAATGATTACTTGGAAAATCACTGGTGACTACTACGTTAGCTTACTGCAATGTTTGAGTGATGAAGTGAAAAGAAAAACACCTCGTTTGGCAAAACAAAAATATTGTTTTATTTTGACAATGCTCCGATCCACCATTCAGGCATTGCAATGGGAAAAATGTTTGAATTAAAGTTGGAATTGCTTGAGCATCCACCCTATTGCCAGATCTAGGCAAGATTGGGAACCTCAAAAAATCTCTTGGAGGACGAAGATTTCATAGCAACAAGGAGGTAATTGATGCGGTAAACCGCTATTTTGAGGACCTTGATAAATCGCATTACGTTTAATTAAATTGGAGCACCGATATGACAAATGTAATAGCGTTTCTGGAGATTATGTTGAGAAATAAAGCAAAAAAAAATTAAATACTGTTTTCATTGAGACTTATCAGTCGACCCTAGTACTCTCTCTCACTCTCTCTCTCTCCCTCCATCTCTCTCTCTCTCTCTCTCTCTCTCTCTCTTACAGCTTACGGGTTTTGCAGAATCTATGATAAAGAGAACTTCACAGACTATTGTCAGTAAATTCACAATATAAATATTATTTGAGATGCAATTATCTTAAATGAAATTTGGTATTTTAACAAAAAACGTTGTCATTTTTGAGAAATTAAAAAATAACAAAAAAAACATTTTTCTAATTTTGAGTAAGGTCTTTCTTTGTACGCGTATTTATTGATCGTAGTATATATTGAACTTACTTTAATGTTGGTATTCATCACACTTATTGGTTTTGAATTATGCTATTCACAGACACAGATACACGGACACACACATACACCACTTTTATAAAATTATTTTTATTGAGGGGCCTCAAAACATTATTTCCGGCGGAATATTGATATCGAATTTTTTTTATGCAATGTAATACCTCCTGTACCTATTAGGTTCAATATAGAGAAAGTAAAACATATATTTAAAATATAAATATTGTTCCTAAAATTATGTAATATATGTGAATCAAATTAAGAATGTCATATTGAGAAATTGAATATGTTGGAAAGGAAAAATAATTGACGGAAAATAATTAGCTTGTTATTGTTCTCTGAATATCAGATTATAAATTTAATGTGTCATCAGAATCAATTGTTTAAAAAAAATTCAACAATAATATTTACATTGCCACGTGTATGAGGAAGTTGTTCCTTCTAGTAAACCGCATCCTCAAGTAATGTGGAAACCCACATTTAAATATTCATTAAGCGCAAACAACTTACGTAATGAATGTTATGTGTACAAAAGTAATTCATTTGTAGATAAACGAGAGTTTCTACTATATACTTAAAGAATGTTTAATAAGGAGAAGAATGTTACCATTAATAAGGTTGCACATAACAACAATAACAAAATGGCAGTTTCGTATGTTACTTGCATTCAAGCAAATTCTTATTAAACGCTGTAAGAATAATAGCCATTAAAATGCAGCTATGGCGGAGATGTAAGACGTATGTTTAGAAATCTAGTTCAGCTATTACACACAGAAAGAGTAGCAGCCTTCAATCAGATCAAGTTTGGTGAAAATCCACACAATTCAAGGTAACCGCTACAACTCGTAGTCTCAAGGTTACATAAGTAGACCAGTAAGGAAACTTGTCAGCTGTTTCATGAGCTTTCTTTGTTTTTCATTGAGTTTAATGTGCTTAAGAGAAGAAAACCTGTCGTCTAATAACCACGTGACTTTACTTACTGATTACCAACACTCAGGTATTCTTTTATTAATCATTTCAAATTATGGGATTGAACATCATATATTTTACATAAAAATCTGAAGTATTCCTTTCACATAACTTCCTCTACCCATTATGCTTGATTCAATAGCGTTCTTTGATCAGTCACAATCCCAAACAATGACTATTATAGTTTTTAATAATGATAGTAAATCAAGGAATCATGAATAAGAACCGGTAGTTGTATAAACCAAAAGGATAAATACAAAATGAGACAAAACTTGCACTTATTAATGTTTTAAATTGACTTTCTCTACTTCTGTGTAACAAATTATTGTTAATAAGCTTAAACTTCTATTTACTTTATGCTAATCGAGAAAAAATTAGCAGAAATAGTCTCATTGCTTGCTTACTTGTAAGCAGAAGCGAAATATGGGAGTATCATAGATTAAAGTGAACTCAAAAAAAAATTATATAACATAAATTGTGTGTTTTAATGTGCTCTACATTTTTTGTGTGGTAAGTTTTTGTCCATTTCTTACGTTTAGCAGTTATGCAAAATTCCTCCGGAATAAAATAGTCTACAGAAGTTACTGCCAGAAAATTAAAGATATATATATTATTTGTCAGGTAAATATCTTTAATATACGATATTTTAATCAAAATCGTTAGAGCCATTTTTGAGAAATCAAAATTTTCGAAAAAAGTTCCATGTAAAGGGTAGTTAGGGGTGGGGGGATTTTCTTGAAAATCTTCGTGTCGCATCCTTGGAAGATACCAAACTTAAATACCAACCGTTTTCCAAAAATGCTTTTTTTTGGATTCAGGGGGACCCAAAACATGTATTTCCGGTGAAATCTCGGTATCGAATTTTTGGGTGCATTACAATAACCTCTATGCCTTTTCGGGTGTAAAAATCCTTAGCATGGCTTCCTTCGGAAGGGAAGTAAAGCCGTTGGTCCCGTGTCGTAGATTTACGGTACGTAAAAGAACCTCAAGCCTGATAAGAGAGGCCTCTGAGCAAAATTAAGCGATCTTTCACGCCCAATATAGAATGGGACGCTGAGAACCACAGCAGTTAAAGAGCGTCCATAAATAACACACCATTTCCATTTCAGTACGTGTAGAGAAGGTAATAGTTACTGAAATACTGCATTCAATAACGTTGCTTTAAGTAAGTTTTACTAGAAAGTAATTCGATTCACTTAAATTCATTTTTGACAGTTTCAATTAAATAAATTGTGAGTTTTAACCGATATTCTTTTTTCCCCCGGAAGCAAGATTTTGTCTATCTCTTACGCTTTACTACTTGTGTAAAATCTACCAGAATTCATCCAAAATAAAGAGGTCCTTTCAGGCTACTACCAGAAAAGTCAAGATATACATCTTATTTGTTGTGTAAATATTTTTAATATACGGTATTTTAATTAAAATCGTTAGAACCATTTTTGAGAAAATCAAAATTTTCGAAAGCTTCTCTATGTAAAGGGTAGTTGGGAGGAGGCGGGATTTTCTTGAAAATCTTCATGTCACATCCTTGGAAGATATCAAACTTAAATACCAAGTATGGTATATAATTTTTTATTTAAACTATCCTACCCACAGACACACACACTGACCTTTAAAATGCTGTTTTTGGATTCAGGCAAATCATATTTTTCCGACGAAATCTCGGTACTGATTTTTTGGTTGCAATACAATACATTCTATAGAAAAAATAAACATCTAAAATTTTGAACAGAATGGTGATTTCAAAGGCTCATGAAAACCTTCAAAACGATAGACATGTTACACGAATTTGTGAATGTTGCAGATCAGAGACAGACCAAATGGAAACATTTCTCAATTTTCAGCTGACTGTTTTATTTTCCAAGTTATTGCTGAATCAAATTATCAACTTCCTTACCAATCAGCATTTCCAAACTGCAGATACAGGGCTGTTAGTTTTAGTGGCTAGACAATCACAATACAAGCTGATGTGTTCCAATCACATGACTTTCTCTATATCTCTGTAACAAATTAGCGTTAAAAAGATTATACTTCTATTTAATCCATGTTAATCGACATACAATTTAACAGAAATAGTCTTATTACTTGCTTTCTTGTAAGTAGAAGCGAAATAAGGGAGTACCATAGGCTAAAGTGATAGTCAAAAGCTGGTTGCTATGTGACTGAAGTTCCTTTGTTGGTATGGACAGGAGTTGACCAAAGTTTTTCAAAGCTGAAACGAAAAACAAGGAATACCTCAAAAACCACCAACTCCACGAAAAAAATGTATGTAACTTAAATGTGTTTTAATGTGCTCTACATTTTTTGTGTTTTAAGTTTTTGTCTATTTCTTACGGTTTAGCAGTTATGCAAAATTCACAGACACACACATACACATACATACATACAAACACAGACAGACATACACACGGACAATTTTCTAAACATTTTTTTTGTATCCAGGATGTCTCAAAACATGTATTTCCGGTGAAATCTCGTTATCGAATTTTTGGGTGCATTACAATACCTTCTCTATACACTATGTACATAGTACATATAGAGAAGGTACATCTTTTCTTTCAATAAGAACTCTTAAAAAAAATTATGCTGTTATCCCTAAGGTAATTTAATCTTTTAATCATTATCAATGGATCATACTAAAAATGATTTTTTCGGACTCAGGGGACCCCAAAACATATTTGCGGTGAAATCTCGGTATCGAATTCTACATATGGGGCTAGAGAAAGTAAAAAATCTGATGTGTTCCATTCACATGACTTTCTCTACTTCTGTGTAACAAATTATTGTTAATAAGCTTATTCTTCTATTTACTTCATGCTAATTGAGAAAAAGTTAGCAGAAATGGACTTATTACTTACTTCCTTGTAAGTAGAAGCGTAATATGAGAGTATCACAGGCTAAAGTGAAGGCAAAAGCTGGTTGATATGGACTGAAGTTCCTTTGTTTGTATGGACAGGAGTTGACAAATGCCTCTATGAGAAAAGTACAAGGTTTTCAAAGTTGAAACCAAAAACAAGGAATATCTCAAAAACGTACAATTCCTCGAAAAAATGTATATAACATAAGTTGTGTGTTTCAATGTGCTATACATTTTTTGTGTGGAAATTTTTGTCCATTTCTTACGGTTTAACAGTTATGGAAAATTCATCCAGAATAAAATAGTCTTCAGAGGCTATTCCCAGAAAATTAAAGATATACACATTATTTGCCAGGTAAATATCTTTAATATACAATATTTTAATCAAAATCGTTAGAGCCATTTTTGAGAAATCAAAATTTTCGAAAAAAGTTCCATGTAAAGGGTAGTTAGGGGTGGGGGCATTTTCTTGAATGTCTTCGTGTCGCATCCTTGGAAGATACCAAACTTAATTACCAAGTTTGGTATTTAACGGTCTTTTTGTTTGTGAGATATGCTATCCACAGACACACAGACACACATAAGCACACACACACGGACCTTTTTCCAAAAATGCTTTTTTTGGATTCAGGGGGACCCAAAACATGTATTTCCGGTGAAATCTCGGTAACGAATTTTTGGGTGCATTACAATAACTTCTCTATGCACTATGTACATAGTACGTGTAGAAAAAGTAAAAAAAAAAAAACAGTGAGAAGACAAACCAATTGTAATGAATTTGCTCTGGTATAAGTATTCACACAGAAAATAGGTATTTTAAAGAGTTCTACATTTTGTGTAGTATGTTTTGTCCATATCTCATGGTTGAGATGTTCTATGAAATTATATAACATTTCTACCGAATAAAGAGGACTTCATAGGCCATTACCACAAAAGGACAAAATATATGTATATGTTATTTGCCTTGTAAACATCTTAAATTTTTGAGATAACTGAATTGTTTTAACATTTTCCATGTGCACGTAGTTTTGAGAGTGCGGGACGTCGCATCTTTAGAAGGTAATGAACGTAAATAGAAGTATGATATTTACCCAGATTTTCGTTTAGCTGCTCACAAAAGCTCAAACATCGCTAAGTGAGCTTTTTTCTAAAAAATATTTTTGGGATCACAAGGTCTCAAAACAAGTATTTCCGGTGAAACCTGAATATCAATTTTTACTTCCCTACACGTACTATGTACATAGTGCATAGAGGAAGTATTGTATTCCACCCAAAATTCGATACTGAGATTTCGCTGGAAATACATGTTTTAGGATCCCCTGAATCCAAATAAAGCATTTTTAGAGAAAGGTCCGTGTGTGTGTGTATGTGTGTCTGACTGTGTGTGTGTCTGTCTGTTTGTGTGCGTGCCTGTGGACAACATAACTCAAAAACCAAAAGACCGTTAAATACCAAATTTCTTATTTAGGTATAATGTCTTCCAAGGATGCGACACGAAGATTTTCAAGAAAATCCCCCCACCGCTAACTACCCTTTTTTGCCGAATTTTGCATAACTGTTAAACCGTAAGAGATGGACAAAAACTTACCGCACAGAAAATGTAGAGCACATTAAAACACACAAATTATGTTATATACATTTTTTCATGGAGTTGATCATTTTTTAAGATATTCCTTGTTAGTAGTTTCCGCTTTGAGAAACATAACTTTCTCATACAGGAATTTGTCAACACCTGTACAGACAATCAAATGAATTTCAGTTACATAGCAACCAGCTTTTGACTATCTATTTCTCTTCTACTTACAAGGAAGCAAGTAATAAGATTATTTCTACTATTTTTTTTCTCGATTAGCTTGAAGTAAATATAAGCATAAGCTTTTTAACAATAATTTGTTGCAGAGATGTAGAGAAAGTCATGTGAATGGAACACATCAGATTATTTTATTGGAATACATTTCCTCTGCTTACTGAATTATTGCGGATGGGACCCCAAGTAACTGGAACATAGTGCTGCTCGAAGACCACTGTGAATCCTTATTTCTTACTTGATTTCAGGGAGGGATGAGGCGAGAGATCCAAAGGGCTACCTGACCCGAGTGGCGACGGACGCAAGTATGGACGGGATTCCCTTGCGGTTAAGAGATGGACGGTATCCAATGCCGGTCCCCATGGCCGCGCTCGCTAAAGCGTCTCGCTTTGGTGGTTCGTGGGCAGGGGATCGTGGGTTTGAGTCCCGCCTTGGGCATGGATGTTATATGTTTGTGCAATGTGTATATGCTTGTAAAGGAACAGTAAAACCAGTAATCAGTAAAACCTACGGGGGGAAATGTAAATGGGGATACAGTGCCGGAGTCCTGATCAGACTCCGTTACTGTTTAAAAAAAGAAAAAAAAAAAAAAATATATATATATATATACCGCCCGCTCCCTGCTCACGATCCCCGTCATCCGGCGGTCTCCCAGAAGAAGCACCATAACCCGAAGGCGGGGTACTGGCGATGATGTAATGCTTAATCTGCCGGTCCCCATGGCCGCGCTCGCTAAAGCGTCTCGCTTTGGTGTTTCGCAGCGCAGGGGATCGTGGGTTCGAGTCCCGCCTTGGGCATGGGTGTTATATGTTTGTGTATGTGTGTGTAAAAAGTAAAAGAGAAATTCAGTAATCACAGTAATCAAATTAGGTAAGTAGGGTATACAGTGTCGGAGTCCCGATCAGACTCCGGAACTGTATCTTAAAAATAAACATAGAAAAAAAAACTTTACAGCACGCAGGCACTATGCAACCCATCCCGCCAAACAACGTTGCCTGAAAGGGATGACTAGGAGATTATGAGAATAGGATATAATAGACCAGAAAATTTATAATGATTCTTAAAATGTGTAATCAATCCATTGGTTAAGTGCATTATATTATACTACATAGTGAATTCTGTTTTGAGATTAGACACAAAGTCCAACTCTAAGATGTACATCAAGTCAGAAATAATAATAACTGATTACTCTTGATAATTATCAATACATTTATTTGCAAATATTAACTCTAATATTGAAATTTTCCGAGATACTAATTTTGCAGAATTTGCAATTACATGTTTCCAAAGACCAATTCGTACAGTATGCATTTTTACTTTCTCTAGCCCCGTATGTACAATGTACATGGGGATAGAGAAGTATAGTATTCCACCCAAAAATTCTATGTCGAGATTTCAACGGAAACATATATTTTGGGGCCCCGTGAGTCCGAAAAAAAATTCTAGAAAAATTTTCGTGTGTATGTGTGTGTCCGTGGACAACTTAACTCAAAAATGAAATGGCCGTTAAATACCAAACTTGGTATTTAAGTTTGGTATATTCCATGGATGCGACACGAAAATTTTGATGAAAATCCCCTCACCCCCAACTACCCTTTATATTGAACTTTTTTAGAAAATTTTGGTTTTCTTAAAAATGGCTCTAACGATTTTGATTAAAATATCGTATAAATAAGATATTTACCTGGCAAATAAAATGTATATCTTGAATTTTCTGGGAATAGCCTCTGAAGATTACTTTATTCTGGATGAATTTTAAGAAATGTTGCATAACTGCTAAACCGTAAGAGATGGACAAAAACTTACACACAAAAAATGTAGAGCACGTTAAAACACACAGTTTATGTTATATACTTTTTTCGTGGAGTTGATCGTTTTTGAGATACTCCTTGTTTTTGGTTTCAGCTTTGAAGAACTTATACATTTCTCCTACAGGGATTTGTCAACTCCTGTCCATACAAACAAAGGAACTTCAGTCACATAGCAACCAGCTTTTGACTATCACTTTAACCTATGGTACCCTCTTATTTCGCTTATACTAACAAGGAAGCAAGTAATAAGACTATTTCTGCTCACTTTTTCTCGATTAGCATGAAGTAAGTAGAAGCATAAGCTTTTTAACAATAATTAGTTGCAGAGATGTACAGAAAGTCATGTGAATGGAACACATCAGCTTTTTACTTTCTCTATACGTACTATGTACATAGTGTATAGAGAAGGTATTGCACTCCACCAAAAAATTCGATACCGAGATTTCACCGGAAATATATGTTTTAAGGTCTCCTGTATCCAAAAAAAGTATTTTCAGAAAAAGGTCCGTGTGTGTGTCCGTGTGTTCGTGTGCCTGTGAACACGATAACTCAAAAACGAAAAGTCGGTAAAATACCAAACTTGGTATTTAAGTTTCGTATATTCCTGGGATGCGATATTAATATTTTGAGAAAAATCCCCCTACCCCCACTACCCTTTATATGGAACTTTTTTCGAAAATTCTGATTTTCTAAAAAATGGCTCTAATGATTTTGATTAAAATATTGTATATTAAAGATATTTACCTGAAAAATAAAATGTATATTTTGAATCTTCTGGGAATAGCCTCTGAAGACTACTTTATTGTGGATGAATTTTGCATGACTACTAATCCGTAAGAGATGGACAAAACTTAACCCACAAAAAATGTAGAGCACGTTAAAACACAAAATTTATGTTATATACATTTTTTTCGTGGAGTTGGTCGTTTTTGAGATATTCCTTTTTCTTGGTTTCAGCTTTGAAAAACATACTTTTCTCACACAGGAATTTGTCAACTCCTGTCCATACAAACAAAGGAACATCAGTCACATAGCAACCAGCTTTGGCCTTCACTTTAACCTAAGATACTCCCTTATTTCGCTTATACTAACAAGGAAGCAAGTAATAAGACTATTTCTGCTAACTTTTTCTCGATTAGCATGAAGTAAATAGAAGCATAGGCTTTTTAACAATAATTAGTTGCAGAGGTGCAGAGAAAGCCATGTGAATGGAACACAGATTTTTAGAATAGTTACGTATATTATATGAGTGTTCTGCCGTGAGGTGCGCTGGCCTGTCGGACTGCCGGTGGCTGGTTGGTGGAGAAATGGAGTGTTGTAAAACGATCGCTAAGAGACGTTGTCCTGAAAGTTGGCTGGGTTCTAGCTTCTCGTACGGTGTGCCCAAGTTTTGGGAATAAGCAACTTTAACACTAGTAGAGGCATTTTTTACGTTCTCTACACTTACTATGTACATAGTATATAGAGAAGGTCTTGCACTCCATCCAAAAATTCGATACCGAGATTTCACCGGAAATATATGTTTTAGGGTGCCATATTCCAAAAAAAGCATTTTCAGAAAAAGGTCCGTGTGTGTGTCCGTGTGTGCGTGTGTCCGTATGTTCGTGTGTCTGTGAACACGATAACTCAAAACGAAAAGTCGGTAAAATACCAAACAGTTAAATAATCTTGGTACAGTTGATTGTACAAAGTTTTGTATTTCAGACCAGAAGAACAGTTAAACAATCTCGGTATGGTTAATTATTTGTACAAAGTTTTGAATTTCAGACCAGAAGAACAGTTACACAATCTTGGTGCGATTGATTGTTTGTACAAAGTTTTGTATTTCAGACCAGAAGAACAGTTAATCTCGGTATGGTTGATTATTTGTACAAAGTTTTGTATTTCAGACCAGAAGAACAGTTACACAATCTTGGTGCGATTGATTGTTTGTACAAAGTTTTGTATTTCAGACCAGAAGAACAGTTACACAATCTTGGTGCGATTGATTGTACAAAGTTTTGTATTTCAGACCAGAAGAACAGTTACACAATCTCGGTGCGATTGATTGTACAAAGTTTTGTATTTCAGACCAGAAGAACAATTAAACAATCTCGGTGCGATTGATTGTACAAAGTTTTGTATTTCAGACCAGAAGAAGAGTTAAACAATCTCGGTACGGTTGATTGTTTGTACAAAGGTTTTTATTTCAGACCAAAAGGACAGTTAAACAAAAGTGGTCGATTGTCTGTACAAAGCTTTGGATTCCCGACCAGAATCTTGGCACGGTAATATTATTTGTCAAAAGTTTTGTAATTCAGACCAAAAGAACAGCACAAGACTATGTGGTTGTAAGGCCTTAACATTTATTCAAAATTAACCCCTGATATATCAGGAAGTACTTAATGAATTTTTATGAGAATGCTGTGGCATGTACAATAACGGTCTGCATTTCTCCTGGTGAAAACAGTTTGTCTGCAAGACTTTATTTATAAAATATTATAATATTGGGGGAGGGGGAGAACATTTACATGAAAAAGCATGGGTGATTTAAAGTACCTCTTATTCAGAAACCTTTCAAATTTTTTACACATGTTCTGATTATACTTATCTAATTTAACTGCCAGAATCAGAAGTATATGGCTCAAGATGATTATTTAAAAAATTACCACTTTTGTGGAAAAAAAAGAACATTAAAATATCTCAATTTTCACACGCTTTAAAATGTCTAATTTCCATAATTTGCAAGTTAGACTTATGTATCAGGCAGTTAGAAGTCATTAATGTGTGTTAGATAAGTGTAGAAATTTTCAAAAGTCTAGCATTAATGGTTCCTTAGTAAAAGGTGCATGTGTATCAGAAAGTATAATATCCAGAAAATTGAACTTAAAAATTTGCAATGGATCTGACTTACTTGAATACATTCCAGGGTCATAATCACATGAATCTTTATTAATGGACTCTGTCTGCTTCTTAGCACTCCTCCTATTGGTTCTAGTTTGCTTTGTGGATTATTGGGCAGCTCGTTCAGCTTGAAAGTTTCCCTCAAGTTCCTATAATCTTAGAAAGCAGAAAAATTGAAGATGCAGAAAAGGGGCTTGGCGCTCTGTCCGGAGCATTTAAAATGGACGTATCACATTAAAAGTATATATTTTTTTAATCAGAAAATTTCAGATAATTTAACTATGCCAAAAACGAAAATTGTCATTTTGACCCCTTCTTAGTAGCTACCCTTGAACAACCTCGGTGCGGTGACAATGCTAATATCAAAAGCGAATGTTTTTTTATGAATGTTGTCTTCTAGATATAGTGTTCATTAATCGATAGACTTCTTTTCGCAATAAATAACGGTGATTAATGGAACAGAGGGTGGTATGACTGGCGGTAAACCAGATCAATTGGAGAAACCTGTCCTTTGCCTTTCGCGCTGATTCAAGAATTGCCAAGGTCAGTAGCCTGACAACTCATCTTGAACGAATAAATTAGTTTTTCTTGATCATGACATCCACCCTTACTAACGGAATTGGAATGACTGTCCACTTTGTAACAGTAATAGCAACAGCAGAATTAAAGTAACTGCTTCTGATGTGTTTTTCTACTTGTAAGTAATAGTACTGCACTGTTTGATTAATTAAACTGACTTACTTGACGTTATGCGGTTGTCCTTTTAATTTGAGCGACGAATTAATTTCACACCGCTCCCATCTGCTCTTTATCAAATTATTGTAAACTCCTCTAGAAACTTTAAATAGCGAATCCTTCTCTTTACTTCTTATAATTGAAATGTTCTATTCCAAATAGCGGAAGAAACATCCCCTGATACTCACGCAAAAGAATGTGAAACATCGGCGGAGATCTAACTGCTTAGTCCCTCCCTCAAAAAGTCTTCAAAGTTTTGGTAATGCTGCATATCTATAAGTACGTTTTGGTGGTGGGCAAATCCTCTAAAAGAATGGTTGAGTAGTGGTTGAATTACCTTCAACACCATCATCACCAGAGTATTCAAGATTTGGATCTTGGGATCCGTACCGTCCGCATTAGTCAATAATAATAATAATAATAATAATAATAATAATAATAATAATAATAATAATAATAATAATAATAATAAAATTAATAGTTAGGGTTTTGTTATGGAAGCCTTAACGTCTTGATTTAACCCTACAGTGGGTTATATAATAACAGCGTGCTACACAATTACAACATTAGCTATTGACGGATATTGATTGGTGAAATAGACTAATTGCTTTTGAATCTAAAAGATGACCTTATTCTATAAATAATAACGGTTCTATCTGTAATTGAAGTGAACAACATGTTAACTTTATCCGCATATTTCATATTTACACAGTTCTTGTGCCAGATGGCCCAACTGTCTCGTATTTGATGTGTGCAGATACTCTGGTGCGTTAAAAGAGTTGCAAAACTCAACGGGGCTATTTCAAGTTAAAACCCGCGTGTGAAGAACTGGGTGAGAGCGACCTTCAGTTTACCCTTCGCAATGAGAGGGTTTAAATTGAAAGTTGGATTATGCAACTATTTTAACGCAACTATTTTTATATATTTCTATC
Organism: Hymenopus coronatus; assembly: GCA_030762935.1. Classification (NCBI taxonomy): domain Eukaryota; kingdom Metazoa; phylum Arthropoda; class Insecta; order Mantodea; family Hymenopodidae; genus Hymenopus; species Hymenopus coronatus. Next base: position 101,524,571 of record CM060897.1, read on the forward strand.
TGCCTCAAATTTAATAAATATTTGCAGAAATAGTCGCAATAAACATTTTGTAAGGGATGCAAAGGAACAGTGATAATCAAATAATAGTCAACTGAAAGCCATATGCTGGCCTTAAAATTATATATCATATGCATACATTCGCGAGAAACAACTGAATATCTAAAGGATTGTGAAAGTAGTACCAAGTAGTGAATAATTTCAAATCATTAATAATGGATATATAGTAAACGATGTAAAATTATTTAAAGTAAATTATATGTTTTAAGCAGATATAGCTGCTTTGTCTCTTACGTTTTTATCTCTCTGTCGCTTAACTTATATCCGTTTTACAAGATCATACAACTTCCTCCCAAAATAATAATGAGTATACTTCACAGGTTTCTCCCAAAACATTTGAGATTATCATTTTATTTCTCGTGTAAATATCCTAATATATTGTGTAGTCATAATCGGTAAAGCAATTTTTGAGGATATAGAAACACTTTAAATGATCCATTATACAGTAATTGTAGTGGGGGGATTTTTTTTTTTTTTCAGGTCTTCGTGTCGGATCTTTAGAAGTTACCAAACATAAACACCAAAATGTTGTGATAAAATTACAGGAATTAAACGGTGAAGTTTCTTCTCATTTGCAATTTGAGGCGTGCTTGATTAATATTCAAGGACTTCACTTACACTTTATAAGAAAATCATGATTTCGCCAAGTATCCGCGGCTTCTTTTGCACGACTGAATCATCCGGCTTGAAGGTTAACTGCTTCCTTCGATCTACTTGCTGCTCTGGCCTGTGATGGTGGGATTGAATTTGAAGATCAGCTGGTTATCAATTTTCATGTCGAAGTTCACTAATTCTTGTTTGAATTTGTGAATAAATATATTTTCCCACGTCGTCAATTCTGATGCAGTAACGTTCCAGTTAATTTCATGATATGTATCCCAAAAATGCGATATCACCGCCGATTTGTCTAAATGTATATTTCGTGTGTTGTTTCTGTGTTCTCTCATGCGTGTGTGGATGTTTCTTTTGGTTTGATCTATGTATATTTTTACTTTCTCTACACGTACTATGTACATAGAGGAAGTATTGTATTCCACCCAAAAATTCGATACCGAAATTTCGCCGAAAATACATGTTTTAGGACCCCCTGAATCCAAAATAGACATTTTCAGAAAAAGGTCCGTGTGTGTGTTTGTGGACAGCATAGCTCAAAAACGAAAAGACCGTTAAATACCAAACTTGGTATCTTCCAAGGATGCGGCACAAAGATTTTCAAGAAATCCCCCACCCCCAACTACCCTTTACATGAAATTTTTTTGAAAATTTTGATTTGCTCAAAAATGGCTCTAACAATTTTGATTAAAATAATGTATTATAAAGCATATTTACCTCACAAATAAAGTGTATATCTGGGAATAGCCTCTAATGACTATTTTATTCTGGATGAATTTTACGGAATTTTGCATAACTGTTAAACCGTAAGAGATGGACAAAAACTTACCACACAAAAATTGTAGAGCACGTTAAAACACACAACTTATGTTATATACATTTTTTCGTGCAATTGTTCGTTTTTGAGGTATTCCTTGTTTTTGGTTTCAGTTTTAAAAAACTTTTACTTTTCTCATACAGGAATGTGTCAACTTGTGTCCATACAAAGAAACTTCAGTTACATAGCAACCAGCTTTGGACTATCACTTTAACCTATAGTACTCCCTTATTTCCTTCTGCTTAGAAGGAAACAAGTAATAAGACTATTTTTGCTAATTTCTGCTAATAACTTGTTGCAGAGATATAGTCATGTGAATGGAACACATTAGATTTCACATTGTGAGCATTCAATGTTATATATTCCGGATTCTCTATTATGTGGTATTTGATCAATATATTTTTTAACTGATTTTTATAATTACAGGTTTCTTTATGAGCCAGGGTAATGTTAAATTTTCCAAAAAAAAATAATAATCCCAAAGCTTTTAGCAGCCCAAGGATGAAATGTAAAATGTTTATTATCTTTTACTTGAAGTAAAGTGGTAATTTCTTTAATTTCTTTTAGTGTGCTTTTTTAATATTTTTATCCACTAAAACTTATTCAAAACAACTTTTATTGCCGAAAGTATTATGTGATATTATTGTTTATATTCCTACCCCCCCAAGAGAATATGTAGAGTCTGTATATAGGGTAGTAATCGCTGCGTGCTTATTAGAAGTTGAATTGAAACCATTTGCATCTATCTATTTGTCTATATGCGATACTTTTCTATAAATTCCAAATAGTAATTTCTCGTTGGCTCTCATTATGTGCAGATCTAAAAATGGTAGTGCATTCTCTTTTTCTACTTAAGTTTTAAACTTGGTACTCTCATCGTGTACGATTAACATTGTAATGCTTCGTCTAAGACTTATTTTTTAAATAGCGCAAATGCAATACCAAGCTTTAAATGTGTGTATTTTTCTTTTCCAAATTTCCCATAAATAAATCAGCCTTATAGGACACAGTGGACTAACGTTTTTCGTGCATGTATACTTTATCTATAAATGTGAAGTAATTTCCTCCAATGCACACCTCTACATTTTTTATGTATTCTGCTGCATTTACTCCTCTAACTCAAGGCGGTTTAACCAGTTTTTAATTTCTCTATACGTAATATGTATATAGTGTATAGAGAAGGTATTGCACTCCACCAAACAATTCAATACAGAGATTTCACCGGAAATATATATTTTAGAGTCCCCTGTATCCGACAAAGTATTTTCAGAAAAAGGTCCGTGTGTGTGTGTGTATTGCCGTGTGTCCGTGTGTCAGTGTTTCTCTGAACACGATAACTCAAAAACGAAAAGTCGGTAAAATACCAAACTTGGTATTTAAGTTTTGTATCTTCCAGAAATGCGACACGAGGATTTTGAGAAAAATTCCCCCACCCCAAACTACCCTTTACATGGAACTTTTTTCGGAAATTTTTATTTTCTAAAAATGGCTCTAATGATTTTGATTAAAATATCTACATTAAAGATATTTACCTGACAAATAAAATGTATATTTCGAATTTTCTGGGAATAGCCTCTGAAGATTACTTTATTCTGGGTCAATTTTACGGAATTTTGCATAACTGCTAAACCGTAAGAGATGGACAAAAACTTACCACTCAACAAATGTAGAACACTTTAAAACACACAATTTATGTTATACACATTTTTTTTCCTGGAGTTGATTGTTTTTGAGATATTACTTGTTTTTGGTTTCAGCTGTAAAAACATACTTTTCTCATACTGGACTTTGTGAACTGCTGTCCATACAAACAAAGGAACTTCGATGACATAGCAATCAGCTTTTGACTGTCAATTTAACCTATGGCAATTCCTTATTTCGCTTCTACTTACAAGGAAGCAGGTAATAAGACTATTTCTGCTATTTCTTTCTTTTTTTTTTTTTTTCGATTAACATGAAGTAAATATAAGCATAAGATTTTTAACGATAATTTGTTGCAGAGATATAGAGAAAGTCATGTGAATGGAACACATCAGATTTTTTAAAATGTACATCGCTTTACCTCTATGTAAACTGGATATAAAGCTTGCATGCCAACTGATACCATTATGTCAGTTTGAGCCAAGCTTGATTAAGCTAAGCTTGGCTGAAATTGTAAACCAAGTTTGGTATTTACACACACAAACGACCATCACGGTTTCTGTTCTAAGCTTCTTTCTGTATTCAAGGATCTTCAAAACATGTATTTCTCATAAAATCTCGGTATCGAATATTTGAGTGATATGTAATACATTTTCTACCTATAATGGACGTGTTAGAGAAAATAAAAAACGAATGGCTTCCCAGGTGAGTAAGGTATAAATATTTGAAAATTTAAACAAATATTAAGGAATATGCTAGTAATAGTAAACCTCAGCAAAAAAAAAATATATATATATACATATAATTAAATAAATCTGATGTGTTCCATTCACATGACTTTCTCTACATCTCTGCAACAAATTGTAGTTAAAAAGCTTATGTTTCTATTTACTTCATGCTAATTAGCAGAAATAGTCTTGTTACTTGCTTCCTGGCTTCCTTGAGGGAGTTCCAGAGGCTAAAATGATAGTCAAAAGCTGGTTTCTATGTAACTGAAGTTACTTTATTTGTACGGACAGGAGTTAAGAAATTCCTGTATAAGAACAGTATAAATTTTTCAAATCTAAAACGAAAAAGCAGGAATAACTTAAAGATGATCGACTCCACGAAAAAAATGTATATTACATAAATTGTGTGTTTTATCGTAAGCTACATTTTCTGTGCAGTAAGCTTTTCCCATCTCTTATGGTTTAGCAGTTATGCACAATTCTATAAAGTTCATCCAGGATAAAGTAGTCTTCAAGATGTACATTTTATTTGTTAGGTAAATATCTTTAGTATACAATATTTTAATAGAAATCGTTAGTGCCATTTTAGAGAAAATCAAAATTTTCGAAAAAAGTTCCATGTAAAAGGTAGTTTGGGGTGGGGGATTTTCTTGAAAATCTTCGTGTCGCATCCTTGGAAGATACCAACCTTAAATACCAAGTTAGGTATTTAACGGTCTTTTCGTTTTTGAGCTATGCTGCCCAGAGCCACACACACACAGAACATCTGTCTAAAAATGCTTTTTCTGGATTCAAGGGGACCCAAAACATATATTTCCGGTGAAATCTCGTATCGAATTTTAGGGTGCATTACAATACCTTCTCTATACACTATGTACATAGTACGTGTAGAGAAAGTAGAAGTAAAAAACACTTGATGGTTCCATTCACATAACTTTCTCTAGCTGTTTCATATACAAACTATTCTTACACAACTATTTTACTATTTTATCTACATCATACTAATCAAGATAAACATTGGTGCAATTGGTCTTATTTGCGTGCTTCATTGTAAGTAGAACGCAAATAAGGGAATACGTTAGCTTAAAACAATAGTCTAATCAAAATTGGTCACTATGTGAAATAATTGAGGTTCTGTTCCCTTGCTTTGGCTTAGAGAAAAGTTAGGTAGTTTAAAATTGAAAGTCATCTCTACCAGAAAACGCATATGATATAAACTATGTGTTTTAACGAGATCTACATGTTTTGTGTAGTAAGGGTTTGTCTATCTCTTATGGGTTAACCGTTACGCAATACTTAAGGAGGACTACAGAGACCATTCCCAGAAAATTAAAAATATAAATTTTATTTATAAAGTAAATAGTTAAATATACGCTATTTTAATCAAAAATTTTAGAGAAATTTTTGAGAAAAGCAACATTTTCAAAGACATGTCCATGTAAAGGGTAGTTTGTGTTGAGGGCATTTTCTTAAAATTATTTGTGTCACATTGCTGTAAGATACTAAACACAAATACTAAGTTTGGTATTTGAGTTTATTTTTTCTTTTCGTTTTTGAGCTATGGTGTCCAAAGACACATCGCACATGGACCTTTTTCTTAAAATGTATTTTTCGGACTCAGGGGACCTCAAAACATATATTTCCGGTAAAATATCGACATGGCATATTTTTTGAAATACAATACCTACCTTCTCTGGCTACTATGTACATTGTATGTGCATACATGCTAGAGAAAGTAAAGAAAGACAAAATGTGGGTGCGTGGCCGATATTTACCTGTATTTTAACCTATGTTATTGCCTCTATTTCCATGCTGTCTGTGGTTCTCGCACTTTTAAGATCATCTTTGCTATTGTCACCTCTGATATGTGTTGGGAAGCAGGGCTATTAGAACTTCTGCAAAGACAAAACAGTTCTTATTCTGTAATCATCACGTCTTGAGTGAGGTGAAACAACGAATGTTGACTAAGTGATATGTCGTCAATTCTGATTATTATTATCAGCAGACCAAGCCTATTAGATCTCTGTGGGGCACGGTTATAACAAACAAAGATTACCTACTACATTGTTGAACGATAATAAATCCTTAAAACTCTAAAATAAATTAAAATTGTTCTAAGAAAGTAATGCTTAAACTTATCGGAGTTGATTAATTTAAACACTCTTCACTCCATGTGCTATCAGGAGCACAAAGCCAAACTCATAACCTACTCAACCCATTGATATAGAGTTTTGCAATATTTATTCATCCGGACTAAACCTCTCACACAAGACGTCACAGGAGAGTTAAGGCAATCAATATTTTGTCCAGAAGAATGCACCGCGAGTCTCCTACTTTATACGGAGTGAGGAGAGCGATAAATTTTGTGGCAATTATGTCCATTCTGACAGTCTGATTCTACCTGTCCACATGGCATGTATGAAAACAATCTATTAAGGGGAGTCGGAATGTCCTATCTTGCCAATGCTAAAGTTTGACCCATTATCTCAGCAACTACTTACAATTATAAACTAAATTTTTCAAGGTATATTCGGCTATACCTTCACTGTTGATTGATGAAAAATAGAATTCTTGTGTTGATTAGAAGGAAAGGTATGATTTTTTTAATAAAGCTATTACATATTATTAAAAATAACAACCGTTATATCCATTTTTTAGAAAAGCATAATTTTGAAAAATGTTTCATGTAAAGGTTAGTTGGAGGTGGAGAAATTTTCTTGGAAATCTTCGCGTTGCTCCTTGGAAGATGCTGAACTTAATACCAAGTTTGGTATTTAACTGACTTTTCATTTTTGATCTATGCTGTGCACGGCACACAAACACACACGGATCTTTTTCTAAAAATGCTTTCTTCTGACTTAGCGGACCTCAAAACATATATTTCTGGTGAAAGTCTCAGAATCGAATAGTTGGATGGAGCACAATACCTTCTCTATCACTATGCACAATGTACATACGTGCTAGAGAAAGTAAAAATAGGTGTTCCATTCGCATGACTTTCTCTATATCTCAGTAATAAGTTCATAAAAATCGTATTCTTTTATCTACCTCGTTCTAATCGAGATCAACAATAACAGAAATTATCTTATTACTTGTTTCCTTTTAAGTGCAAGGGAAATACGGGAATATGCTAGGCTAAAGTGATAGTCAAACCTTATAAAAGCTGATTACCATGTAGTTTTTCTCGTATTAGAAAATTTTAAGTATTTTAAAAGTGAAACCAATATCAAGAAATACCTCAGGAATGGTGAAAACCAAGAAAAAGTGATTGTGACATTAATTGTGCCTTTTAATAAGATCTACATTTTTGTGCAGTAAGGTTTTGACTATCGGTTTACCGGTGATGCAAAAGTGATCCAGTATGAAGAGGTCTTCATTCATAAAATTCAAAATAGACATTTTATTTCTCATGTAAATAACTATGTTCAGTATACGGCATTTTAATCAAAATTGTTAGCCATTTTTGAGAAAATTCAAATCTTCGAAATTGTTTCCATGTAAAAGGTAGTTTGGGGTGGAGGGATTTTCCTCAAAATCTTCGTTTCGTATCCTTGAAGGTTACTAAGCTTAAATACCAAGTTTAGTATTTAACTGATTTTTCGTGTTTGAGTCATCGCATTCTCAGACACAAGGACACACAACTTTGTCTAAAAATGTTTATATAGGGGACTCTAAAACGTGTATTTCGGGTAAAATCTCAATATCGTATTTTTGGATGGAATGCAATAGCTTCTCTACCTAGTATCTTGTACTACGTAAGGAAAGTAAAAACACAGTTTAAGCTTTTAAGGGAGCATCGAAATGACAATGGACCTTAGTAGTAATTATAGAAGTGTGTAAGAAAAAATTCACTTCAATACCTAATTGTTTCAAGAAATAGTAATTAATTTATATCAATAGTGTTAGCTGTAATAAAAAAAATATTTTCTCCGGAGAGATATTGAACTAGAGATGTAAGTTTCTACATTATATTTTTCTTACTACATTCAAAATAAATTATCTGATGAATATGTTCATATATTGTATAGTGTTTCTTTAAAATAGATTTCATAGCGAACAGATATGCTACTACCCACATGCTTAAGTGCATATTTTAAGGCCTCTAATTATAGTTTTATGGGAGAAGTTAGGTTTCGAAAACGGAGGCGGTGGTGGGGACTGAACTGTATAAATGATGCAACATTTACTTCGACAGGGTCAATTTAAATGATATTCTAACTCATTAAAAATGACGTTCTAATGTGTAATCGACTCCCTTTAAAAGTCGTACTAGATTAAGGAAGGTAACGTTTTTTACAACAAAACCATAAAACTCCCCATTTTTACCGAAATGGTTGAAAAACAGTTCTGTGCTTCTTTAACTTATTGTTGCGTTCACCAGCGAGATGGCTCCGGGGTAATGTGTGAGGCTCATATTTGAGTGGGCTGAGTTCGAAACCTGTTGGACCGACCACTCAGACAATAGGTTTTTGTGGTTCGTCCAGGTCGGTAGGCAAATGTTGAGGTGGTTTCCCTCTACAATGAATTTCCTATCCACCATTTTCTGTCACCATTATTTCCTTTTCTCTGTTTACCCTATCTATTTCAGGCGTGTAAGAGCAGGAGGAGGTGGTTTGTATGTTGCGGCAGGCGGTGGAGTTGGAAATATTGCTCCCTGACGCTTGGCAGAACTGCTCAGGTATCCTTCTTTCCTGGAATATTACTCCCTTATTCTCAGAATCTCAGGTTGCCAGTGCTTAAAATAGGGCTAGCCGGCTTCAAGCTTGGTGCCATGTTGGAATCGTTAGGGACCCCGTCCTTGCTAGCAGACATCATTCCGGATCTGGTCGCCCTTAAATCCCTTTATCCGTTCATCTGTGTTCATGTTGGAAGCATAAAGGCACACTAAGGTTTAAGTGCCGTGCTCCAGTTTCTGGAGGCCACTAACTCTTAGCTCTTGTTATTAGTTCCGATTCTAGGAATGTTTAGGGTCATGTTTTTGTTATAATGAAAATCACTGTTCACTTTGTTATGTTGAAAATGAGACCGTTATGTGACAATTTAAATAACTCACGATTTAAACATATATAATAAGAACCTAAATAATACTCAAATTCTTCCTTTTAATACTATAAATATTATTTATTGATGTTAGTAAGATGTGTTTATATCTTTATTTATTATAAATCCTTATTATAAAATTAGTAAGAAGCAAATGAATAGTAATCAATTTCAGTTGGCCATTTAAGTGTCCTTTCGTCAATTAAATAGAGAATTCGAATAGATGGTAAAGCAATAAAAATTAGGACTACTGCAGGCAGAACAATTAACATTTCTCTTTTTTTACAAACTTTTTAGATGGAATTTCGGTAAATTAGCTGCTCTTATATAAATTTTAAATTATGTACTTTAAGTAATACTGGACATATGTAATAAAAAATCCAGTACAAGAATTTCAAGGTTTTTTTGACTAACATCACATGGTATAACATTTATTATGTTTAGGTTACATTTACAATTATTTACAGCATAATATCTTTTACTTAAACAGATTACTTATCCTAGTGTACATGGGTTGGAGTTCCACTTAGACACTACATCCGTAGCTTTCTGGCTGTTAATATTAGATTATATTTTTCTTGGTGGTAGTATTTTAGACATTTGCAGCATTTAGTGTGCTCTTTACAAAGGGATTTTTAAGTTTTCAAAGAGAATTAAAAACGCTTTTAACAATATATACTCACTTAAAGCCTTTTATATAGCTGTTAATTAGCCATAAGGTAAAGTGTTAAGCTATCAATTTTAACCAAGTCTGGTAAGTACATATTTTTGCAAAAGTCGAAACTCAAAATTGAACTAAAATACTTTTTTTTAATCAAACAATTTCCAAGTACCTTATTTTTTGTTTTATAGCTAAATGAGGCCAGAGTTATAAAATTTGCTACAAAATAATGAAAATTACATCTCAAGAAGCATTAATGTTTGTGAAAGGGCTTAGGTTTGTGTTTTAAATCGCATAATCGAGGAATAAGTTAACAACAGTCACCAAACTTTGCGACCTCGCTCGCTTCTTTATACAGACATAAAATGTAACACGGTCAATAAACTCAGTAAAAATCACTGACATACTTTTTCTGCTGTTCTACAAACGAACTTCTAACGAGAAATTCTTCTTCTTTCTATACCATGTTAATCGAGATAAACATTAGCAGGATGTTCATTTTACTTAGTTCCTTATAAGTAGAAGGGAACTAATGGAATACACTACGTTAAATTGATAGTCAAATGTTTTAAAAGGTGTCGTTCTGCGATTGTCATTGTAAATCGCTTCCTGTCTGTGAAAAGTATAGTATCTACTTCACAATTGAAATCAATAACAAGGAATATTTCGGAAACGGTTAAAGCCACAACAAAAACGTAAAGGACGTAAATTGTGTGTTTTGACGAGATCTACATTTTTTGTGCAGGAAGTTCTTGCCTATCTCTTTGGGTTTAGCAGTTAAGCAAAATTCGACAGAATTCACCCAGATTAAAGAGGTCTTCAGATACTATTCACAGAAAATTCAAGATATACATTTTATTTGGGATGGAAACATATTTAATATGCGGGATTCTAATCAAAGTCGTTACAGCCATTTTTTAGAAAATAAAAAAATTCGAAATTTTTTCCATCTAAAGGGTAGTTTGTGGTGGGGGGATTTTCTTGAAAATCTTCTTGTCGCATCCTTGAAAGATACCAAACTCATATACCAAGTTTGGTATTTAACGGTCTTTTAGTTTTTGAGTTATGTTGTCCACAGAAACACACACACACACTGAAAATACTTTCTTTTTGGATTCAAGGAACTCTAAAACATGTATTTCGGACAAATCTCGGTATCAAAATTTTGGGTGGAATATAATACTTCCTCTATATAGTATGTGCATAGGGAAAGTAAAACTACCTTGAAATTTGGAAATTCACTTAAACAAAACATTTGAAATCGTGGTCAGCTTCAAGACAATTACTTGTTAGGCTGTTGAACTGTTTATATTAATTTTCTCACTTTTAACTTCGTACAGGATAACCTTTATAAGAACAGCAGACATTCCTGCAAAACCAGTTTGTCATTAGGTTAACCTTGTTTGCTTTTTTATTCCAGAGGACTGTGATATGCACCCAAAGATATCGGCAAGAGTTGCTCGAAGCTTCCTTAAGGGCCAAGAAAGTAAGTAGAATTGCACAAAAATGCATTTACTCTGAAACACTGAATCTAATGAAGCATATATCATACAGTATTTCCCTTTGGCAGGTGCCGATTACTGGATAAATGGAGCCCAAAGTAAATTGCGAGAGAATTTGAGCCGGCGTCCCAACGTCGGAAAAGCTAAGAACGTGATCATGTTCCTCGGGGATGGTATGTCCTTCCCTACCTTGGCTGCTTCCAGGATAGTACTGGGGCAATCCTTAGGAAGCCAAGGAGAAGAAAGTTCTCTTTACTTCGAAAAATTTCCCTATTCTGGATTATCAAAGGTGAGAATACTTTAGATTCCTAAAAACTTGATGTGTTCCATTCACATGACTTTCTCTACATATCTACAATAAATTATTGTTACAAAGCTTATTCTTCTATTTACTTAACGTTAATCGAGTTAAAATTGGCAGAAAGGGTCTTATTGCCTGCTTCCTCGAAAGTAGAAGGGAAATAATGGAATACACTAGGCTAAATCGATAGCCGAATCTTTTAAAAGCTGGTTGCTGTGTGAGTGAAGTTCCTTTGTTTGTATAGAAAGGAGTTGACAAATTCTCGTATAGGAAAAGTATGTGTTTTGAAGCTGAAAGTAGTATAACAAGGACCATCTAAAAAATGGTCAACTCCACGAACAAAATGTATATAACATAAAGTGTGCGTTTTAGCGAGCTCTACATTTTGTGTGTGTTAAGTTTTTATCTATCTCTTACGGTTCATCAGTTATGCAAACCTTCGCCAAATTCATCAAAAATAAACATGTCTTCAGAAGCTATTCCCAGAAAATTCAAGATGTACATTTGATTTGTCACATAAAAATCTTAAATATAAGAGATTTTAATCAAAATCGTTAGCGCCTTTTTTAAGAAAATCAAAATGTTCGAAATGTTTTCCATGTAAAGGGTAGTTTGGGGTGGGGGATTTTTTTTAAAAAGCTTAGTATCACATCCCTGGAAGATATTAAACTTAAATACCAATTTTGGTATTTTACCAAATTTTCGTTTTTGGGTTATTGTGTTCACAGACACACGGACACACACACATACACACACACGCGGACCTTTCTCTTAAAATACTTTTTTGGATACAGGGAACCATAGAACGTGTATTTCCGGTGAAATCTCGGTATCGAATTTTGGGTGGAATGCAATACCTTCACTATACATTACGTACATATTAGCTGTAGAAAAAGTAAAACTTATCAATAATCCCTAAATCAGTTTTAAATTGAATTGATTTTAGAACTATTATACACACTTAAAATCAAACACATTTTTAGTATTTTAATTTTCTCTATTACGTATAGTAGGTAGGGGAAGTATTGAGTTTCATCCAAAATTTCGATACCGAATTTCCTCGGAAATACACTTTTTGGATCCTCTGAAACAAAACAAAAAATATTTAGAAGAATATTCCTGTGCGTGTAATCCTGTCTCTGTGAAAAGCATAATTCAAAAGCAAATATTAGGTAAAGTATCACAATTGCCTAACATTTAAGCTCAGTATCCTTCACGAAAATTTTCAAGGAAATTCCGAGCCGCTTCAGATGCAAATTTTTTCGAAAGCTTATGTTTTCTTAAAAATGGCTGCAGCCGTTTCGATTAAAATAGCTTATGTATAAGATGTTTTTAAAACATAGGAGATTCATATCTTCAAATTTCTCGGAATAGCATCTGAAGAACTTTTCATTCTGGATGAATTTCACACAACTTTTCATTCTGGATGAATTTCAAACTGATAAATGTAAATTATAGTAAATATGTTTAAGATATTTTCATATACACACTGAATTTTCTGTGAATAGCCTCTGAAGTTTTCATTCTTGGCTTGGCTTTTGCATGTTACATAAAAATATACATCTTGTTAATGCAGATAATTTAGATAGTTTTCTCTCCTCCTATCTCTCCCTTCATCTTTCTCTCTCTTCTCTCGGTAAACTATTTTCGAGATATTCCTTGTTATGGTTTCAATTTTCCAATCCTATACTTTTATCAAATGGCAAATTGTTACTTGGTTTTGTCATTCTGGTCATGCAGCAGAACGTAATTTCAAATCATCAAATAACGATTTTCTCTTAAAAGATATGGCTATCTCTTTAACTTAGTAAAATCTCTTATTTCCCTTGTACCTACAAGTAAATGTAAAATAAAACAATTCATGGTAATGTTTATCTCGATTAGCATAAAGTGCAGAAAAGAAAAAGCTTTTATAAAACAGTCTGCTGCAGAACAGGTACAGAAAATAAAATGAATGTAACATTTTAGAATCGTTACTTTCTCTTTTAATTATAGTAAGTAGGGGAAGTATAGGATTCCACCTAAAAGTTGATACGGAGATTTTACCGGAACTCCCTTAATTAAAAAAATAGCATCTTTAGAATAAGGCCCATATAAATATGCGTCTGTGAACAGAATAATTAAAAAATAATGAACCAGTTAATTACCAAACTTGATATATAACTAAATTACTATTTTACAAAGATGCAACAAGAAAGCTTTCAAAGAACTTCCCCCCCCCCATCGTATCTTCTTTTATTCAAATTAAAACCTCATATATAAGCGTATTCTTTAACAGATATTTAAATAATTATTAAAGACTAAACACATGTAATGGCTAACCGTATTCAAACTATTCACTGCTACTTTAACGGCTGCGTGAAACCATTCCGCGTTCTTACGTACGAAAATATTTAATCACAGACACATTTCCATTTCTTCCGGAAGTTGAACTTTACATATCCCTAGCAAATTAATTTTATTGAAATAGAAGTATAAATAATAACTAAAATACATAATGAATGATAATTAGTATAAATAATACATCACATCAATCATATCAATGGTAAAATATAATACAGGATGAACTGTCGTTTATTATCTCAGTACTGAACTACGTATAGGGGAAAGCGAATGTTTTTACTAACTTATTACTTTCTCTATACGTGCTATGTACATAGTGTATAGAGAAGGTATTGATTGTAATGCACCCAAAAATTCGATACCGAGATTTCATCGGAAATATGTTTTGAGACCTCCTGAATCCAAAAAAAGCATTTTTAGAAAAATGTCTCTGTCTGTCTGTGTGTGTCTGTCCCTCAGTGTGTGTTTGTGTGTATGTGTGGGTGTGTGCGTCTGTGGGCAGCATAGCTCAAAAACGAAAAGTTCGTTAAAAACCAAACTTGGTATTTAGGTTTGGTATCTTCCAACGATGCGACAGGAAGATTTTCAAGAAAATCTCCCCACTACCCTTTACATGAAACTTTTTTCGAAACTTTTGATTTTCTAAAAGATGGATAACGATTTTGATTAAAATATCGTATATTAAAGATATTTATTTGGCAAATAAAATGTATATCTTAAATTTTCTGGGAATAGCCTCTGAAGACTACTTTATTCTGGATGCATTTTGCATAACTACTGAACTGTAAGAAATGGACAAAAACTTAACACACAAAAAATGTAGAGCACATTAAAACACAGAATTTGTCATATAGGTTTTTTTCGCGATGTTGATCGTTTTTGACATGTTCTTTGTTTTTGCTTTCAGCTTTGAAAAACGTATACTTTTTCATACAGGAATTTGTCAACTCCTGTCCATACAAACAAAGGAACTTCAGTCACATACCAAGCAGCTTTTGATTATCAGTTTAGCCTATGGTACTCCCTTATTTCCCTTCTACTTGCAAGGAAGCAAGTAATAAGACCATTTCTGCTAAGTTTTTTTCTAAATTAGCAAGAGGTAATAGAAGAATAAGTTTTTAACTTTAATTTGTTGCAGAGATGTGGAGAAAGTCATGTGAATGTAACACATAAGATTTTTTTTAGTATTTTTCATTTTTCTCTTCTTTTAAGCCGCGCTGAGATGTGCCAACATGGTTGCACAACTCTCACAAAGCCGCATGACTGAAGGCAAAACAAGATAATGCGGTTTCTGAAAGCGATTCATCAAAGTTTTTAGTACTTAAACTAGTGATATGAAGTCTTTAGAATAGAATCCCAACACTAGTAATATTTCTTAGAATGAAAGCTGTTTCCTACCATTGTAGGAATTAGATTAAAGTGTTGACAACGACGGACACCTCATGCACAGCGAATTATACCAGGAGGCCCAACTGCCTGTATTTGACGTGTACAGATATTTTGTGCGACGGTGAGCTGGTAGCGCTCATTGAGAGGGATAGCTCAGGATGACATTATAAACGAATTTATAGTCAGATATCTATTGTGTTATATTTGTTTTGTATTCATAGCTTTATTTTCATTAGTTAATTTGTTACCACGCATTACTGCCATTATTATATTTCATTCTTTACTTAATGTCCACTATTCATTGTTACTTATAAGTAGCTATTATTTAACATAATGAATATTTTATATAAAATACATATTTTGTTTCTTTACAATAGAGGAGTCTTTAGGCCAACCTCAGCATTAATTTGCTATTGTCATATTCTTAATTGTTCTCAATGGCCTGTAAAGCAATACTGCTGATCGGTTAAAAAAAAAAAAAAAAAAAAAAAAAAAAAAAAAAAAAAAAAAGCTGTCGTAATTGTTGTAAAGTAGATCAGTTTTTCATTTACATTGCGTGACAGAGCAAGATGGTGTTTCAGTATCGGGCGATGCTCGCAGGTCTCAGGTTCAATTTCTAGCGACCGAACATTCTAACCTTGATTTTTCGTAGTTTTCTCAGGTCGGTAGACGAGTGCTGAGTGGATTCTTGTTTACCATGATATCCTTTCAATAATTTTCCTTTCATCCCATTTATTTCTCGTTTTTCAGCATACTTTTAGGTTTTGAGGCTATGGCGGTACCGGGCATATACTGAAGTTGCTTGCTAAAAGAAAAGACTTCTCCCCGTGAACACTAGAGGACTCATTGGTCGTGCGTTTATCGTCCTCTCTAGGCAGCTCCAGCAGTACAGGGTCTTGGAGCTTAAGGGACCCGCAAATCACTGTGGCTTTCCTGCCTGCAGCCTGTGACTTCATTTCTTGCTTCTGGAAGGTGGTAGTCAAATAGAAGGAATGTCCCCTCAATAGCTTAACCTATACCTACACCTATTTACTTAGCATACGTAGGTTATCTGTAAGTTACTGATAAGTATAACAAGTCCTGTAATTATTACATAGTAGTACATATACTTTTAATTAACAGCAAATGTTAAGGGGTATATTAATATGCTGGCTAAATAAATAAAATAATCTATTACGAGGGCTGTAAATAAAGCAGTGGCAGCATTGATAGAACACAATATTTATTGAACTCACAAGTACAATTGCATTACATTCCTTCAATGTAGTCACTCGCAAAGTCCCTGACCTTTTGCCAAATGTAGGGCAGCCGTTGGGGACCGTTGGCAAGGCGATCTCTGTTGATGACTGCGACGGAGCGCCCTACTGCGCGGACTACAGATGCCATGTCAGGAAATCGGCGGCCTCGGAGGGGTTCCTTCAACTTCAGAAACAGGTCAAAGTCACAAGGACTCATGTTTGGTGAGTACGAAGATGTCGCTCCAGAATTCGGCAATAGTAGTCCTTGTTAATGGGTTTCCTTCGGGCACAGCATGCGTAAGAATAACCCCCTCGTAGTCGTATGCCATAATCATCAGCTTCACCCGACTGGGGGTTCCTGTCGAACTTTCTCTGGACGTGGTGAACCTGGGTGGCGCCATTCATTCGACTGACGCTTCAATTCCGGCTCATAGGCTCGTGCCCACGTCTCATCAATGGCGACAATACGCTGCAGAAATGCGTCTCCTTCATTGCGGTATCTGTCCAGGTGGATACCGGTGCCATTTCTGTACCTCAGTGAGTCGATGTGGAATCCAACGGGACGAAATTTTCCTCAGGTGAAGACATTTCGTCAGCATATGCCACACAGTTTGATGACTGAGACCAACCTCTACGGATAACTCCCAGACAGTCCATCGATGGTCCATGGCAACGAGACCACTCAGAATGTCAATCTGATCTTGCGGAATGGACGGCCGACTTGTGCGGTGCAAATCTGCAGTCTCAGTCCGACCTGCACGAAACGCCTTGACTCATCGTGCAACCGTCCTGTACGGCAATGCATTCCCGCCACAGGCTTCACGTAATCCTCGATAACGTGCTGATACATTTTTGCCACGGGCAACCTCGATTTTAACCAACGAAAGCTGATCGCTCTTGGTAAACATGCTTTAGAGCGGTGCATTTGACACTGTTCACTTCAACGCTACACAGCAACAACACACGCTCAACTGGCAGCCCGACCAATGCACACCACTCATCGACACTAGTCACCTGATCGCTCCCATATCCTATTGGCTCATACCCGCTCTCCTGTGAATGTGGGGACCATGTTGCCACTACTTTCTTTACAGCTCTCGTATATTAGTATATTTTTCCAGTCGGACTCTACCTATCCAATTCCTGTCCTTCAAATGATCTCTCTGAAAAAACAATTAAATTATCACTATTGTCCATAATAGTATGGACATAAATAAATCCTGGGACTTGAGCACTTACAAATTGAGATCACCTTGAGGATTACCGGAAAACATGCGAGTCAGTTGAGAAATTCAATGCTATGCCGGCAAGTTGTCATGGTAGCCCAGTGGTAGAGCAACCTACTAGAGACCGAGAGATCCGTGGTTCAAATGCCGGCTATGGCATTGAATTTTTCAGTCCATATCTACATGTCCAACTCCTGTCCTACACACGGTTTCTGTGAAAAAACAATTAAAATTCTCATAATACATTAATATGTCAAGATTTATTAGTTATAAAAGACTTACTTGATTGTTGCAGACTTATTGCGTCAACAGCCAAGTTGCAGATTCGGCTTGCTCCGCCACTGCTTATCTCGGTGGCGTAAAGGCTAATATTGGAACGATAGGAGTGACAGCTTCAGTTCCCAGAGACGATTGCAGTGCCATGTTGAACAAGACAAACCATGTCAGCTCCATTCTAAAATGGTCTCAGGTAAGAAACACTTCTAATATTAATTCTAAAAATCTTATGTGTTTAAGTATTGGCATTAATTCTGAACACTTTTTGGTTAAATTAACTTTTAAATTGCAATATTACATTAAACTCTTCAGGCCTATTCTTATCTGATAAATTACAGACAGGATATGCCAGCATACCACATAATTGAATCTTTTAATTTAAAAGCTTATTTAGCCCTTATTGAGCTAATTTGGCCCAACGTTTGAAAATATATTGTTTTATAGATATACATATTATTTTATAATACCTATAAATAATGTGAATATTGGAATTATTGCTGAATTTTATAGTAAAAGAATTCAAAATATGGAGAAATCTATTAATTTTTTGATTATGACACTTCAATACCTACTGAAAACACCATACTCTTAAATATACAAGGTTTTCCTAATTTTGAGCCCCTATTATAAGAGAACAGTAACTTATTTTACTTCATATTGGATGCACATTAAACTGAACAGAATATTTTCCAAGTATACTTTTTATTATATTTTACATCCAATATGAAATATAAAAAGCAGTTACTTTCGTGTAATAGGGGGCCCAACATTGGGGAAATCTCGTTTAAGATTAGTGTTCGTCGTGGTGCTCATGGTGTTAAAATGTCATAATCTTAAAATTACTTATTCTCTAAATTTTGAGATCCTTTTTGAAATGTGCTACCACTAATTCCAATTTCCACATTACATACAATATAAAATAAGATATATGCGTAGGTATATGTTTATAAAATAATATATTTTCAAAAGCTGAGCCAAATTTAGCACATTAAGGTCCAATTAGCTCCAGTTTGTGGTAAAAAGTTTAATAGTGTATCATGCTAACATTTCCTGGCTATAATTTATCACATAAGAATAATTCTAGATAAGAATTTAATGCAATATCGTATTTGAAAAGTAATTTAAACAAAAGGTATCTAGAATTAATGCCACTACTGTACTTTCACGTGACTTTCTCTGTCTGTTATACAAACAACTTTCCTTACAAAAGGTTATTCTATTTTTCTACCACAAGCTAACCAAAGTAAACATTAGCAGAAATGGTCTAATTACTTGCTTTCTTGTAAGTAGAACGAACATAAAGAAATACACATAAGGGAATATACTAGGCTAAATCGATTGTCAAATCTTTTAAACGCTAGTCCTATGTGAAACAATTGAAGTCACTTCGTTTTGTATGACTTGCAGTAAAACAAGAGAGATGATACCTCACTTCCGGTTTGAAAAAAGTTTTAAGTAGTTTAAAATTGAAACTAATAACAAAGAATATCTCAGAAACAGACGACTCTACATAAAAAGTGTATAGGACATAAATTATATATTTTATCCAGATATACATTTTTTATCAGTATGTATTTGTGTATCTCTTACGGTTTAACAGTTATGCAAAATTCAGCAAGATCATCCCAAATGAACAGGTCTTCAGAAGCTATTCTTAGAAAATTAAAGATATACATTTTTATGTAATGTAAATAGCTTTAATATACGGTATTCTAATTAAAATCGTTAAAGCCATTTTTGAGAAAATCCAAAATTTAAAAACTTTTTCCATGTAATGGGGAGTTTTGGGTGGGGGGATTTTCTTGAAAATCGCTGTGTCGCATCCCTAGAAGATAAAAAATTGAAATACCAGTTTTGGTATTTAAGGGTATTTAAGATTTTGAGCTATGCTTTCCTATGCTTTGACACACACACACTGATCTATTTCCAAAACCAATATTTGCAGTGAAATCTCGGTATCGAATTTTTAGGTGGAATACAATACCTTCTCTATACACTATGCACATAGTACGTGTAGAGAAAGTAAAAAT
This sequence comes from Hymenopus coronatus, assembly GCA_030762935.1. Lineage (NCBI taxonomy): Eukaryota > Metazoa > Arthropoda > Insecta > Mantodea > Hymenopodidae > Hymenopus > Hymenopus coronatus. The sequence continues at coordinate 101,544,432 of CM060897.1, forward strand.
GAAAATGTTCTCAGGGCTTAGGTAATCAGCGGAACAATGGATTGTAGATTTTTTGGTAACATATTTCATCTCAGGTAACGAACAAAGAATTGATGCTAACTAAAAATAGATTTATATTTTTTGAATTAAACCTTGAAAGACGTAGTGGTCGAGTGGCTAGAGCGTTCCCCACACACCAAGCCGGGCTGGTTCGATACGATGGGACTGCATGTCGATTTGTGGTGGACGAAGCAGCATCTGGGCGGATTTTTTCCGTGTGCCTCCGGTTTCCCCACCACTCCTTTCACCAGCTGCTTCATAATCATCTTCACTTTCATCGTTTCACCGTCATTTCATATTATCCACTTCCTCACTTTCATACCAAGTACCGGGCTGATCACCCATCCTGGATTCTCTCTGACCCAGAGCATCTACTGCTGAGCTGGCATCTAACCTCAGACGCTGGCTTATCCTACATACGAGGAGAGAGTAAACAGAGAGAGAGAGAGAGAGAAAACGAAGAAGAAGAAGAATAACTTGTTTTCTTTAGAAGTAATTACTATATTACTATAATATGGTTTAAGACACGAGAAGAAAGAGAAGAAGAAGAATTACATTTCAAGTAACTGCTGAACTCAAGAATTTTGACAGAATGTTTTACTTGCCAGCCTTTAGCGCGAATTTGTAAAAGAAAAAAAAAGAAAAAAAAAAAAAAAAGTATTCGCAAGCTACTTCTACATAATGCGCCATGGTCTAAAATAGCTGGTGGAATATTTAGCTCCACAACAGTTACTTTGCTGCGAGATTAAATATTTAGGACGAATACTTCTACACCTAACCATGCACGAATTCTAGAACCCGGGCGAATTTTGTGCGTAGAATCAGAAGTTGTACTTTATTCCTACTCTTTATTATATTTCTCTCCAAGTTCTGCCTTCTCACTGGGGGAAAACTCGCACTTATAATCACGTTTCTACTCCATGTCATTTCCAGGTGACTCAGTCGTTTCGTCCGGGACTGATATTCGGCAGGTCGACCTCTCTGACCCACGGATTTTTCGGTGGTTTTCCCGGGTAAATGGGCGAATGCTCGAGAGAATTCTTCATTCCGCAAACGTCCTGTCCCTTTATTTCATCCCATCAGGGTTGTAAGTATCGAAGAGGACTGCGGCAGAGGCGCCATTTCATGTAGGTGACTGCGCTCTTAAAAATCAGCTCTCGGCGGCGTGGCGGGCTCCTAGCGCTCCCCGCGTCGATAAGAAGAGTTTGTGATTTGTTAGGGATCCTCCGTGACGGTTCTCTCCCTGTCCAGATGTCGGCCACCCTCTGAAATTACATTCATTTCATTCGTCCTCCAGGGGTCTGACGAATAATAAGTCCATGGCTGCATTGTGAAATACCCCTCCTTAACGTACACACACACACACAAACACACACACACACACACTCAAATACACACATTTCATCTAATTTCGATTACGTTTTATATTACCTTGCCTACTTCATTACGTGCCACTTATCTAGGTATTTCAATATGGCGACTGGAGTTCACCCAAAAATGACTAAGTGGAATAGCTCAGGCGCTTTTCGTCTGTCACCCACATTCAGGAAATCGCGAGTTTGATTACCGTGGCCGACCTCCTGATTCTTTGGATTTTTCAGTGTTCACTGGATCGCCAGGTGAAAGTTGGACATGTTTCATTACATCCCCAAAATTTTCCGGTCCACCATTGCCTGTACCCATAATTTCGTAACCATCTCTTTCAGGGTTGAAGGACCAAGCGACGTGCTCTGCGGTTTGGCATTGGCGTCTCGTCAAGACCACACGATCGGGATCCACCTTTGGATTTGGCGCTCCTTCTGGGGATCCGCCGGGAAGCTCGGGGCTCGTGAGCATGACCCGGGCGGCGTCGAAGGCGTTCCAACTGTAGTCATTAGGGACCTTGTCCATGCTTGCGTCCGTCATCATTCGGACCTGGTTGACGTTCAGGTCTCCTCCCTCATCTCTCCCTCTTAGGTAAGGGCCGCTAGAGCCTACGTCCGGTTCTCTGCTCCAGTGTCTTGGGGACCCCATCCAAGTGTAATCATAATCCTAAACGTACCCGAAATATACGTTCTTGGATGACTTTTTCTTTGATTTCTTCACGGCTGTTGTATAATGGAACAAAACATCTCGCACTTTCGCAACAATATCTAAGAGTTGCAGCCAACTCTAAGTCATTAAATTACACTTTCTGCCCTTTCTGCACACTAGAATATTTTTAATTCTCGAATTAAAAATCTTTGACTTAGGTTTTCTTAGAAACAGTGAAAGAATAAGGGTGCTAATGATACCTAATTTAGAACAGAAAGAGATGTCATCAAGAGATACGTCTTTAATTAACCAAGTATATCAGAACATAAGCACAACGCAATCAAAATTTTCGAAAAAAGAAACAAAATCTGGAATACAGGCGTAGAAAATACTCTCGATATAATGATATATGTAGAATAAAATTTGCATAGCTCTAATAGAGAAATGGCAGTGAATACAGTGTCAGTTATGCACTGTATGGAATATGAAAAAAAAATGTGATGTGTTCCATTCACATGACTTTCTCTACATCTGTCCAACAAATTATTGTTAAAAAGCTTATACTTTTATTTACTTCATTCTAATCGAGAAATAATTAGCAGAACTAGCCTTATTTCTTGCTTCCTTGTAATTAGAAGCGAAATAAGGAAGTAGCATAGGTTAAAGTGATAGTCAAAAGCTGGTTGCTATTCGACTGAAGTTCCGTTGTTTGTATGGACAGGAGTTGACAAATTCCTGTATGAGGAAGGTATAAGTTTTTCAGAGCTGAAACAAAAAACAAGGAATATTTTAAAAATGATCAACTCCATGAAAAAAATCTGATGTGTACCATTCACATGACTTTCTCCATATTCCTGCAACAAATAATTCTCAAAAAGCTTATATTTCTATTTACTTTATGCTAATCAGAAAAAAAATAGCAGAAATAGTCTAATTACCCGCTTCCTTGTAAGTAGAAGCGAAATAAGGGACAACCAAAGGTTAAAGTGATAGTCAAAAGCTAGTTACTATGTCAGTGAAGTTCCTTTGTTTATATGGATAGGAGTTGACAAGTTCCTGTATGAGAAAAGTATACGTTTTTCATAGCAGAAACCAAAAATAAGAAATGTCACAAAAACGACGAACTCCACGAAAAAAATGTATATAACATAAATCGTGTGTTTTAATGTGCTCTACATTTTTTGTGTAGTAAGTTTTTGTCCATCTCTTACAGTTTAGCAGTTATTCAAAATTTAGTAAAATTCATCCAGAATAAACTACTCTTCAGAGGCTATTCCCAGAAAATTCAAAATATACATTTTATTTGTTAGGTAAATATGTTTAATATACGAAATTTTAATCAAAATCGTTAGCCATTTTTGAGAAAATCAAAATTTTCGAAAAAAGTTCCATGTAAAGGGTAGTTTGGGGTGGGGGGATTTTTCTCAAAATCTTCGTGTCGCATCCCTGGAAGGTACTAAACTTAAATACCAAGTTTGGTATTTTACCGACTTTTCGTTTTTGAGTTATCGTGTTCACAGACACACGGACACACGGACACACGACACACACACACACACACACACACACACACACACACACACACACGCGGACCTTTTTGTGAAAATGCTTTTTTTGGATATTAGGGACCCTAAAACATATATTTCCGGTAAAATCTCGGTATCCAATTTTTGGGTGGAGTGCAATACTTTCTCTATACATTATGTACATAGTGCGTATGGAGAAAGTAAAAATGTATGCAACAAAAATTGTGTGATTTTAACTCGCTCTACATTTTTTGCATGGTAAGTTTTCGTCCATCTCTTACTGTATAACAGTTATGCAAAATATCGTAAAATTGATCCAGAATAAAGTCACAGCTATTCCCAGAAAATTGAAGATATACATTTTATTTGTCAGGTAAATATATCTAATATACGGTATTATAATTAATATACGATATCAAAATTCTTAGAGCCATTTTTGAGAAAATCAAAATTTTCCATGTAAAGGATAGTTGGGGGTGGGGGGATCTTCTTAAAAATGTTGTTTCGCATCCTTCAAAGGTACCAAACTTAAATGCCCAGTTTGGTATTTAACGGTTTTTTCGTTTTTGAGCTATGCTATCCAAAGGCACACACACGCGGACCTTTTTACAAGAATGCTTTTTTTTTTATTCAGGGGGACTCAAAACATGTATTTCCGGTGAAATCTCGGTATCGAATTTTTGGATGGAATGCAATACCTTCTCTATACACTATGTACATAGTACGTGTAGAGAAAGTAATAGCTGAATGAGTAAAATGTATATGTGTTGTAAACTTTGATTGAGATTCGGAAGATGTTAGATGGTGATTAGTATTAAAATAAAATGCAATTTTAAAAATAAATTTTATTGCAACACACTTACATATGTGTACCAAAGGGCAAACTATTTTTAACACTTTCATAGTGTATGATTTATAATAGCTATTGTATGATGTAAAATAGCATTTGTAAAGTAATATAAAATTAAAACTTAGAAGCTAAAAGTAACATTCCATATCTTATACACTACATACACTACGAGGATAACAAGCTAAGAGCTCCTGGTGATAATCGAGAACTTAACTCATATATGAGTGTTTATAATGAAAATGCTCTTGCTTCAAAAAGTTAACATTCGGGTTTTCTTCAGTAGCGACTGTTTCCCAACAGCTCAGATATTGCATTGCTCTGTTCCATGCTGTTTCTCTGTTTATAAAGAAGAGCTGTAAACTCGAAGGGTTTTATGGTCTTCATCATTATGCACGGATGTCAAATAAAACAACTGATGTATTACACAGCTTCCTCTACACACTCTTCTACAAACTGTCTTACAAAAATGTTATTCTTGTTAATCCAGGTAAAATTTTAAATTGCATTTACACATTTCATTGTACGATAGATTAATAATAGACAATTTTTACTTTCTCTATAGGCACTATGTACATAGTGTATAGAGAAGGTATTGCCTCCATCAAAAAATTCGATACCGAGATTTCACCGGAACTATATGTTTTAGGGTCCCCTGTATCCAAAAAAAGTATTTTCAGAAAAAGGTCCGTGTGTGTCCGTGTGTCTGTGAACACGATAACTCAAAAACGAAAAGTCGGTAAAATACCAAACTTGGTATTTAAGTTTTGTATCTTCCAGGGATGCGACACGAAGCTTTTGAGAAAAATCCCCCACCCCCAACTACCCTACACATGGAACTTTTTTCGAAAATTTTGATTTTCTCAATAATGGCTCTAACGATTTTGATTAAAAGTTCGTATATTAAAGATATTTACCTGACAAATAAAATGTTTATTTTGAATTTTCTGGGAATAGCCTCTGAAGAGTAGTGTATTCTGGATGAATTTTACTAAATTTTTAATAACTGCTAAACCGTAAGAGATGGACAAAAACTTACTACACAAAAAATGTAGAGCACGATAAAACACACAATTTATGCGATATACACTTTTTCGTGGAGTTCGTCGTTTTTGTGACATTCCTTATTTTTGGTTTCTGCTATGAAAATCTTATACATTTTTCATACAGGAATTTGTCAACTGCTGCCCATACAAACAAAGGAACTTCAGTGACATAGCAACCAGGTTTCGATTATCACTTTAACCTATGGTACTCCCTTATTTCACCTCTACTTACAAGGAAGCAAGTAATATGGCTATTTCTGCTAGTTTTTTACTGATTAGCATGAAGTAAATAGAAGTATAAGCTTTTTAAGAATAATTTGTTGCAGGGATATAGAGAAAGTCATGTGAATGGTACACATCAGATTTTTAAAGAGTGTGTACTACGTGATAGCTTTGAAATTTCGTACTGTTTATACAAACACGAGCAAAATCGAATAACGATTTCTTATTGATAAGTATTCTAAAATTAAGAAAAATAACGGAGAATATACCGAATATAGATACGCCCACAACATTTTATTTACACACATTGTGTGCTTTAATATTAACTACTTTTTGTGCAATTATATTTCCTCAATCTCATACATTTTACCAGCTATATAAAATTCTTACAGCAAGAAGAATACTTCACTAGCTATTACCAGAAAAGACAAGCTATGCAATTCATTTGTGATGAAATTATATTTAAAATATGGCATTTAAATTAAACTCGTTGAGGCCTATTTAAGCAAATCTAAAAAGAAATTATTCCATATAATTAGGAGAGGAGGATTTTTTTAGATCTTCATCCCACATCATTTAAATATGTCAAATTTAAATAAGTTTGAGACTTGACTTACTTTTCGTTTTTAAGTTATGCCGCTCACAGACACATACCCAGTCAGGCAATATACCTTTTCCTAGAAATACTTTTTTCTACCCCGACCCCTTTCTTTTGATTTAGGAAGTCTGAAAACTTGCATTTCCGGTGAAATATTTCTATTGAATTCTTCTTCAGGAAGGTTGCAGGAACGAAAGTAGAAATTAAGGGTACGGGGTACTATGAAAGGTCAATTTTCGTTTTTGACATAGTTAAATTCTCTGAAGCTTTCTGATTCGAAAATTATATATTTTTAATGTGATGCGTCCTTTTTTAGCATTTAAATGTCATTTTAAACATGGTGCGCAATCTGCCACATCCCCTTTTCTGCATTTTCAATCTGTTTTCTATTTAAGATGATAGAACTTGAGGGAAATTTTCATGCTGAACGAGCTGCCCAAAAATCTCTAAAGGAAGCCAGACTAATAGGAGCAATGCTGAGAATCAGACAGAGTCCGGAATAAACATTCATATGATTATGTCCCTGGAATGTAATGAAGTAGATTAGCATTGCAAATTTGAAGTTCAATTTTCTCGATATTACATTTTCTGATACACATGTACCTTTTACTCAGGAACTTTTGGATTTTTAATGCTGGAATGTTTAAATTTTCTACACCTATCTAACATACCTATCTTTTTTTCCAAAAATGTGGTATTTTTACTTTCTCTATACGTGCTATGTACATAGTGTATAGAGAAGATATTGTAATGCACCCAAAAACTCGATACCGAGATTTCACCGGAAATACATGTTTTGAGACCTCCTGAATCCAAAAAAAAAAAAGCATTTTTAGAAAAATGACCGTGTGTGTGTGTCTGTCTGACTGTGTGTCTATGTGTGTCTGTGTATATATGTGTGTCCGTGTGTATGTATGTGTGTCTGTGGGCAGCATAGCTCAAAAACGGAAAGTCCGTTAAAAACCAAACTTGGTATTTAGGTTTGGTATCTCCCAAGGATGCGACACGGGGATTTTCAAGAAAATTTCCCCACTCCCAACTACCCTTTACTGGAAATTTTTTTGAAACATTTTATTTTCTAAAAAATGGCACCTACGATTTTGATTAAAATATCGTATATTAAAGATATTTACTGGACAAATAAAGTATATATCTTGAATTTTCTGGGAATAGGCTTTAAAGATTACTTTATTCTGGATGAATTTTGCATAACTATTAAACCGTAAAAGATGGATAAAAACTTAACACACAAAAAATGTAGAGCATGTTAAAACACACAATTTATGTTACATACATTTTTTTCGTGGAGTTGGTCGTTTTTGAGATATTCCTTTTTCTTGGTTTCAGCTTTGAAAAACTTATACTTTTCTCATACAGGAATTTGTCAACTCCTGTCCATACAAACAAAGGAACATCAGTCACACAGCAACCAGCTTTGGCCTTCACTTTAACCTAAGATACTCCCTTATTTCGCTTATACTAACAAGTAAGGAAGTAATAAGACTATTTCTGCTAATTCTTCTCGATTAGCATGAAATAAATAATAGAATAAGCTTATTAACAACAATTTGTTACAGAGATACAGAGAAAGTCATGTGAATGGAACATATCAGTTTTTTTAAAATAATTATCTTGAGCCATATAGTTCTGATTCTGGCAATTAGAGTATATAAGTACAATCAGAACATGTGTAAAAATCTGATGTTTTACTTACTTCATCTCTGCAACACATTTTTGTTAAAAAGCTTATGCTTCTATTTACTGCATGCTAAGTGAGAAAAAATTAGCAGAAATAGACTTATTACTTGCTTCCTTGTAAGTAGAACTGAAAAAAGGAGTACCATAGATTAAAGTGATAGTCAAAACCTGGTTGCTATATGACTGAAGTTCCTTTGTTTGCATGGATAGGAGTTAACAAAGTCCTGTATGAGAAAAAAATAAGTTTTTGAATCTTACCAGTTACACGAAATTCCGTAAAATTCATCCAGAATAAAGTAGTCTTCAGGGGCTATTCCCAGAAAATTCAAGATATACATATTATTTGTCAGATATATATCTTTAATATACGATATTTCAATCAAAATCGTTAGAGCCATTTTTTAGAAAAACAAAATTTTCGAAAATTCTTCCATGTGAAGGGTAGTTGGGGGTTTTTGAGCTATGCTGCCCACAGACACACACACTTACACACAGAGAGACATACAAACGGACTTTTTTCTAAAAATGCTTTTCTTGGAATCAGGTTGTCGCAAAACATGTATTTCTGGTGAAATCTCGTTTTCGAATTTTTGGTGCAATGGAATTACCTTCTCTATACACTACGCACATAGTACGTATAGAGAAAGAAAAAACTGAACATTTTCTGCTTTAAAAGGTTTCTGAATAGACACATGAAGTCACCCATATTTTTTCATGTACATTTTCTTTTTTTTTCCCCCCTCCAACATTATATTTTTTAAAAATAAAGTTTTGCAGATAAAAGCATAAACTTTTCACCAGGAGAAATGCAGACTGTTATTGTACATGCCACAATATTTTCATGAAAATTCATCAAGTACTTCCTGATATGTAAGGGGTTAATTTTGACAAATTGTTGAAACCAAACTACTTTGTACCCTTAACCCACTCTGTTATGGTGTGTTTAGTTTGCCTATAATCCAAGGAGTTCCTATTCTGTTAGTAGATAGTGCGTTGCCGTAAAGTCCGGCTACACGTGAGGCACAAAGTTAAGAGGTGAGAAGAGGGGAATGACACTTAGTGACACTAAAGGGCTCTACTAACTAGAGCTAACTAAATAGTGTTATAGCCGAAAATTACCTTGTGAGTACATTCTGTATGCTTAAGAACATTTTAGACAGAAGTTAGTTTACTAATTGAACATTCTCTGTGTTCTATGATATTTTTCAGGATGCGGGAAAATCTACAGGCATCGTGACAACTTCCCGTATCACACATGCATCCCCGGCTGGAACGTATGCTCACGTGGCGGAGCGGGAGTGGGAATGTGACAGCGATATCATCGATTCCAAAGAGGATCCCGAAAAGTGTGACGACATCGCCGAGCAATTGATTCTTAGAGATCCAGGTAGAAATATTAAGGTGAGAAGAGAATACATCATGAGAGTGTAAAACGTCGACATATTTGCAAGTACCTCTGACAATTTCAGTGCTTGAAAACAGTTAATTAACACTTTGGCAGCTTCTGAAAACTGTCACACCGTAAAATCCGAATGCAATCCTAGTATTAAAAACTTAAGTATTCATTCAAAATCTTCTCGGGCTTCTAGCCAGGTAAAAACTTGGCTTGACACCAACGTTTCGAAGAAGTGAACTGATCAGTTCACCCTGAAGACGAGGAAGATGCACTTCTTCGAAACGTTGGTGTCAAGCCAAGTTTTTACCTGGCTAGAAGCCCGAGAAGATTTTGAATTAACACGTCGCCAGGAAAGCTTTAGTTCTTATTTTAAGTATTCATTTTGCCTAAATCAAAGAAAGTTTTGCACTGGTTAAAAAAAATCTTATGTGTTCCATTCACAAGACTTTCTCTACATCTGTGCAACAAATTATTGTTAAAAAACTTATGTTTATTTTTACTTCACGCTAATCGAGAAAAAATTACTAAAAATAGTCTTATTACTTGCTTCCATGCAAGTAGAAGGGAAATAGGGAAGTAGCATAGGTTGAAATATTAGTCAAAAGCGGATTGCTATGTGACTGAAGTTCCTTTGTTTCTATGGACAGAAGTTGACAAATTCTCATAAGAGAAAAGTATAAGTTTTTTAAAACTTAAACCAATAGGAAGGAATATCTCAAAAACGATCTACACCACGAAAAAAAATATATACATAAATTGTGTGTTTTAAAGAACTCTAAATTTTCTCTTATACAAAATTCACATACACACAGACACATGGACCTTTTTCCAAACATGCTTTTTTTTGGATTCAGGGGGAAGTATTCCCGGTGAAATCTCGATATCGAATTTTTGGGTGCATTATAATACCTTCTCTATACACTATGTATATAGTAAGTAAAAATATTTTTTTACCCAGGGGACCTCAAAACATATTTTTTCCGGTGAAATCACAGCCCAGAACTTTTGGTTCTCTACAACTATACACATAGTACTTGTAGAGAAATAAACCAATTTTACAAAGAACCTGTCACACAGAAACTATGTCTGATGGAATAATTTTAATTGTAGATCTGAACTCAGTATCTATGGGAAAAAATGTCAGAAGCAGCATTCGCTTTTTTTTTTTAAAAAAAAAAAGAAATCATGTTGAAGTATTATGAAAACAGAAGTATCCTTTTAAAAAGATAGTGTTATTTTTATCGGTAGGCGATAGATGCAGTCCAGACCAATAGTAACGCCTTCATAGTAGTATATAGTTAAGAGTTAATCGCTGTTCATTTGTTTTATCACCGTTATCCCAATACAACTGCAATAGAATGAATAGAATTTTTTTACACGTTCGTATTCGTCGTTTAGGATAATTACAAAACTATTTCTTCTCACGGCTTCAAAATAGGAGTACTAAACATAGGTATGAATCAATTCCTTGCAGGTAATCATGGGAGGTGGACGTCGGGAGTTCCGTTCCAAGAACTTCAAAGATGAGGAAGGGCATAGGGGCAAGAGGACTGATGGAGTCGATTTGATAGATACCTGGTTGAAGGACAAGTTCGCCAGAAACGTCAACTATTCCTATGTATGGAACAAGTATGGCTTACAATCAGTGAATCCTGCTTCAACAGAGTATCTCCTCGGTAAGCCACTTAGTTATATACCCCAAAAAATCTGTGTTCCATTCAGGTGACTTTCTCTAAATCTCTACAACAAATTAGTGTTAAAAAGCTTATGCTTCTATTTAATTCATGCTAATCGAGAAAAAAGTAGCAGAAATAGTCTTATTACTTGCTTCCTTGTAAGTAGAAGCGAAATAATAGTGTACCATAGATTAAAGTGATAGTGAAAAGCTGGTTGCTATGTGACTGAAGTTCCTTTGTTTGTATGGACAGGAGTTGACAAATTCCTGTATGAGAAAAGTATGCTTTTTTTAAAGCTGAAAGCAATAACAAAAAATATATATGTCATAAATTGTGTGCTTTATCGTGATCTAAATGTTTTTGTAATAAGTTTTTGTCTATCTCTTACGGTTTCCCAGTTACGTAAAATTCAATAAAAATTATATAGCATAATGAAGTCTTTAGAGGCTATTCCCATAAAATTCAAGATATACATTTTATTGGTCATGTAAATATATTGGGTATAAAAGATTTTACTAAAAATCGTTAGAGCCATTTTTGAGAAAATCAAAATTTTCGAAATTTTTCCATATAGAGGGTAGTTTAGGATGGGGGGATTTTTTTGAAAATCTTCTTATCGCATCCATGGAAAATACCAAATTTAAATACCAATTTCGGTATTTAACGGTCTTTTCGTTTTTGAGCTATGCTATCCACAGGCACACACATACACGGACCTCTTTCCAAAAATGCTTTTTGGATTCAGGGGGATACAAAGCATGTATTTCCGGCGAAATTTCGGTATATAATTTTTGGGTGGAATGCAATACCTTATCTATACACTATGCATACACTAGTGCATAGATTTCAGTGGAAATGCACGTTTTAGGGTCCCCTGTATCCAAAAACAGTATTTTCTGAAAAAGGTCCGTATGTGTGTGTCCGTGTGCATGTGAACACCATAACTCAAAAACGATAATTCGGTAAAATACCAAACTTGGTACATATTTAAGTATTATCCAGGGGTGCGACACGAAGATCTTGAGAAAAATACCACCTACACCAAACCACACTTTAAATGAAAAAAAAAATTAGAAAATTTTAATTTTTCAAAAATGGCTCTAAAGCTTTTGATGAAAATATCATTTATTAAAGATATTTACCTCATAAATAAAATGTATATCTGAGCTATTTAATTTTGGGTGAATTTTACAGAATTTTGCATAGCTGCTAAACCGTAAGAGATGGACAAGAACTTGCCGCACAAAAAATATAGAGCACGTTAAAACATACAATTTATGTTATACATATTTTTTCGTGGAAGTGATAATTTTTTTAGATATTCCTTGTTTTGGTTTCAGCTTTAAAAACATACTTTTCTCACACAGCAATTTGTTAACTCCAGTCCATACAAACAAAGGAACTTTAGCCACATAGCAACCAGCTTTTGACTATCATTTTAACCTTCTACTCCTTTATTTCTCTTCTACTTAAAGTAGCAATTAATAAGATTATTTCTACTAATCTTTTCTGCAAAAGCATGAAGTAGACAGAAGCATAAACTTTTTAACAATAATTTAATGCAGATATGTAGAGAAAGTCATAGGAATTGGAACATGTCAGATTCTTTTATATGTAGTTATATTGTTTTATCTCAGAAATGGAAAATGGCTATTTCAGAACGTTAAAATGTGTACGATTGTGCACAATGCTGAGGTAAGGGCTACCTGCACGTGTTATCTTCCATTCCACTCGAACTACACAACACAGTGGTTCATGTGCTTCTAACTTCATGGGTCTGGGATTCCTGCACCGAGGTGTAATAATTGTACAGGAATGCTTCAATGTGTATAACTATTAATTCAGAAATACTGGTTACTATATTGAAATGCATGGTGAGATATGCCACATTCACAATAAGATGCAAGCGCAAACTTAAGTAAGCGCAAGGGTTTGCACTCATGTTATTGAATGTAAGCATTCACATAGAAAACCACAAGACGCAACGCAATGCTATGCAACGCAAGAGTTTGCACACTCCCAACTTTATCCTTGCGTTGCATGCAAAGAGGAGTAATTCTGCTTCTTTTCTCTATGTATTGCCTATGAATTCAATAACAAACGATCGCACTGCAAGATTTTACAGGGCCTGCTTTACTCGAATGCTCTTCTATTTGGCCGTGCAAGGCGCACCATCTCTAATTTCCCTCAAGAGGTTATGACAGTCTCCTTACGAATCCTTCTTTGATTTAATGAATGTAACTACTCGTAATATCTGTATATACATTTCTTGGTTCTCATAAATTGAAGATGCAGAGAGATAACTCTTAGTTCATTAAATGTGTAGTAGCGTTGTCACTTTATGAAGTCTCTGTGCTTGTAATATTTTCAATAATTTTGAATGAGCAATTATTGTGACGCCATTGCCGCGAGCATCAGTTGTTAGTATGTAATTTTGTCCCATTTATTTGTAAAAGATTGAGTGAATTTTCTTATATGGTGTTGTTGGTTACGTTATTCAATTTGTAACTTGCGAAGCGCTTGGGAGATATTCGCATGTAACTTACAGATCTAGAAAGCCGTGCCAACTTCTTGCGTCGCGCTTACGATTGCATTGTGAATGGTATCTTATCTACCTGCGTCTGCGCTTGCATCTCATTCTGAATGTGGCTTAGTAAGAGTTGTTCTGAACAAGTGTGTGCAAATTTATTTGTTTTCTACAAACTATTAAAACGGATAACATTAATCAGTCAGGCCACGTTTACATTGAAACTTTACGTCGAGGTCCATTATCACAAAATGGTAGGACTTGTTTTGGGAAATCTATGGGAGCTCTAAGTTGCACCATCTCTCCAAATATCTATGAGCTTCAGTGCAACTTGTGATGAGAAAACAAAAATACTTTGGAAAACAGGTAACATCAGAAAATGTTTTGTTTTAATTGTCTTTCTTTCCTTTCTTACATTAGGGCTTTTCGCACATAATCATATGCCTTACCATTTGGAGCCGGAGTCCAAAGACAAACCTACTCTCCCAGAAATGACAGAGATGGCTATCAGGACCTTGCAGAAGGACCCAAATGGATTCTTCCTTTTCGTTGAAGGTAAGCTATTGATTGTCTGCAGTTTATAATAATAATAATAATAATAATAATAATAATAACAACAATAGTATATAGATATTTTAATTACCTTGGGGGGTTAGTTTGTGATGGGGGGACTTTCTTAAAAATCTTAGTGTCGCATCCTTGGAAGATCAATACCAAGTTTGGCATTTAACGGTCTTTTAGTTCTTCAGCTATGCCATCCACGGACACACACACACACACACACACACACACACACACTCACACATGGACCTTTTTAAAAAAAAATGTTTTTGGACTCAGAGGATCTCAAAACATATATTTCCGGTGAAATCTCAATATCAAATGTTTGGGTGGAATACAATACCTTCTCTGTACACTGTACATAGTACGAGTAGAGAAAGTAATTATGATGTAACGGAGAATTCACAGTTCCCCAGTGCATAAGCAATGAAGCTTCTACAATACTGTTCCACATTTAATGCTCGTTTTGTATCTGAGAGAATTTCACTACATTTTATAATTTAAAAATCTGATGTGTTACACTCACATGACTTTCTCTAGCTGTTCTACAAACTTCTTACATAAGATTCTTCTTCTTTCTGCAACATTCTAATCGCTATAATCATTAGGAGAATGTTCTTATTGCTTAGTTCCTTATAAGTAGGAAGAAAATAAGGGAATATTGTGATTGCAAATCGGTTCTTTGCTTGGCCAGGAGTAGAACAAAAGAAAAACGGACACTTACTGTCTGAGAAAAATACAAGTACTTCACAACTAAAACCAATAACAAGAAATGTCTCGGAAACGGTTACCTCCACAACAAAAATGTAGAGGACATATATTGCGTGTTTTGACGAGATCTACGTTTTCTGTGTTTTAAGATTTTGTTTATCTCTTACGGTTTAGCAGTTAAGCAAAATTCAGCAAAATTCATCCAGAATAAAGAGGTCTTCAGAGGCTGTTTCCAGAAAATTCAAGATATACATTTTATTTGAGATGTGAACATCTTTAATATATGAGATTTTAATCAAAACCGTTTCAGCCATTTTTGAGAAAATCAAAATTTTCGAAATTTGTTCCATGTAAAGGGTAGTTTGGGGTGGGGGATTTTCTTGAGAATCTTCGTGTTGCATCCTTGGAAGGTACTAAACCTTAATACTAAGTTTGGTATTTAATGATTTTTTTGTTTCTGAGCTATGCTGTCCATAGACACACACAGGCACACATGGACCTTTTTCTGTAAAAGCTTTTTTCTTCTTCTTCTTTTTATTCAGAAGGTCTAAAACACGTATTTCCGGTGAAATCTCGGTATCAAATTTTTGGGAGGAATACAATATGTCCTCTATACACTATGCACATACATGTACATGTATGTAGATAGTATGTGTAGAGAAAGTAAAAATGTTTATCTTAAGAGATAAACGAAAATAAGGGATCACAATGAATCAAAATATGACCTTAAATATAAGTGACCTATTTGTTACAGGTGCCAGGATCGATATGGGTCACCATTCTACAAAGGCTCACAAGGCCCTGGATGAAACGCTGGAGTTGCAAAAGGCTGTGGAGGTTGCGAGTAGAATGACGGACGAAAAGGATACTCTGATCGTTGTGACTGCCGATCATGCTCACACCATGTCGTTCAGCGGCTATCCCATCCGGGGAAACGACATTTACGGTATGTACAGAACATTAATGTTTTTCAGCCTGGCAGGGTCATTCTCATCGAAAATCAAACGTAGACGTAACGTAGACGCAGAAGCTTGCCGCCAATATATGTGTAGGCTCATTCACGATGGTTACATTGACGTAGTACGTTAACATAGAATCTTGCAAACGCCAAGCTTTTGCGTCAAAGTTAGCACATAACGTAGGAATTAACCACCAGAGCCACTGCTGGATATGCTATTAAAATGGCTTCGCTTGATGATTTTCTCTCATTTCTGCTTCGTTAATTCGTCTTTGATAATGAGGATGAATCCATCATCGTCTACGCCAAGACAACCGTTCTTTAAAATATAAAACACCAAGCAAATTGGCTACTCTAGTTTGCATGTGCACGAATGCTGCCACACTCTCGTCTCTGCCAGCCATTTTAGTTTGCTTTTCACTCGCAAGGCGCAGTTCACTTGTTTTAATTTCTAATTGGTTATAGCCTACGTTTACGTTTGTCATTAAGAATGCTCATGGCGCATTTAATTCTGCGTCTTTATTCTAAGTCTATGTGTCTACGGTTAATTTTCAATGTGAATGGCTCTTATTCATAAGACCTTCAGAATAAAACCTGACCGCTTGCACTGGTTTTTGCGTCAAATAGCACTATATGCTACAGCCGACTGTGACAGCAATCTGTTTCCGCTTCTCAAATCTGTACTTCAGCAAACGCGCACATGAACTATAGCACAATTAAATTTTTCCTCATAGTATATGCTGCAATGTCATACTTTTGCAGTTAAACATGCGTTGTACCGAGTAAATACATCCCTCTGACACAATTTGGCTCAGCCATGTGAGCCGCCCTCTGTGGTGTAGTGGTTACCATGCTAGCTTCATATACCCAAGATTGCGGGTTCAAACGATGGATTTTTTCGGGCATAAAAGTCCTTAGCTTGGCTTCCTTCGAAAGGGAAGTAAAGTCGTTGGTCCCGTGTCGTAGATTTATGGCACGCAAAAGAACCTCAAGCCTGATGAAAGCGGCAGTCTTTCACGCCCAGTATGGAATGGGACGCTGAGAACCACAGCAGTTAAAGAGCGTCCATAAATAAAACTTCATTTATATTTTCAGTCATGTGATGTTTCGTATTTTAATCCATATGGAATTATAATCTCATTGTGTGAAGGGCCGCGCCGTGGCCGAGTGGTTAGACCACTCTCCTCTCACCTAGATGACCCGGATTCGATCCCAAGCGACCGCACGTGAGATTTGCTTCATCTTCATTTCCATGTATTACCAGTGCTATCGCCTACGGTGCCACAAGTAGTAAAAAAAATAATCAACGTGTGAATGTCCAAGATTGCCACCAATTTTGACTAATTTTTCTTCTGAATTACTGTACGTCTTTTTTATTTATGTATTATTTCATATTATACATACTAATACATAAGAAATACGTTACATTAATCAATATGGTAATTGTAACTTGTACTTCAGAATACCTTAAGTGGATGTGTCGCCTTGTAATTTTTTTTTATTGGGGTGGGGGTGTAATTGTTGACTCGGTCCCAGTTCGACACCTAGAGTCTCTTTAGATGCGGAAGATCCAACGACAGAGGGGTCCATTGTTCCAATTCCGAGCGTTCTTCCCGGATAAAAATCTGGAAGTCCGATAATTGTGCCGTGTCTCCAACCAGCAGAATCCAATTGTATGTGGCAAATATGATTCAGGTCAGGGTATCCGACAGCTGCACCCCCCCCCAGGGAACAACGTGACAAGTCGATTCTATTTAAAATAAAATGTACATAAAATACTAACTGACGCTAATGACTACACGAAGCGCGGGGTGTGGGGAATGGGGAATGAGCCAACAGTGTTTCTGACACTCTACATGACCGCTTCGCTTTGGTGCTTCGTGGCACAGGGGATCGTAGGTTCGAGTCCCGCCTTGGGCATAGGTGCTTATGTGTATTTGACAGAAAACGGAAATTTAGGGAAAAAGGAAACACAGAGGATTCAGAAAATAGAATGCAGCAACGGAGTCCCGACCAGACTCCGGATCTGTATTTTTACTTTCTCTATAAGAACTATGTACATAGTGTATAGAGAAGGTATTGTATTCCACCCAAAAATTCATTACCGAGATTTCACCGGAAATACATGTTTTGGGTCCCCCTGAATCCAAAAAAAGCATTTTTACAAAAAGGTCTGTGTATGTACGTGCGTGTGTGTCTATGTGTGTGTCGGTGGACAGCATAGCTCAAAAACCAAAAGTTCGTTAAAAACCAAAATTGATATTTAGGTTTGGTATCTTCTAAGGATGCGACACAAAGATTTTCAAGAAAATCCCCCACCCCCAACTACCCTTTACATGGAACTTTTTCGAAAATTTTGAGTTTCTAAAACATGGCTCTAACTATTTTGATTAAAATATCGTATATTACAGATATTTAACTGACAAATAAAATGTATATCTTGTATTTTCTGGTAATAGCCTCTGAAGACTACTTTATTCTGGATGAATTTTACGGAATTTTGTATATCTGCTAAACCGTAAGAGATGGATAAAAACTTACTACACAGAAAATGTAGAGCACATTAAAGCACACGAGTTATGTATGCTATACACGTTTTTTCGTGGAGGTGATCGTTTTTAAGGTATTCGTTCTTTTTGGTTTCAGCTTTGAAAAACATACTTTTCTCATACAGGAATTTGTCAACTCCTATCCTACAAACAAAGGAACTTCAGTCACATAGCAACCAGCTTTTTTCTATCAGTTTAACCTATGGTTTCCCTTATTTTGCTCCTACTTACAAGGTAGCAAGTAATAAAACTATTTGTGCTAATTTTTTCTTGGCTAACATGAAGTAAATAGAAGCATAAGCTTTTTAACAACAATTTGTTACACAGATTTAGAGAAAGTCATGTGAATGGAACACATCAGATTTTTTTTAGAAGAAATCGGATGTAATCCATTCATATGACTTTCTCTATATTTCTGCTACAAATTTTTGTTAAAAAGTTTATGCTTCTATTTACTTCATACTAAGAAACAATTAGCAGAAATAGTCTTATTACTTGCTTCCCTATAAGTAGGAGGGAAATAAGGGAGTAACATAGGTTAAAGTGAAGAAAAAAATGGTTGCTATGTGACTGAAGTTCCTTTGTTTGTATGGACAGGAGTTGACAAATTCCTGCATGAGAAAAGTATAAGCTTTTTAAGGCTGAAACAAAAAACAACCAATATCTAAATAACGATCAACTCCACGAAAAAAATGTATATAACATAAATTGTGTGTTTTAATGTGCTCTAAACTTTTTGTGTGGTAAGTTTTTGTCTGTCTCTTACAGTTTTCCAGTTACACAAAATTCCATAAAATTCATTCAGAATAAAATAGTCTTTAGAGGCTTTTCCCATAAAATTCAAGATATACATTTTATTTGTCAGGTAAATATCTGTAATATACGATATATTAATTAAAATAGTTAGAGCCATGTTTTAGAAAATCCAAATTTTCGAATATTTTTCCATGTGAAGGGTAGTTGGGGGTGAGGGGATTTTCTTGAAATTCTTCTTGTCGCATCCGTGGAAGTTACTGAACTTAAATACCAACTTTGATATTTAACGGTCTTTTCGTTTTTAAGCTATGCTGCCCACAGGCACACAGACACACATACGTACTTTTTCTAAAAATGCTTTTTTTGGATTCAGGTGGTCTCAAAACATGTATTTCCGGTGAAATCTCGGCATCTAATTTTTTGTTACAATGCAATATCTTCTCTATATAATATGTACATAGTACGTATAGAGAAAGTAAAAAAGAACATGGTGAGAGAGGTCAGGTTTTATGGCGAGACCCTGCAGAATACACTTAATACTGAGTTTGACATGTTGCAGGTCTTGCGGGAGTCTCCGGAGTGGACAAGTTGCCCTATTCTACATTGAGTTACGCTAATGGTCCTGGCTACAAGCATCCCAAGGCTGACGGATCCCGCTATGATCTCTCCAGCGACAACATGCGTGAGTGTCACCTGCAAATGTTTTCAGCGTCACTTGCTTGTAATATTCCACATCTAGAGAGTAGATCGGTCAGGTCTCTCACCACCTAATCACGTGAAATACCAGGTTTTGGCCCACAGGGATGGATATTCCCGTCTCATATG
This sequence comes from Hymenopus coronatus, assembly GCA_030762935.1. Lineage (NCBI taxonomy): Eukaryota > Metazoa > Arthropoda > Insecta > Mantodea > Hymenopodidae > Hymenopus > Hymenopus coronatus. The sequence goes on from CM060897.1 coordinate 101,564,380, forward strand.
ACTAATGTTTTACTTTCTCTATGCGCACTATGTACATAGTGTATAGAGAAGGTATTGCACTCCACCCAAAAATTCGATACCGAGATTTCACCGGAAATATATGTTTTTGGGTCCCCTTTAACTAAAAACAAACATTTTTGGAAAAAGGTCCGCGTGTGTGTGTGTGTCCGTGTGTCTGTGAACACGATAACTCAAAAACGAAAAGTCTGTAAAATACCAAACTTGGTATTTAAGTTTAGTATCTTCCAGGAATGCGACACCAGGCTTTTGAGATAATTCCCTCCGCCCCAAACTATCCTTTACATGGAACTTTTTTCGAAAATTTTGATTTTTTAAAAATGGCTTTAACGATTTCGATTAAAATATCGTATATTAAAGATATTTACCTGACAAATAAAATTTATATTTCGAATTTTCTGGGAATAGCTTCTGAAGACTACTTTATTCTGGGTCAATTTTACGGAATTTTGCATAACTTCTAAACCGTAAGAGATGGAGAAAAATTTACCGCACAACAAATGTAGAGCACTTTAAAACACACAATTTATGTTATAGACATTTTTTTCGTGGAGGTGATTGTTTTTGAGATTATCCTTGTTTTTGGTTTCAGCTATAAAAACTAATGCTTTTCTCGTACAGGACTTTGTGAAATCGTGTTCCATACAAACAAAGGAACTTCCGTCACATAGCAACCAGCCTTTGACTGTCACTTTAGCTTATAATACTTCCTTATTTCGCTTCTACTTACAAGGAATCAAGTAATAAGTCTATTTCTGCTAATTTTTTCTCGATTAGCAGGAAGTAAATAGAAGCATTAGCTTTTTAAAAATAAGCTGTTGCAGAGATATGGAGAAACTCATATGAATGTAACACATCAGAGTTTTACTTTCTCTACACTACTATGGCATAATGCATAGAAAGAGTATTACATTCCACCCATACATTCGATACCGAGATTTCACCGGAAATAGACGCTTTAAGGTCCGCAGTATCAAAAAAAAAAAAAAAAAAAAAAAAAAAAAAAAAAAAAAAAAACTAGAAAAAGGTCCGTGTGTGTCCGTGTACCTGTGAACACTAAACTGAAAATTCGGTAAAATACTAAACTTGGAATATAAGTTGAGTATCTTCCAAGGATGATTTGAGGAAAGTCAAAGGTTTTGGGGAAATTCCCCCCACCCCAGTGCTCCAACAATTTTGACAAAAATACCGTATATCAAAGATATTTACACAACAAATAAAATGTATATATTGAGTTTTCTGGGAATAGCCTCTGAAGGCTCTTTATTCGGGATCAATTATGATGGATTTTGCATAATTAGTAAATCGTAAGAGATAGAGAAAAACTTACTACGCAAAATATGTAGACCTCGTTGAAGCACACAATTTACATCACATATATTTTTTCGTGGAGTTGACCATCTTTGAGATATTCCTTTTCATTAGTTACAGTTTTAAAACACGAAAGTTTTCACATTCGGGAATTTGTCAACTCCTGGCAAGGCAAAGAAATGGGTTTCATCTACATGGCAACCAGTTTTTAAAAGATTGACTATCGTTTTAGCTTAGTGTATTTCATTATTTACCTTCTCCTTACAAGAAAGCACTTCTGCTTATGTTTTTCTCGAATTAGATAGAAGAATAGGCTCTTTAAAAATGTGTCATAGAGATGTAGTGAAAGTCATATGAATGGAACACATGAGCTTTTTACTTTCTCTGCACGTACTTGTACATAGTGTATAGAGAAGGTATTGCATTCCACCCATAGATTCGATAGCGAGATTTCATCGGAAATGCACGTTTTAGAGCCATTATTGAAAACATCTAAATTTTCTAAATTTTTTACATGTAAAAGTTAGTTTAGGATAAGGGGATTTTCTCAAAATCTTCGTTTCGCATCCCTGGAAAATACTAAACTTAAATACCAAGTTTGGTATTTTACCAACATTTTGTTTTTGAGTTATTGTGTTCACAGACACACGGACACACATACACAAGGACCCTTAATCTAAAAATGCTTTTTTGGATACAGGGGACGTATATTACAATATATTTTAACGAAATATACATGCTTTTGCTTAGTAAGTTTGTCTATCTCTCACGGTTTACTGGTTATGCAAAATTCACCCAAATTCATCCAGTATAAAGAGGTGTTCAGATACTATTACCAGAAAATTCAATATACACATTTTATTTACCACGTAAATATCCTTAATATGCGATGTTTTAATTAAAATCGTCAGAGCCATTTTGAGAAAATCAACATTTTTTGAAGATATTTTCATGTAAAGGGTAGTTTGGGACGGGGGAATTTTCATAAAAACCATTGCATCCTTGAGAGATATTAAAGTTAAGAACCAAGTTTGGAATTATACCGACTTTTCATTATAGAGCTATATTGCCCATAGACACACACACATACACATACACACACTCGACTGACCTTTTCTAAAAATGTTGTGTGTTCCATTCAAATGACTTTCTCTACATCTCTATAAAAAATTATTATTAATAAGTTTATTCTTCTATTTACGTCATACTAATCTAGACAAACATTTTCAGGCTGCCTCCGTGGTCAAGTGGTCAGCCGGGGGTCCCGGGTTCGATTCCCGGCTGGGGCGGGGAATTTTTCTTTAGCCAGAGTTATTGCCTATCCCCAACAGAGTCTGGAAGTGGGGAGGGGGGAGCATTCCTGCTTCAAATTTATCGAGAGCTCGAATCTTGCTTAGGGTGAGTTACCCGGATAAGGTTTTTTCTCGGGTTCTTTTCCCTTATACTGAGAGGACGAATGTCGAGTAACTGGTGGCTTCATAGAACCTGGGCTCATTTGAACATCATTTCTCACATTTCATTCATCGTCCTACCACGTAAACGTTAAACTTAATGCCCCCCCGCCAAAATCGAACTATTAATAATCTCAGGAATGTCTTATCCCACATAAAGTTATTTGAAAGAAATTTTCTTTATTTTGCGTACTATATAAAACTTATTCGATATGAAGGATATTCGCAGAAAATCCAAGATGTAGATAAATTTTATTTGGCACAAAATAAACATTAATATCTTATGGTGTTTTCATCAAACTCTTTAGAGATATTTTTGAGAAAATCAACATTTTATGTAAATCCTCCATGTAACGTTAATATAATGTGGTATTTTAATCCAAATTATTAGAGACATGCTTTAGACAATCAAAATTTACAATAGTCCGCGCCGTGGCCGAGTAGTTAGACAAGTCGCCTCTCACCCAGTTTGGGATTTGTGGTTCTCCGGGTTACCCGGTTTCCCCCACCATCGCATTCCACCGGTGCTCCATCTTCATTCCATGTACCATCAGTGTCATCGTCTGCGGTGCTATATGAAGTAAATGCGGGCGTTAAACATGATCAAAAATAATAAATGTAGTTGTGTCTGGAACTTTCTTCAAAATGTTCATGGCGCATCTTTTAAAGGTACTATACTTGAACACCAAGTTTGGTATTTAACCTCAAAGTAGATCTATTAAAATATTACACTAAAGCGACGTCAGAGAACTAAAACAATCCCTAACCCAAAAATTCGATACCGAGATTTCACCAGAAACATATTTTTTTGAGGTTCCCTGCATCCAAAAAATAGCATTTTTAGAAAAAGGTCTGTGTGTGTCTGTCGACAGCATAGCTAAAAACTAAAAGAGCGTTAAATACAAAATTTGGTATTTAAGTTTGGTATCTTCCAAGAATGTGACACGAAGATATTCAAGAAACTCCCCCCGACCCAAACTACCCTTATGGAAACATCTTTGAAAATGTGATGTGTTCCTCAAAAATGGCTCTAACGATTTTGATTAAAATGCCCTATATTACAGCCACTTATATCACAAATAAAATGTAGGTATATCTTGAATTTTCTGGGAATAGCTTCTGAAGATCTGTTCATTCTGAGTGAATTTTGCTGAATTTTGCACAACTGGTAAACCGTAAGAGATACACAAAAACGTACTACACAAAGTTTGTAGGTCTCGTTAAAATACACACTTTATGTCATATACATTTTTTTCATTTTTTCATGGAGTTGAGCGTTTTCGGGATATTGTTTGCTCTTAGTTTCAGTTTTAAAATACTTCTTTTGAACTTGTCAACTCCTGGGCACGCAAACGGATTTGAATCCCATAGCAACCATATTTTAAAACATTTGATTGTCGGTTTAGTCTAGTGTATTCCCTTATTTCCTTCTACTTGTAAAAACTAAGTAATAAGACCTTTTTTATTCATTTATATAGCCCCCTTTAACATCTAAGGTCATACCGGGGGTTTTCCACTTGAAACAACTCGTTGTCTGTAGGTATATTTTACGTTAGTTTAAATCATTTAGTTTTTGCTCAAACACACACACATTCACACTCACAAACAAACTTCCAGACTCTGTGGGGGGGATAGGGAATAATTCTTGCTAAAGAAAAATTCCCCGCTCCAGCCGGGAATTGAGTCCGGGACCCCCGGTTGAGAAGTCAACTCGCTGACCACTCGACCACGGAGGCAGTCTGCAAAGGTTTGTCTCGATTAGTATGACGTAAATAGAAGAATAAACTTATTAATAATAATTTGATACAGAGATGTAGAGAAATCATTTGAATGGAACACATAAGATTTTTAGAAAGGGTTAGTAGAATGCCCGTATGGTGGGTGTGTGTGTGTGTGTGTGTGTGTGTGTGTGTGTGTCTATGGGCAATATAGCTCTGTAATGAAAAGTCGGTATAAATCCAAACTTGGTACTTAACTTTAATATCTCTCAAGGATGCGATGGTTTTTATGAAAATTCCGCATGTCCCAAACTACCCTTTACATGAAAATATCTTCGAAAATATTCATTTTCTCAAAATGGCTCTGACGATTTTAATTAAAACATCGTATATTAAGGATATTTACGTGGTAAATAAAATGTATATATTGAATTTTCTGGTAATAGTCTCTGAACACCTCTTTATACTGGATGAATTTGGGTGAATTTTGCATAACCAGTAAACCGTGAGAGATAGACAAACTTACTAAACAAAAGCATGTATATTTCGTTAAAATTATTGTAATATACTTTTTTTTTTTTTTTTTTTTTTTTTTTTTTTTTTTTTTTTTTTTACAGCTGACCGTTTCTAAGATTCTTTAAATGCTTAAATTTTTCTCATACGGGAATTTGTAAACTCCTGGCAATACAAACAAAGGAATTTCAATCTCTATGCAACACCTTTTAAAATATTTTTCTATCGCTTTAACCTAGTGTATTCCCTTATTTCCCTTTTACTTACGAGGAGGCAATCAATAAGAAAGTCATGTGAATGGAACACATCATTTTTTTCGAATTATATTTAAGTCGTGTACAGAATACTGCTATCCATTTTTGTAATAACTATTAATACCAAATCATCTGCAAAAATCAGGGAGTCCAGTGTATTCTGTTGATATGAAAATAACCATTTCTCACCTGTTGCCATTCTTGAATAATTCTTTTCATGTATATTATGATCAGTAAGCGGAAGGGGCCATATACTTAGTTATCTTAATCCAGTATTTATATTGATCCTTTCTGTTTGTTTATTGTTTGAGCTGAAATCAGATATTATACATATTAAAACAATACTGTTGTAGAATATAATTATTGGCTAAAATTTCCAGTAATATGTTTCTATTACTCTGTCGAAGGCTTTTTCACCAGAAATGCATGTTTTGATGACACCTGAATAAAAAGTGCATGTTTAGAAAAACATCAGTGTGTGTATGTGTGTAAACGGCATAACTCAAAAACGGAAAGTTGGTTAAGTGCCAACATTAGTACTTAAGTACTTATGAGAATGTGAAACAAAGATGCCAGGAAACCCCTCCCCCCCCCAAACGATTCTTTGCATGGAGTATTTTTTATAATTTTAGATTTTCTCAAAAATCACTTCAATAATTTTGATTAAAATACCATATATTAAAAATATTGACATAGCAAATAAAATTTATATCTTGAATGTTCTGAGAATAGCCTCTGAAGCCCTCTTCATTCTGTATGACTTTTGGAAAACTGACAAACCATAAGTGATAGACAACATCTTAGTGCAAAAAAAAAAATAGATCTAATTAATACACACAATTTATGTCCGATATATTTTTGAACTAAATTTCAATGTCGATCACATAGTGACAACTTTTAAAAGATGTAACTATCACTTTAACCTTGTGTATTCCCTTACTTGTCTTCTACTTAAAAGGAACTAAATAAGGCGGTTTCTGCTGTTTATTTTGATTACCATGAAGAATATTTTGCTTTCTCTATACATGCTATGTACATAGTGTATAGAGAAGGTATTGTATTGCACCCAAAAATTTGATACCGAGATTTCACCGGAAATATATGTTTTGAGACCCCCTGATTCCTAAAAAAAACTTTTTTAGAAAAATGTCCGTGTCTAAGTGGGCAGCATAACTCAAAACGAAAGGACCGTTAAATATCAAACTTGGTATTTAAAAACAGTATCTTCCAAGGATGCGACAAGAACATTTTCAAGATAAACCCCCCCTCTACAAACTAGCCTTTACGTGAAAAAAAAAATTATAAAAAATGGCTCTAACGATTTTGATTAAAATCCCGCATATTACAGATATTTACATTCCAAATAAAATGTATATCTTAAATTTTCTAAAGACATGTTTATTCCGGATGAATTTTGCGGAATTTAGCATAAGTGCTAAACCGTCAGAGATAGACAAAATCTTACTATACAAAATATGTAGATCTCGTCAAAACACACAGTTTATGTCCTTTATATTTTTGTTATGGAGGTAACGGTTTCTGAGATATTCCTTGTTATTGGTTTCAATTGTACTTATACTTTTCTCAGACAAGAAGCGCCCGTATTTCTTTTGTTCTACTCCTGGTCAAGCAAAGAGGCGATTTTCAATGACAATCGCATAAATGACAGCTTCTAAAACATTTGACTGTCACTTTAGCATAGTGCATTCCTTTAGTTGGCCGCGCCGTGGCCGAGTGGTTAGGCAATTCGCCTCTTGCCTACACGGCCCGGATTCGATCCCAAGCGACCGCATGTGAGATTTGTGGTGGACAAAGCGGTGCAGGGGCGGGTTTTTTCCGGTTTTCCCCGCCATCACATTCCAGCGGTGCTCCAACTTCATTCCATGTATCACCAGTGTCATAGCCTGCGGTGCCTTGGTAGTAAAAGCGGGCGTTAAACGCTATCCCAAAAAAATCTTTTAGTTTTTTAATACTTATAGGGAACTAAGTAATAAGAACATTCTGCTAATATTTATCTTGATTAGCATGGCGTAGAAAGAAGAAGAATCTTTCATAAGAAATTAGTTTGTAGAGCAGTTAGAAAAAGTCATGCGAGTGGAATATATTAGATGTGTACATATTGGTATTATAAAAGATTTTGTCCACCTCTCTGCTTACATAAACGTTAAGAATAACTATATTCAAATATAGCCTTTAATGCGGTTTACTGTTATAATGTGTTACAGATGATTTAGAATATGAGTTCCCGGCCACGTCACCCCTCTCTAGCGAGACACATGGCGGCGATGACGTAGCAGTGTTTGCTCAAGGACCATGGTCCCATTTGTTGACTGGATCTTTTGAACAGAACCTTATTCCCCATGTGATGGCTTATGCATCTTGTGTAGGAACAGGACTTACCCACTGCACCAGATATGGCACTTCTACATTTCAAGTGGACAATATAAGGAGGATTTTATACAGCCCAATTTATGGATATGTTTGAGTGCATCAAGTGGCTTACAAGATGTGAAATAATAAATTTTGAACTCTCTGTGATAGTATAGATAAGCCAATGAGAAGACAATAACTTTGTATGGTTCCTTATTCAGCAGGTTGTCACAATCTGAAGTCATAGCATTTAGCAGTGCCCCCTTTTATTCATTAATAATTTTGTATTTTAAACTTAAAAGAATTGCAATAGTTAGGTAATATGGAAAAAGAAGAGAAAAGAAAAACTAAGCTTCTCAGCTAGGATGACCAGATGTCTGGATTACTCTGGACACACCTTGTTTTTCTTTATTAATTTGTGAGATCCAGCCAGCTTTTAAGAGGACTCGAAATGCCCTATCTTGCCAATGTTAAAGTTTGACCCATTATATCAGCAACTATTTGACATACTGAACTACATTTTTCAAGATACATTTAGCTATATCTTTACTGCTGATTGATGAAAGATTGAATATTTCTGTTCATTAGAAGCAAAGGTTTGATGTTTCAAAATAAAACTTTAGAATTTTATTGGAAAATTACGATTTTTGAAGTTTTAAAATATATATATATATTAACTTTTTCGTTAAAATAAAGCCTATTTAGATGCAAATGTGTGGTAAAAATTTCAGCGCTTAGACAATGTTTGTTTCCAATATAACATTTAAATAAAAATGTAACCTAGCTTTTCAAACACAACTTCAGAGTACTTTGAAACACTCTCATGAAGGAAATGTGAGTAGGATGCTAATGTTGTGAATAGCTAAAGCAAAACTTTCTGATCAAAGTATAAAAAGATCTCTTCTCTAACATTAATATTTACAAATTGATTAATGTTTTGCCAAGTGAGTGTACAAATGTTCTAAAAAAAACTACTACGCAGGATTGTTTTCAACGTATACTTTTAAACTATTTATAATTTGCGTACACCTATGAAAGTTATACGAAAATGAGTGAAGAATTCAAAATATCCATATGCAATTAAAACATGAAAATAGAAAAAAGTTTAGAAAATCTCATTTTGAATCCTGTTAAAGCCAAAATGTCAGGCTTTCTCCTTTCTTCAACAAAATGCATCAAATCTTGAAACATGCTATAAAGAATATATTCAAGATCAGCAATGTGGTAATATGAAAATGAGGAATTTTACTGTTCATAAAAAGAGCCATGTTGACTTAGTTTCTGAAAATTACCATAATCTCGCAATAGATTCTTATGTCCAGATCTAATGAAGTTTCCTGCTCTAGTTCTGTTACTTATCTGTTTCAATGAACATATTATTTGTTCTATTTTGTTATTAATGTACAATTGTTCTTAAAGTTTATGTTTGATCAGTGTTGCACAATTAAAGTTTTAAAGAAGGTGGACAGTGATGATTATAAAACTGAAGTCAAAGAAACAAAGAGCAAATTTGATGATTTTTTGCTAAATGTTCTTCACTCTGAACTGTTTGTACAAAGAGTGTTAAAATGCATAGTGTGTGACTTTTACATATATCTGAGTTCAAGAGTGCAACGGTTTTTGAATGTCAACTTAAAACAATTAAATATATAATGTGCCTTAAAAATTCCTTATATGGTGACATATTACATACTTCAAACCAAAATTGTTTTCTATTGTCCTCGGTGAAGAAAAGGAATTTAATGTGTTGTTAGACTGTTTTTCAAAATCTATGTTCTTTCAAAAGTTCTGCCTTTGAAAATTTTGAATAGCCACTCTTTTACAGCTGCTGTTAATACAATAAAATATATTTTCTGTACTTGTGGGCTGTAGTAACTCAGAGACCACAAAAATATGTCTGGTGCTGTGACTTCACTGAAAATATGAATATGATCCTACAACGATTTTCATTGGTGCCATTCTGGTACAAGATAACAGACAAGTAAGAAAAGGCAAAACTGATTGAGCAATCTACCCCTTCAACTCCACTCAAAGCTCCTTGAGAACAAGCTGACTTGTATGAGCAGTGTATTAATTTTAATCCACTAAATGCCGAATTACCTTGGCATTAGAACTTCAGTATGTAGCACAAAGGAAAGATTAACCTAATTTTGTATCACCTGGTAGGAGGGGTGAAGAGTTGTCCAACCAGAAAGTTTAGGGATCACCAGTTTGCAACTAAGAACTTCATTTGTCGCAAGTTACATTTCATGTCTCTCCCCTTCCCTTTGATAACATGTTCTGTCCAATATGCTTTTAAGAGCATAGCAAATAGGTGGAAGACATAGGCAGAGTCAGTGATTAGACCCTGCCTTATAATAAGTATTTGCAGGCATACTTTTAATGTCTTTGAGTATACAACAAATGCAAGTTCACTCTACACTTTACTTATAACTTAGCTACAAACCAAAATCTAAATTTTATTATATTAGAACTATAATATGTATAATACATTTGTTTTTCTAATTTGGTCTGCAATAATATTACTTATATTTCTGTCCATACATTTAACAATACTAGCCTAGATTGATTTGTGTTATTAAGGAGGGAGCTCAATGGGAAAGTTATCTTGATAATTCCCTCTACTGCACTCCATTGCATTGAAGGAATGTATTTAATAATTTTAGTATATTTGGAAGAGCAGTAAAAAATAACTTAATTGTAGTATTCATCTCACTAAAGTCATACCAAATAATCTTTAGTCATGTCTAGACAACAGAACTAGCTTACTACAATTACCTACACTACATTTTTAATTTTTACTTATGCAAATGCACTTGATTCACTATTTGTTTTATTATACACATATTTTAAGTCTGTATAGCAGTAAAGAGCTGTTTTCACCATGAAACAGCTTCTTAAATAAAATGATAAAGCAATATTTTAATTGTTTTCTTTATTTTTAGAAATTCCTTAAGTGAGACATTATGTATTAAAATTTAGTGTTTTCATCAATAAGTATTCTACTCATACAAATTCTAAGTCTTTATACTTAAAATTCTTTTTATTTATTTCGCAATTTTCCTCCTTATCTGGAGTGTTTACGCCCTCCAGACTCTTAAAAAAAGAGAATAGCAGGATTGATGATCAGGCTAAAGTCTAGTATGAGATTGAGGAAGAAGATGTTATGAAGTAATAATGCAATGTGTGAAAGGAAAGGTGATTAAGAAGCAGGTGGTGGAATGAATGGCAGGAGAAACCAGGACTTCTGAGGTATTTTAAATTCAAATGTTATTTTGAAATATTTTGTTTGATAGCTGAAGCTTCCATATATGTCCTAGATAAACTAGATTGCTACAAACAATGAAGCATTTAGGGAAGGTAGGGCAGCTGTTGCTCTTCATTGGTATTTGAAAAATAATATTCATGTTATGCGAAAACTGATTATTTGCAGAGAAATTAACATATAGATGTAAACTTGCGACAAAGAAAAGCCATCAACATGATTAAGAGTTTCCCTTTCTCTGTGGGCTTCCATTACTCTTTAATTCGGAGCATTTCCTTGTTTTATGAAATGTTTGGTTTATACAATCAGAACTTAATTCTAAACTCATAGGTCATCATGCACTGGTTATGTGCAAACATTCTTTAATTAAAATTATTTTCTAATTATTTCCTTTGAGTCTAGAAGTGCAGAAAATGTGAGTGGGTTAAAAGAAACAAACATTTATTTTATGATTCAACTAGAGCTGGAGTGAATGCCTGTTCCAACTTTTTTGGAGAAGTCCATGAATCAGCATTTGTATTTACCCCCCTTGCTTTATTGGTGTGTGTGTGTGTGCCTGCATGCGCGCGCACGCATGCGTTTGTGTATGGGTGGGTGGGGTGTGTGTGGTGTGTGTGTGTGTTTTTTTTTTTTCTTCTTAGCAATATTTTCCATATTTTCATACCCAATAATATGCTGTGAATTAAGTCATAAGATTTACTGCAAGTATAGATTTATTCCTACAAACTAGTGTTGGCAAATTGTTTGGCTTGAATTACTGCTGTGTTCATTACCTTAATGCTGTAGTGTGCTGCAATTTTGTGAAAAGGGATGCATAAAGTTATGATAGTTAAAGGTATAGTATTGAGAAGGAAAGTACACTTGCATACATAAAAAGTGGATCATTCCCCAGGATCACAATAACATTTTTTCTCTTGTGAGGTTTCCGCCATCTGATAACCAACTGGACTCCACCCAGAGAATATCATTCTCTATGTGACTAGCCTAGAATACAATTCAGGGAATATAAACTGAACCAATTAATGACTTTATAATCATTATGAAATGAATTGTACAAAAGAAAGGCTTAACCATCAGTCTTCTAGAGGAAGGAATGAAGAATTATGTTGTGAAACTAGATCACAACAATGATATTTATAAGAGAACTTTTAACAACAACACTATTTCCAGGTTTTCATTATATTTCCATGTTTTCTTTATATTATTATATTATTGAGAAGTTGAAGTACACCAGATTAGTAACTTTCCTGGAATCACATTCCCTTATTTCTAATTCTCAGTATGGTTTTCGGAAAAATAAAAACATTAATAGTGCTTAATTTTTATTTCTTACTCATGTCTTAACAGCAAAAAATCTTAAAGCTCATTCACTTGGCTTATTTTTAGATCTCTCGAAAGCTTTTGATACAGTAAATCATAGGTTATTAATTGAAAAACTTATTCTTATGGTATCAGAGGAATAGCCAATCTATGGTTTCAAATCCTATCCAAAGAATAGGAAGCAGTTTGTAGAAATAAACACATACAGATCAAAGCAAAGACCTGTTGATCATGGCGTCCCACAAGGTTCTATTTTAGGGCCAATATTATTTATTCTATATATCAATGATCTCCCAAGTGAATTGCCACATATAAATACTGTTCTGTTTGTTGATGACACAAATTTCGCATCCAGCGGCAAAGATCTTTATATTCTTCAAGACAGCAATAACAGGGCAAATGAAAACTTAAATACATGGCTGAAGAAAAATAAGTTGGTTTAAATGCCTACAAAACTGTATGCATGCACTTCAGTTCTCAAGTAAACCAACAAGCAAATGTAAATATTACCACTGGACAATCAAAAGTTAAGCAAACAGACACCACTAAGTTTCTAGGGGCATGCATTGATGCTGACCTATCCTGGAAGACTCATATAAATTTTGTAATTACAAAGCTGAGTAAACTAAGCTATGCAATGAGAATCCTTAGTCGTGTATCCTCTCCTGAAGTCCTAAAAGCAGTTTATTTTGGATGTGTACATTCTGTACTTTCTTATGGTATAATCTTCTGGGGATCCTTAACCAAAACAAAAGACCTACTCTTACTAAGAAAGCGCATTGTAAAAATCATGAAATGTGTCCCCATAAATTCATCAACAAAACCAGTGTTCAGAGAATTCCGTATTTTACCACTAACTTGTGTTTACATTTTGGAGACTGTTATTTTTATTCATAAGAATATATAATATTTTAGCAGGAATTCTGACTACCATTTCTATAATACCAGGGGATCGCAAAACTTGCACTTCAATCATCAAAGCAGTAAAACTGTCAGCAGAGTACACTACATCAAGGGCTATATCTTTATAACAAGCTACCGGGTAACTGGAAACTCTTAAATCAGAAACAACTCAAACATAAAGTTAAAAACCATCTCTTAACCCACATGTTCTACAATATAAATGATTTCATGACTACTGCATTTTCCTAAACTTATATTAACCATTATGTAAAGTATTAATATCTCATTTAAGTTTCTTTAAATTGTACATACTAGTTTTAAGTTGTATTACAGAAATATAAATTGTAATTTGTTACCTGATGAAGCCTTTGAATTCATGTAATTCTTTTGGTGAATAAATATCTTATATTATCTTATCTTATTATATTTCCATAAACAACTAGCTTGTGATGTCCTTTGCAGTTTGGTCATATTTTGGGAGGTAAAATACCTTATCATTCCAATGGCTAGAATTATACTGAAAGAACAGAGATGGCTATTAGCAGAGCATGGGGTTGGATTTGTCAGTGCAGGCACAGGCAGTTGCATTTTTGACCACTGTAATCTTATATTCCTTATGCATGTTAGTCCCCATAGAGGAATATTCAAGCCTCTTCAGCTGCTATGGTGCAAACACTGCAGACCCCTAGCATCTGCTGTACTTCTGATGGTACTAGAAGGATGCTGGATCAAGTTTTTGAGCCCCTTCCATTACATCTGTTTGGATTGGGTTGGACTTGGCTGGGTAGAGATTACCAATACCCATGGAAGATTTGGGTATATCTGGACAGTGATACCTGGGCAGGGGTGAGAGACGGCTTAATGTCCTCCGGCCACTAACCTGAAGAGCTTAGTAAACAGGAACTAGTATCCCTCGCCCCCATTGAGCCTCCATAATCACCCCCCTATGGAGTTGATGCACATAATTAGCAATCCACTTTTGTCCTTGTATAAGTAAGGTGCTCGTTATAAAAAATAGGCACCAGCTTAAGGAAACACCCACAGACTTATTCTCTGGGTCACAAACCATATCTGAGCGGTCAGGTCACTGCTCCTTGGTTATGCATGCCAATATATGCCAAAATTAAGATATTTTGGCATACATAGGAGGCAAGAAGAAGTGTAAATTTTAATAGAAGCAATAAAATATTTTTCAGAAATAAATAAGCATTCATATAAGCAAAATAATCTGTTTTTAGAATTTTCCCTTTTGAAACAAATCGTTAAATCTGTTAGCATTCCTACAAATAAAATATTAAATCCTATGTTTGCAATATATGCAATCATAAAATGTTCTCTACAGTGCTTTCTATTAAGTAAAATAGAAAAAAGCTGTATAATGAAAGAACTTGGTATACACAAGAGAAAATAAACATGCTATCCTTTGTCTCTGAAAATCTTGAGGTATTTCATAGTGTTAGGTGTTTTTCCCCTCATTATTCACTTATAGAGGAAGTCACTTAAGATTCAATGTTGAGAAATGTATTAAAAAATCGCCAGTATACTCATTAGTTAACATAATGTACAAAGAAATAAATTAATGAAAGAATAACAACTCTAAACAAGTAACTACACATGAAGATGGTCTAGAAGGTCACTCACTGTCTTGAGGACATCCAACTGTTGCTTGCAGAAACATTGTTACAAAAATAGCTGTTGCTGAAATAAAATTCTGAAAGGTTGTGAAAGAAAGAAGATAAGGAAATCAGTTTATTAATAATAGCTACTTTGTTTTAAATAATGAAATATTACAAAAAAGAGCTTAGGTATATATATTTCTCTTTTATCTATTGCTGTTATTAGGAATATGTAGTACATATTGGTGTATGTCCAAAGGGCAGAAATATATTCACAACAGTTGCCAACAGGAACATTTCACATGTTTAATCCTTGGTTTGCACTTTTCTCACAACACATTTACCAGATGAGCTTCTTTAATGATATAAAGGAAATATAAATATCAACAAAAAACATGTTTTAATGTGTATGCTGAAGCTCTATAGCTGCTTTGGTGCAAAATTACAAAAATCTACCTTAAGTTAATAATGCCAAAAAATGGGCCCATGTATGTTATCTCTGAAATTGTGTTTCAGCTTCTTCTAGAGACTGTTTATTTACCTTAATGTTATACATAAAATCATGCTTCCTAAAATCAACACATTAAAACATTTTGTTCAGTTACTTAAGTGAAAGTTATTTTACAATGATATGGTACATTGGCTTTATCAATATTTAAAAAGAAAATGTGCACATGTCAGTAAGTTTACAGGACAAGGATATGAAGATCAGTAAGTAAGTAACATTAATAGGACAAATAAAACTGTGTTTTAAAATATCTCCTTCTTCAATTAATTTTGCGATTAAATTTGTAATTTAAATGTTAAGGAAATAAAAATCTACCTCATGTGCTAAATAATTTTATATCATGCAGTGATAGAGTTATGCTTTAGACCTGTTTTTAAATGGATTTAAGAAATCATTGCTGATATTAGGCATGGTAATCTACCTCAATGGGCAGCATTTAGATGAGTACCTTGTTTACTAACAAGGCTAAAATAAGTTACAAAGGTGAAGATAGGTTGCTATCATGTGAATTTAAAATTAAAATGCGCATTCCATCACTGGGTTCACACACTGGGAGCATCCTACACTAATATGTTGGGGCTGAACTTTTTATCCTGAAATTGGTATTTTAATTTTTCTTTTATGTTTTTCTTAATCAAGCACTTTTGCAATCATTGGGGATAAATAAGGTTTTAAGACATATCAGTATACCTTTGTATGCATTAGAAAGCATGTGAATATCATCCAGTAATTTAAAAACTATTCTCCAAGTAAAATTCTAAGTGTTTTACAAATTGATAGCAATAATGTTGAAAACCTATTGAGAAACATAAAAATAAATATTATTAGTCAGTTATCATTTACTGTTAATTATGCCTCATAACAATAAACTAGGCGGAATATTTTTTATAGTCTTCAATAAATTTGATGACCCTCAATATATAAAATGATAAATGTTTTAAAATTCAAAAGTGAAAAACCATATAGTCTGAGACCGGATGTTACAAAAGTGTGTAGTTGTTAAAAATGTCATTAAAGGGCTTAATAAAAAATCATTTTAACCTCTATCCACTTTCAGGCTATGTGTAAGTATATATTATTTTCAAAATTAAGTTTCATTATATATCACAAAAACATCTTGTCAAACCTGTCATACACTTCTATAAGAAGCTTATATTTTCTAGTTCTCTTTTGTAATTGATTTTTTTTTAATTGTGACCACTGTAAGCATGTAGCTATAAAATAACATTTACACATAGTGTAATTGCATCTTTATACCTAATTACACATAACTTGTATTAAATTCACATATGCATAACTGTCAGGATTTGCTGCACTTTACTTTAAATGTGTATAATTTATATCAGTTTTAGTCCTTATTGTACATTTTTAAATTTCTGTTTTTTTTATCATTTAGTGCCCAGCGTCTGATCTCTGGTAAGCACCTATTTAACATCTGTTTAACTCAGAAATGGGTAGAAATAAGGGAAACTGTAAAATAATTTACAATAAAGAAATAACACTGATTATGTACTATCAATCTATGTTCCACTGTTAACATTTCTTGTTTAAAAAATATGTCTTGGAAAGTAGAGTGAATATTTCATTGATGTTAAACATTACGTGATGTTTCACACAAATGCAAAATGCAAAGAAGGGAAGGTAAAAGTACCAGAGTTATGTGCTACATTGAAATGCTATTAAAGTTTTAATTATGTTTTTAAAAAAGAACTTTAAAATGTTAGACATATTTATACCTATAAAAAAATTATTAAAAGGCACAAAAATGGTAAAATATTGCTTGAGAGCATTCCAGAACTATGCTGTTTCTAGCTAGATATCTTAGATTTGTTTTCCCAAAACAACAAGGATTGCATTATCCAATTTTAATTAAAAGACTTCATATATTTTAGCACAAATGTATCATGCATGTCTTTAGTGAACATATTTATCACAGCTATAGACAAATTACAATAAAATGACTATCAATTTAGGCCAAATTGATGGTCATTTTTAAAAAAAGTCAATAGCTCAATTATATTATGGAAAGGTCACAAAACATGTATTAATTGTGTACGAAGCCATAAAATTATCTATTTCTCTTTTGATAACAGTGCAATCCAAGGTTGAACAAGGTATAAATGAACAAAGTATCAAATGTTCAACAACAAAAATATTTCACTTAAATACTTGATCACAGCTTCACAAAAGATCATCATCTTCCAAGACTTAGAAATCCTTTCATACTCCCTGCATGTGCAATAAGTAGGTATCAATAAACAAACTGTATGTGTTAAATCTAACAGAATGTTTAACATAACCTGATTTCTGCTAATACAGAGCCATTTATATATATTTTAACAAGCTAGACCATGCTATATCTATATATACAGTTCATTCTGATAAACACTGTGTAATATAAAAACTTAACTAAATACTTAGACAACAAACAATAAGTGCACACCTGAAAACATTTTGCAACCCGTATGATGTAAGTAAAAATGAAAATGACCATTTACATGTTTCATTTGGCACTTTTATTAATGGTACATCAAAGATAATACTTGTAGTTTTGGAAATATGATTTTCATACTTGCATAGTTGCTTTAAAAAACATGGAGCTTCTGAGACATTTTGGAGCTGGCAAGATTCTCTAAATTTGCTTTAATGTGTTCCATAACTTTATCATTAACACTAGCCTCAAAATTAAGTTTGATTTATGTGAAATTGTTTGAAGTCTTTTTGATTAGGTAACTTAAATTTTGCAGTGATATTAAATAAGTTTAGAAATGAAACCAAAAGGAATATCTATAAACAATTTAGGAGTCACTGAAGGACACAACAATTTATGAATTTGAACTTCTTCTGATTATCTATATTTATAGGTAGGTACTAATATTATAAAAATAGAAAATTTGTATGTACATGTTTGTTGTGTATGTAGAGTAATCTTAAAACAAATTGTCTAATTTTGAGAAAACTTTCAGAATTGAAAAATCCATTTACTTTGACAGGCTTACAGCTATAAATATCTCTTAACTTCACTTTTTAAATTACTGAAAGATTAAACAGAATGTACAAAGTCTTTGTACAAACACATTGGATTTATAAAAGAACAGAGTTATAAAAGAAGACCTTGACATATAGTTGAGAATGCCTTGGAGCAGAAAATAGTTATTGTTACTTCACAATTAGTTGCTGCAGAATTCCTGCAATAAAATGTGGTGTCATTTATTTACCTTTTATTGCAAGGAATATATATAAATGGTCATGATGCAAAACTTAAAGAGATAGAAGGACAGTGTAAAAAAGAAAATTAATGTCTTTTTTTTTATGTTGCTTTAACTATTTGGTTGTATTAATGGATCTGTTAGATACTCTCAGAAACACTTCATCCTTGTACTCAGATGGTATACAATCAGCTACAAGATCTCATCCCTCTACACCATACTACTTTTCCCTGCCAAAAGCAGTTGGCATTGGAGTGCCTTCTGGACTAGCTACTTTCATAATCTGTAGATAGATGGCAGCCTAATCTAAATTACCACCTATTTGCAGTTTTACTATTATTTAAGACTGAAGCTGGAACTTTGGATAATGGTTTAGAATATCCAATCCAGCATTTATCTCAGCAACAAGGAAACCCATGAGGAAAGAAACCTGCCAAATTGGACAGCCCATGGAATTTGACCCAGGACCTCCTGAATTTTGGCCAGAGATGTTTACCCCCTTGAGCCTTCCTACTTAGTGTAAATCAATTTTGTGCTACATTTATTTGTTTAATTGCTGTGTGTCAAATATTGCAAATATGCATGTAATGAAACAGTGTCAAAGCCTCTGGATAACCTTTAATCTAATTCTAGATGTATGCACTGAAACTTCTGGATGCCAAAATCATTTAATAATCATTATGTTTTATTTTTCCTTTGTAGTTAGGTTGCAAACAAGTTCAGTAGCAGGACATGCTAAATAATTGTACAAAGAGCAAAAACTGTAAACATCATCAATCAATAAACTAATATTTTTAACCAAGAAAATTATTTTTCTCAACAGTGGACTATGTGTCTTTTACAGTTAGTTTAAATAGGTGAACTGGGAGTGCAGATTTCATTGTATATGTTAAGAGCTTCAGTATTATGTGAAAAGTATGCAATTTTTATATTATTAAATAACTATGGACTAAAAAGAAGGTGTAGCAGCTTAGAATTTAACAGGTTACATTAATAAAAAAAATTTTCAGCCATTCTAAGTAAAATTTTATCACCATCTGCGGCATTTTCAGAACTTGGAAGACTTCAGGGAAGATTAAGGAAGTCAAACATTCCACAGATGTTCACATCCTTTAGCATCAAATCAGGGAATTTTTGTCTCTTATTTGGAATAGTTAGGACTCCATGCAATTATAATTATAAAAGGTTAAGGGGAAAATTGTCTATAAAAACCCTTTAGATCATTGTAGTCTAATTACATAAAGAATGCAGAAGGCAAGTGGCACTTTAAATTTTCTAGAATATCACTATCTCTCTATTTCTGCACAGTATATGATTGTGCCTTTGTTGCAAATTCATTTTGAGTAGTACTCTTGTGCTGACTGCTTCATAGATAGTGTTCTAGAAGGTCTGCCAGTCCTGCATGGTTATTCAGTCTTTCATTCTGTCTGTTTCAAGAAGGAACTGAATTTATTTGCTGATACTCCTCTGTATTACTAAATTACTCTTTGACAGATTTTACAGTATTGGTATTGGCTATGAAAACTTCATCTGTTACATATAAGATATTATTTTAAAGTATCTTCTTCCCTCTGTTTACAAATCATTGCCTTGCACAGATGAACCACCAATAAATTCAAAATTAAGCATTTAGGCTATATTCTTATATTATTTTTCTATTCTCATGCTTAAAAACCTCCATTCCTTTTTAGGATCTCACACATCTGTCATGTTAGGCAAATAAAAGTTTTACAATGTAATGTGCAACACTCTCAGTAAAAGATTATAAAGACTTTAAGGAGGTGTAATGCATACTATGTGTTGAACTAAAATATACTTCACTTTCCAACTTGACAAAGAAATAGACTTTTTTTCAATTTTTACTATCCATTTTCAAACGCCCTCTTCTAACAAGAGTTTCTACTTATCAGTGATAGAGTATTAATGTAAAACTAAAATAAAAACAGCAACATGTATTGCATTTTCATTGAACCTAATAATCTTTCGGTTGATTGCCTTCCATTTACAATATTTGGTTGCTGGTATGTCATTTAGGCAATGCTGCAAACTTTTCTCTAACCAAAGTTGGATTTGCTTCATTAGATTTATTTACATTTCTCACAGTAATAATGACAAGATTTAAACTAACAAACATATTGTCAATCAGAAAGATACTGATAAACATCAAACTACCCAAACAACTCTTTATGGTATTGAATTATAGGTGTTAGATTTCTTCTCTTGTTTCTCCTTGACAGAAGTGTAGAGGCTTAGTATACCATGGTCTAGGTAATTAAGTCAGTTAAATTTAAATATCTCATCTCTCTGCTTAGTAAAAGAAGAAAAGCTGAAATGAATTAAGTTCAAAGGCCACTATGAGGAAAACATATAAGAATGATTTTCTGAAGAAATTCACTAGATACATGGTCTGCAAAGATTTGGATAGCATTTCAAAGACACAAAAAGTAATCTAAAGGGTTGTATAACTAAATCAACAACCCAGGTACATAAAGGCATGATCAAATACTTGTTACTCTTCATAATATTCAAAAAGATTCTTAAAGAGTTATAAGTTATAAAAAATATATATATCATTACAGAACACAAGAAATAAGTTGAGATCCTGATTCTTTAGTTGGGAAGAGCAAATTTGACAGTAGCACAGTCAGTCTGATTAATTACGGAGTAGGAAAGAAGAAGATGCTTGATTGGGAATGTTTAATGATTATTTAATTAAGAGCATTAGGAATAGTGAGAGTAAATATTTGTGAAAGACAATATGCAACTAATATCAAATCTAAAAGATGCAAGAGGGATGAACATTAAAATAATTTTAAAAATCTTGGAAAACATTGTTTGTTATCTTTCTGTTTAATATATTCACCATAACAAAAAACTGTTTTTCATGAAGATTTTCTTCAATTGCATTATTTGCTTGGTCAAAAATGTAAATCAGTGATATAAAGGACTTCTAGTATGTGTTATGCAAGTTGAATAAGTAGTTCATAATCACAATGGCAAATATTTTCCCTTGTTTCTATGAGATTAGCAAGAAAAATTTCAAATTTCCTTTTTGGATTAAAGCTTATTTGGTGACAATAGCTAAACCCTTCGCAAGCAATCAACTAGATGAATGACAATAATACAATTGTGCTCTCGTGAGGACAGCAATGACTGTTGTTAAAAGCTAAGCTGCCTCATTCTGGTTGGTTGGTTGCCTGAGAGGTTGTACAGTCCAAATATTTTCTTAAACAAGTTAAAATCTTATGCCATCAGTTATCATGTTGTCTCTTTCAACCTAACTACAAGAAATTTCATAGCATTCAATTCAACATATGCTAATGAATAAATTTTCTGCAAAAAAATTAAGTATAATGCTGCCATCAGCTCCCAGTATCTCCATGGGAAAGTAAGTTACCTAGACTATGCCAGATATTTTCATTAACATAGGAACCATATATGCCACCTATAGTTGGGGAATTTATATGTTTATAAAATTCAGGAATAAGTAAAATTAATTAAGAGATATTTATCTGAATATTTAGCATTACTTTTTCTCATTTCTATTTCTTCAATCAATATTGCTAGAGTAAATAGAAAGTTTATTTTTCATAGTTTTTATTATTGATATATTTTAACGCTGACAGCTTGCAGCTAAAATGAAAACCATATTTCCAATTACTTATGTGTGAGCTATAATATTTTATGTATACTGAGCTTGTTATAGTGGTAAAGATGGACCTGAAGTCCAAGTTCAAAGGGATGGAATGCAGGAAACACTTTATTTTGGTTTGACAAGGGAACATACAGTTTCGTTTGCTAATTTTCTTATTGGATTTTCACCTTTTCACATTGTAACATAGGCAAGTATGGAAACTGGCAGCATGAAATATTCTTAGATGCTATAATAACTGCTACATATGATAAAAATTAGTGTAGGATATGGGAGGAGAATGGGTATGCGCCTCTTTCAACTAAGTTAAAGCATGCAGATTGCTGTGATTTTCGTTCCAATGATTTTTAATTGGTCTTTCTGCAAAATTCTACATTTAAAAGAAAATACTTCCGCTGACATAGCACTATACAGGGTGGAAGGAGTATAAATATCTACAATTAAAGGATGATCCTATAATATGCTATACTGAATAAAAAAATTATAATAACATAACCTTTGCTTTTCCTCTGAGTACGATATTCTTTTTCATAGTCAGATTACCATATTTAGGACTAACACCACCCTAGCACTTACAAGCAGATGCTTAGGACGCTATAACAAAAAACTTTTTTGTCATTATGCTGTGATACACTTGAATATCAGCCATTATTTAAGACTATCAACCTTTTAAAAGAAACTGAATAGATATTCTTCTTTCTATATTACTTTCTCTACACATACTTTGTATATAGTGTATAGAGAAGGTATTGTATTCCACCCAAAAATTCAATATCGAGATTTCACTGGAAATACCTGTTTTGGGCCCCCGTGAATCTAAAAAAAGCATTTTTGAAAAAAGGTCAATGTGTGTGTGTGTGTGTGTGTGTGTGTATGCATGCATGCATGAGTATGTGTGTGAGTGTGTGTCTGTGTGTATCTGTGGACATCATAGCTCAAAAACGAAAAGTCCATTAAATACCAGAGTTGGTATTTAAGTTTAGTATCTTCCAAGGATGGGACACAAAGATTTTCAAGTAAATCCCCCCACCCCCAATTACCTTTTATGTGGAAAAATTTTCAAAAATTTTGATTTTCTCAAACATGCCTCTAACAATTTTGATTAAAATATCATATATTAAAGATATTTATCTGACAGATGTAATGTATACCTTGAATTTTCTGGGAATAGCCTCTGAAGACATCTTTATTCTGGATGAATTTTACAGAATTTTGCATAACTGGCAAACTATAAGAAGTAGACAAACATTTACTTAAAATGTAGAGCTCATTAAAACACACAATTTATGTCATTTATGTAGATCATTTTTGAGATTGTTATTCGTTTCAGCTTTAAAAAGCATACTTTTCTCATATGGAATTTGCCAATTCCTGTCCATACAAACAGTCACATTGCACCCAGTTTTTGACTAATACTTTAGCCTATGCTACTACCTTATTTCCCTTCTACTTGCATTGAAACACATAATAAGACTATTTCTGCTAATTTTTTCTCGATTAGCATTAAGTAAAAAGAAGCATAAGCTTTTTAACAATAATTTGTTATAGAGATGTAGAGAAAGTCACATGAATGAAACATATCAGATTTTTTTTTACATATATATAAAATCAGAGTTTGTATTATTTCCATTTATGTTTCCCACCAGATTTTAGGTGTTCTCAATACTACATAATAGAGATCCCCTGTGCCACTGACTCATGTCATCCAGGTCAGCTGAAGGAGAGTCAAAGGATAAGTAAGGAGCAATTAACTGCACTAAGTGTCTTGAAGTGATGGTAAATGGTACATGTTTGCATAACTACAAAGTTTTAAAGATTGGTGCTAACAAAAGCATTCTAATTTACTGAAAACTAGAATACAGTTAAGAGATATGGTTGAATTATAAATTTTTTAGTAAAACCTCATTAAATCATTATGTTCTTGTTCAACAGAGATGGATAAATCTACCAGAAGAGAGGAAAAAAAAATTATGTGGTTGTTTTGAACAAAATCAACATGCTTTATCTTTTATAATTAGTTTAATAACAAATATGTGCAACCCTAGGAAAATAGCATTGTCAAAAACAAGTGCACTATTTCTAATGATGACAGCAGCATTCGGCAGTGATTTGATTGATGATTTGTAGTGAGGTTCACTCATATGGCATCATTTAGTGCAGCAGTATCAAATATTGCATTGCAAATCAATTTTTTTATATAAATGAATTGAGTCAGACCAAAGGTTGCTATGTATATTTTGTTTCTTTTCTTCCATTCTTTTAGGGATTTAAAAACTGTTATTTATTTGTATATTGCTTGTATTCTGCATAATATTAATATAATATATATGAGAGATGGTTTAATTTCATGTACCTATTTACATAATTTAAAAACTATTGGTTTTATGCAAACTTTCAGGAGTTACATAATCAGAGATGGTTCCTGAAGTGCAAAATGCACCACAAATATTATTTTAAAGTATATAATAGTGAGGATACGCTTTTCTCACTTAAAATATCTGCACATTATACATTACCCATACATTTGTAACAAATTCAAATCATGTATTTTTTAACCTTATTGTTTCCTCAGAAATTAATCTTACAAAGTGGAGAAACATGGCAAGTTGCATAAGAATTTTCTTGGCAACATTATATGTACGTATGTGTGTGTGTGTATGTGAGAGAGAGAGAGAGAGAGAGAGAGAGAGAGAGAGAGAGTGAAAGAGAGAGAGTGAAAGAGAGAGTGGAGGAGGTTGAGGGAGAGACAGACTGATAGACTGACAGACAGACAGGTTAGAAATTTTTACTTTATTCATTCATACCTGTTACAGATTGTATGTAACAAACTTTCAAATATAATGCTATATATAATGTTGCAATTTGATTTTTAAAAAAAAATATCATTAATAGCTGAAAATATTTGAAAGCTGTAAGAAAACTTGATAAAATTTGTTCTTCTAAAACCAAAGGTTTCTCTAAGCACTTAAAACTATGCCTTCCATCCTATGTGACATGGTCAAAATCAACATAATACTACAATAGTTTCATTTTTCTTTCTTTCAGAAGTATATCTAAAGTTATTAGAAAAACTATTTAAAAATGTGTAATAGTATATCCTATTACAAAGATTCACACTAAATTAATGGCAAAACACTGAACTATATCATGTCCTAAATTTGTATGATATAAAGATCCAATCTATTCATTGTACTTATAGTGCATACAGTAAAGGTTTTATTGTAACTTTGCCTTGTAAATATAAATGACCGATATTGAACTTTTAGGCTTTGGTAGCCACATTTCAGTTCAGTTCAAGCTTTAATATTTAGTACACTAGCCAACAGTGACCTTTAATATTATTATTATTTTTATTTAAGCCACAAAACACAACCCCATATTAATTTCTGAACGAATAAAATTAGAAGAATGCAGTTATGATGTGGATTGTGGAATGTGGATATGAAATTATCATAAGTTCAAAATATTATTTTCAAATAACTGTGATTTATGTATTATATTCTTGCTATTCAAATAGTATTCACTACCTATATGGGTCATGTCACTGAAATATTAATTAATGTTATAACTAATTCAAAAAGCTTTAATTAAACAAGTATTAATTGAAACATTTTGACCTGAAGGGTAAACTCCACAACTGCACGTTTCGAGAAAAATGTAATTTGAATCTCCTACCAAGGGCAAACCTAAAATAAATATACTTCATTCTTCCAAACTGTAAGAGCAATTGTGATATATGATGGCTAGTACCTTTTCATTCTTTATAATACTTGCTTTCCAGTAGTTGAACATAATGCAAAATTAATTTATCAGTAGTTTTCTGTCAACTGGAGTTAAAATTGACACATATATTAAAAAATATGGAATATTGAAACAAATGTTTTCACATAATGTTATATTTTGTTATTCACAAAATGGTTTATAGATATAACAAGCAATAACATACCTACTATGAACATGTTTTAAAACTAAAAGACCCATGAGCAAGCTAGGTACTGCATTAAGTTCCATACCTGTCAAAGATATTTAATTAACATGGAAATATATTCCTAGTACTACTTCACTTTTAAATTGCCTTCAATATGAATGTGCAAACATTTTAAAAGCCACTTTTTGCCCAAACGTTCTTTCATTTCATTATTAGAATTTCATTAAAATATTTAACAATTGCTAAATTATATATTTAGAACTATTATAATTACAATGTGTTACAATGCTGAAACTTAGTATGTTCACTTCTCAAAAATGTTTTAAACACAAAGACTGCTTTGTTAAAAAACTTACAAATGTCTCAATTTTAGTAATGCCTTAATATAAATAATATAATTTCCAGTCAAAACAAGTTATTAAAACCTAATGAAAACTTATTAAATACTTACATTTATTTAAGAAATGTCTAATATCATATGTCAACCAATACTTCATGCTCCAAAACAGTAGGTACTTCATGGGTGTATACAGAGAACCGTTAATTTTTACTTGAGATAATGCTGTATAACATTTTATGTTATTCTGAGAATCATAATCACTTAATTCAATGACACCTTGTTCCTTTATTTATATTAGCAATGAAGCATACAATGTAGTGTTTAATGTATTAAGTTTTTTAATACTGTTATGTTTTCCAAATTAAGGAATAGTTAGGTCCTAGTCTTAGAGAACAATGAAATGAAATAAAATGATGTTTCCTTCATTTCTTTTATTAGTATCGAAGTACCTATTTGTATAACAAAGAGGTTTTAATAACAGAGACATTGGGAACATACTTTACATATGATTACAGCTTATTTTAGCAATTTAATATCATCATTCAGACTGCCTGTAATGGTAAGCACATATTCTGCTAAATCAATAAACTGGACAGGCTGGGCCACAGCAAGTTTTCCTTGTGAGAAAATGGTCCTATTTTCACCTACAACTCGCTAAGCTTTATATTGTCCACTCTGTGGCTCAGGCACTAAGTGTGTGCTTGTCAGCTGTTAGCCCAAGTTTGATTCCTGGTTGGGAAAGGAGTTTTTCCAATATTTTTCCTTAATTTTAAAAGATAAATACCAGGTAACTTCAGATGCTAACAGATCCTGGCCTTGTCTATGCCTTCATATTTCATCGGCGCATTAGATCACTGGACGTAATGTATGCATACATGCAAAATAGAGAAAAATGTTATATGGTAAAGAGAACAACCTTAAATTTATTTTTAAAAGCATACTCTAATTCACAAAACCTTAAAAATAGCCACACATAGCTGTTTTACCCATCTCACTTCAGAATTGAAATGGACTAAAATAATAATCTAAAAATTAATTAAAATAGTCCTCCACTAAAAGAAATTTAATGAAGCAGGTAAATAAATAAATAAATACATAAATAAATAAAGTGATTAATATGATGATAATGAGTTATCAAAACAAATTTTCCTAGGGAAACTATGTGGTGTTGTTGTATTATGTGAAATCTTCTCAAGTAAATATTACAATTAAAAAAATCCTAAAATTTATTAGTACTGGAATGGATTATCAATATACCAATAAATGTTCAACATGTATTTTATATTTTTGCAAGTAATAATAGTAGGTATTAATCTGAAATTAGTAAGAAAATAAAAAATATTCTTGCAGCTTATTACTCATACTTGTCTACCAATATGTGCTGGATTTGCTTTAAAATTATGTCATATATGAATGATATCAATAAGAGTTATGGCTTTTAATATATTGGCATTAATAAGTGCAAGGCCAGAAAAAAGTGTACCTATTTTTGAGACTATGCTCTGTAACATATTTTTAGAAATTGGTAGAACTTAACAGGCTTGTAATTCAAAGCAAATGAAGATGACTGAGGCAAATAGGTAATATTCAGTAACCCATTCTGAAAAAATGTGTAAAAGCTGTTACAGTGAAATGATATTATTGTAAGAAATCTTCAGTTTTAAAAGACACTGTTTTGTTAGATGAAGGCAAGAAATGTAGGCAAATTTATTGTGCTTTAAGCAGTTTCACTCTCAGCAATATAACTGCTTATATTTTTGTCTTAAATTAACCCTTTTGCACAACATTTTCAGTGTATTGATTCAAATAAAGGTTATATTTTTGCAGCTTGTGATTTAAATTTTTTGGCAGTGCATTTATGAGAATCAGTAACGTGGAAATTATTAAGGTTGCTCATTTTCATATTAAAACTTTTACAATAATTTTATGAAAATCTTAGTATGCTAAAAGTATTAATTTGGGCTATTTTATTAAATTATCTATAAATATAACCTGTTCCTGTGGCAAGAATCTCATCAACTACATGTGTTAAGCAATATGAGAAAGCATCAATTTCAATATATGCTTTGTTCACAGAGAAATATGAAATATAGCTTTGGTTTTAAATACTTTAAAACTGTAAACTCTTGGGCCTTCTTTACAGTTAAGGTGCTTAACTGTATATGAAGGATGAAAAATGGGGCAACCATGCAATATCATATTATATAGTACATGAGAAATAAAATATATGCATTGTTACAAAAGATAACTAAGATAAATATACTGAAAGTCTTAAAGCATATAAAAATAGAGTGATATTAAAATAAATGTATATGCTTCAATATTTTAAAATAATTGTTACATTTCTAAATAACATTTAATTCACTTTTGAATATGTATATAGTAAAAGAAATTGCTATGATAAGATTTATTTTTATTTTGTGAAGGCTTCTACATATGGTGTGCAAGTTGAGATTTTCTGATTTGACTTACAGATCAAATCTGATAATGAACAGCCAATATCTATATATATCAAAAGATAGCATTCTGAGTATTAGAAGACAATTATATAATTTGGCTATGTTCAAATGCTTGCTTATAGGATAGAAAAGTTATTTTTGATAGCCAATGTCAAGCCATATATTAACTGTATTAAATTTTGGAATTGTGTATTTTTATTGTAGGCAAGTTTCAAAATAAGGTTTGGTTGCCTTGATTTACTATTAAAAAAATATGCAATTTAAGAACACAAGCTTCTGTTCTTTCTTTTGGAACAGATGTTCTATATGGTTTTGTTATTTTTTTCCTGAATATTAACCTATAACCCCATGTCATTAGCTAGCTCATTGCCTGGAGCATAATGACTTGAAAAACAGAGGCAGTCCATTTTGAAAATCTCAAAAACATTTCTCTATCATTGATATAGTCTAATTACTCCCATCATAGAAGAAGTATTCAGATATCACGCAGTCCAGTACTGTAAATCTCTACAGTTGTTTATAAGGCAATCTCACATATAGATTTAAAATATTAGTACTAATGATGTATCTGAGAATTCTGCAGAAGATGTGTTTAAAAAGTTTAACAAGGTTTACTTTATTTTCTTTTTTGCACAGCATTGATATCAATAAATTCAAATCACTGAGGCTTTCTTTATTACCACCTAATAACTATTTGAAAAATGTTTTGTACTATGAATACTATTTTTAATTTCACTTAATGGGATAAGAAAAGATGAGTTTTCATCTTTACAAAGTAAGTTACTTTTTTAAAGAGGTAAACATTTCTAGAATATTTGAAAATGGAAGATCAACAATATTTTTCTTGATTTAAAATGTAACCAACAATGTTGGCCCATTGAAAGTTCTGTAGGCCTTTCAGTTCACTATACATGAATAGTTACCTCTATTTCTATGTCTAAGAGAAATGTTAATTCAGAAAATTATGAAAATGTACTCAAATCTTGTAGTTAACATAATAAATCTAAGGTAGACCATTTCCAAAGAAATGCATTGAGTTTTCTTTTAATTTTAGCTAATGACCAAAACCATTTCAATAAAATTAGAGATAAGATTTCAATTGAGCCACCTACATTGAAGAAACATTGGTTTTGATATAGTATCTTCATGTATTTCATTATTCTGTGTGTTTACATAATTTTAAAATGTTATCTTGCTTTTCAGAAAGAAATGGGTGTAGTGTGGAGTTGAGAAGGATAGAGGAGAATTTTGCTGTTGCTTCTCAAAACTTCATGTTAGGTAGAATTGCCTTATTGTTTGCACTATCCCACTTACTGTCAGCATTTCAAAATCAATATTTCTCCTTGAGAGAGAGTGAGACTGCCTCTCAAATTTTGTATTCCCTCACCTGTGGGGAACAGAGATGATTTCCAGGTGTTCCATTGTTCAGGTGTGGTAAAAAGGAGTCCCCAAAAGAAGGGAATATGAAATATTAGTGCAATAAAAATGTTATGTCACTGTTCACTCGCCTCCTGTCCCCCCATTCCGCAAACCAGCTTTCAGATCAGGAGGAACTTGCTTCCTGAAACAGTCATCCAGGAAGTTGGCCATAGAGCGGTAAAGATGCCTCTTGACTCCTGCTAAACTGTGACTCTCATCTGGATACACCTATGGAAAAAGGAAATGGTGACTAGTGTGGTTAGGTTAAGCCCATGGTGCAATGTTGCCTTTTGGAATATGAGACCTTGGCAAAATGAGCACTAAAACAAGTTTTAAAATAGGTACTATCAGTAATGAAAGGCATTGAAGTGTCATAATCATATCATTTATCACTTAAAAGCACATTTTGACATGATAGAACCAAATTAGCACTGCTCTAGCCCATCTGGGTAGTGTGGTGGTAGCATGTCTGCCTCACATTCAAAAGATCGTGAGTTCAAATCTTGCTTAGGGTGAGTTACCCGGATAAGCTTTTTTTTTGGGGGGGTTTTCCTTTATCCTGAGAAGATGAATGTCGAGTAACTTTAAGCTCCATCATTTCACCAATTTCATTCAGTGTCCAACGATATGACCAACCAGGTTATATATACGTAATAGAAAATAAAAAATAAAAAAAGCACTGCTCTATGGTAGAATGTGTACCTATGTCCTAAGTTTGAATATTGGTTAGGTTGAAAATACCTGATGAAGTTTTTCCATAGTTTACCCTTATCCTGAGAAGACATAAAGACATAGATAAGGTAACTAACTTTTCAGGCTCATTGGAGCATCTTTTCACCCATTTCATTTGTCATCAGAAATGATTCACTAGGTCTAGGAACAATTAAAATTACAAGAAATAAAACAAAGAAAATAAAATAAGAACATCAAATAGCAATATTCCATATACTAAGTTATTGAAATTGCATTATTTAGTGTAACACAAACATTTTTTACTTTGTCTATACATACTATGTACATAGTGTATAGAGGCAGTATTATATTCTACCCAAAAATTTGATACTGAGATTTCACTGTAAATATATGTTTTGAGATCCCCTGAGTCCAAAAAAACAAAATTTTAAAAAAAGGTGTGTGTGTGTGTGTGTGTGTGTGTGTCCGTGTGTCCATGTGTCAGTGTATCGATGTGTCTGTGTACACGATAACTCAAAAACAAAAAGTCAGTAAAATACCAAACTTGCTATTTAAGTTTAGTATCTTCCAGGGATGTGACACGAAGCTTTTGGGAAATATCCCCCCACTCCAAACTACCCTTCACATGGAAAAAATTTCGAAAATTTTGATTTTGTTCAAAAATGGCTGTAATGATTTTGATTAAAATACCATATATTAAAGATGTTTAAATGGCAAATAAAATATATATCTTGAATTTTCTGGGGATAGCCTCTGAAGACCTCTTCATTTTGGATGAATTTTTCTGAATTTTGCATAACTGGTAAGAGATGGACAATAACTTACCACACAAAAAATGTAGAGCATGTTAAAACACACAATTTATGTTATATACATTTTTTTCGTGGAGTTGATTGATTTTGAGATATTCTTTTTATTGATTTCAGCTTTAAAAAATGTATACTTTTCTCATGCAAAAATTTGTCAACTCCTGTTCATATAAACAAAGGAACTTCAGTCACATGGCAACCAACTTTTGACTATCACCTGAACCTATGGTACTCACTTATTTCGCTTCTACTTAGAAGGATGTAATAAGTTTGTTTCTGCTAATTTTTTCTCGATTAGTATGAAATAAATAGAATCATAAGCTTTCTAACAATATTTTGTTGCAGAGATGTAGAGAAAGTCATGTGAATGGAACACATCAGATTTTTAAGATATAAAACACAAAGAGGTTCTGCATGCATGTATATCTGCTGAAAGTGTTATATTACCTCTTCTACCATTTGAATATATTTGAAAATGAGTTTGCTTGCAATCTAGTGTTAACTAGATGAATAAATGAAATATGACAAGTTTTGTATGCTTTCCCACTTTAAACAATACTGAACATAGTTCCTTTGTTTTAAATGGAATATCTTATACTTTATTCTTCAAAATAATTTATTCTTACAATCAATATGAACCCCAAAAAATTGGTTTTTCATAGTATTATCTGCACCATTCTTTATTTTATAATTAGTTTGTGAAAATATTTAAGTATTTACAAAAAAAAAGAAGAACAAATTATAATGTGGTTTCTACTTGTTAAAATAGTTCACTGGAAGGAACAAAAGTATATAACAACCATTTAACTATCTTCAAGCATTTATCCATGAATCAAAATGAATTTCATAATGATAATAATAGCAAACATATTACCTGCTGCCTGAAAAGAACTCCTTTAGTTGCTAGTGCTTTAGCCAGAGTCATACTTTGCTGAAAATGCACATTATCATCAGCAGTCCCATGAACCAGATAAAACATTTTATCCTTTAGATTTTCCACTCTGCGGCTGACATCTGCTTCCTCATAGCCCTTATAGTTACCCGTAACATTAGGCAGGCCCATATACCTCTCCGTATAAGCAGAATCTGGAACAAGAATTAGATACCTTTGTTGGGGTCTGAGTCATCAAACCAATCATCTATTTTGAGTAAAGAAATTCTAATGTTTCTATGTATAATTCAGTCCAATTCAATTTAATATATATTACAACTTATAATTACAACAAAGGCATTTTTAAACATAACTGGTTAATAGAATAAAATTATGTGGTATAGCACTAAGGCATAATCAATAAGAAAATACTATTGACTTTAAAACATTCATTAATATTATAAAGCCAAAGTAATAACAGTAAGCCCACAATGTGAAACAGCTTTAAATCTATTTAAGTTTCCTGAATGGGCTGATCTTCATAAACATAGGTATTAATTTAAATATTTTCTTGGTATTTCTGGAACCTTACATTATGAGTCACAATAATTTAATTAATCCATGTGTCATATTCATTGTTGATAATTAATAGTTTGATTATAAAACTACAAAACAATTGTGCATATATCAATTACACCTGATGTATTTTAAATAATTCATCCATTTGCATAATAAAGTTCAGCAATTAAGTGCCACTTAACATACTTAGAGTAGATTAGTAGGCTTGAATTAGTTGCAAGCACAAGAACAGAGGATAAAATTTACAAGAAGAAAATTAATAATAATACTAACATGAAATGCTTTAATAGTTTAAAAATAAAACATATCTTTTGCAAACCAAGAATAAGTTATATTTTTAAAATTTAAAAGAAAGAAATTCTTCATTTAATTCCTAAAATGAATACTTTACTTTAAACTAACATTTAATGCCTATTTAGGAATGTTTTTCTCCTAACAATGACATTCCTTATGCACAGCAAATGCAATTTTACTTTGTCAAAGCTGATGTAAATGTCTGCTTATATGCTCTACAGCATATGACTTACCATTTACTCATGTAGTGATAATAAACAGTTTGAATTTTGCATCCTCTTATCTACTTAATTACCACTCATGTAATTTTCCACGATGCATGTGCTTATAAAATAAAAATGTTTATTATTAATCATTTTGTCATGCTTTGCAACATCTTCTGACAGCCAAATACACATTAAATTGGACAATACATTCAGTGTCACTATTGAATTTTAAACATTCATTAATATTATAAAGCAAAATAAATAACAGTAAGCCCACATTTTGAAACAACTTTAAATATATTTAGGTCAGATCTCCACCTAAAGAAGAGGGTAAATGCCCTTGAAACATATGTCTTAAAAATTTCATTTTAAGTGGAGGAGTTTCACTATTCCAACTCATTTTTAAGTATTATTCTTGAACTACCTACTTCACTTGTCTTAAACTTCTCAGTTATTTAACATTCAGGTCTGTTTATCCATTGTTTTCTTTTAATTGTCTCTGTACATGGTTTCCTTAATTCTATTCTTTCACATTCTTTGAGGTTGCACTCTCTTTGTCTCTTTGAGTGAATTCTATCAAAACCAAACCTTGATAATTTGTCTTGATCCTTATGCATCACATGTCCATACCATATTGATGTTTTGCTGAAATATCATTATCTTTTTAAATGTCTATCTACTATTTTATTATCTCATTCAAGCTTTTAAAGGCAGTAAGCTCAGCTGGTAGAGTTCCTGTCCAAGTTAGATTCCCAAATTATTTCCAATCTTTCCCAGAGTTTGGAAGTATGAATGTGAGTGAATGTGCATGTGATTTTAATGATTAAATTAAAGACAAATAGAAACCTAATGTCATCAATACCTGGCTTAACACTATTGCAGACTGGAAATATGTTTCAAAAGAGAAATGCCACTGGTAGGACCATGCTTTTAAATGCAGGGTGGGTATTAAAAAAAAAAATTAAGGGGTGCTCTAATAACCCATTTCTACTGCCAAAGGTTTTTGTTTGTGGATGTTTTTTGAGCTGCTATATATGTACTTTTATCAATGGTTTTACACTTCTTCTTTTTGTTTCTCTTATTATCTGTTTGTTCCATAATATATCCTTGAAAAGGAGATAGCAATTTCTCTTTCCAGTAGACGTTGGGCTAATGGGTCCTGCACAAATTCTAAATTCTTATAGATGCACATGGCAGAGCCAGCCACTCTGTAGGCGGTAGGGAAGAGGAGGGAGGATCTGGAAAAAAAGAAACTCACATAGGGGATAATAAACTATTGCACTAGTGACTTACATTATCAAATTTGTTTATAAACTATTGCACTCACGGTTATCAAGTTGCCAAAGTTCAGTATAATTTCTTCCATCATTGGTAATTTTAACACCCAAATAATTTATTCATAAGTATTGTTTAATAATCTTTATCTTCAGGTTTCAAATCTTATTTCTCCCCTCCAATTTCTATGTACTTTGATTTTTCAAAATTAAATGCTAATCCCCATTTTGTTGTATTCTTCAATTGATTTCTCATATATGTTATATATACATTTTTTTTTTTCAATCATCATATTCTTGAGTAAATAAGTAATGAATATACAGTATTATTACCAGTCATAGCCATACCAGTGCATTTTCTTTTTGAATTATATATGTGGTGCTTGTTCAAAATGCATTTTGAATATCGGTGATAATAAATAACATCCCTGAGATAATCCTTTGGTGATAGGAAAGAAGTAATGGTATCCACATCCTTAAAGACTGGTCACTAGAACATGAGAATGGGAACAAAACAGTGTACAATATTTTGGTTCAATATAGCCTGGTAAAGAGAATGGAAATGCATATTAATAACCCTAATAATATTAAATGGATTGTCAATTTTGTGCATTGAAATCTTGTTTTATTTTTAACTCACCTATATTTGTTTTAGCTATTTCCAATTCATAATGTGCATTAGTGTAGACCTATTATTATTAGGTTGAAC
The DNA here is from genome assembly GCA_030762935.1 of Hymenopus coronatus. Classification (NCBI taxonomy): domain Eukaryota; kingdom Metazoa; phylum Arthropoda; class Insecta; order Mantodea; family Hymenopodidae; genus Hymenopus; species Hymenopus coronatus. Next base: position 101,600,069 of record CM060897.1, read on the forward strand.
AACTCTGCCATAATTCCCAGGAACTCCCATAATTTAGATTATCATTTGGATTATCCCAGCTCCCATATCATTCTTCAAATACTCCTTTATTTTTACAATTATGTTTTGTCATTAATTTTTCAGAAATTGTAGGTATTTATAACTGCAAAATTAAATTTGACACTAACATTATAAATTTGTGAATAATAATCACATTTTCTGTTCTGATCTGCAAATATAAAGCACCAAAGTTACTTCAAACGTTTGACCAAATTTATTGTAGTCAACAATCCATCTATTTAAACCATGGCAACAATTTTTTATATACCCTGCTCGGCTCAAATGTTCACAAAAGGAGTTTTCTTATTGATGAACGGTAAATGGTTAGATCAAAGAAATACATTTTTATTGCATCAGAAGTAATGGTAATGGTCAATTTTTATTATGATTATAAATAATTCTTGTACTTTGCTCAGCTAAATAAGAAAGCATACCTATCATCACTGAATCTCGAAAAACTGCTATGTGGCATTTTGGGTGAAATTTAGCTATGAAGCGCAAAATGAGCAGAAAGCTCTCTAGAACTGTTCCTTATAACCCGACATATGAATATTCATTAGTTTTTTTTTGTCAAAATAGAATAAATAGAAATTGCTCTATGGAATAGCATCGCAATTGATTTATTAATTTACTATGTGAATAATGTAGCACATAGCAGTCTTTGCTAATGTTCTTAAAATACTTGCATATTACCTCTGGTGCACATAACAGGTTTTTAACTGACAAACTTAAAATTTATGCATGTACTATTCACACATGCTCTTTGCTATTGATATCAATGAAAGGAAATTTGTACATTATTTATATTTACTCACAACACTGCATTAGTTGTTAATGATGTCCAGCAGAGGAAAGAAGTTAATGGGGGGCTTTGAGTAAAACCAGAAAGATATGTTTTGACAGGTAAGTAGAGGATTAACCATGTTATATGTATTGGTTTAATTGGTTTTTTCACACAAGCTGTGTGTAGGACAGGAGTTGTATAGGTAAAGTTCAATGCCTTAGCCAGGATTTGAACTTCAGAGCTCCTGGTCTCTAGCCAGTTACTCTTCCACTGAGCTACCATTGCAAAATGCCAGCATAGCATTGAATTTCTCAAGTGACTCTCATGTTTCCCGGTAAGCCACGAGGTGATCTCAAATTATTTTGAGATGACAACCCCAATGGCGACTTATAATGTTGTAAGTACTTAAACTTAAGTCTTACTTTAACATTGTAAGTTGCCATTGGGGTTACCGGGAAACATGTGAGTTAGTTGAAAAATTCAATGCTTTGCCAGCATATAGCCATGGTAGCTCATTGGAAGAGCAACTGGCTAGAGACTGGGAGATCCATGGTTCAAATCCTGGCTAAGGCATCGAATTTTTTGGTCTGACTCTACCTATCCAGCTCATGTTATATGTAGTTTATGTACATCTTTGTATGCATTAGTTATTAATTTGTAACTTGAATTTCCATATAACTTTCTGGCTTAACCATGGACCCAGGTCAAAGGGCTGCTTCAGCAGAGGACAACTTACTGTGTTACTTGGACCTATTTGTTATTGATGTTTTTACAGGAAATTATGATGCTTTTCTTTCAAATAAAGATGACTGTACATCATTCCAGATAGTAATCAATAATATTATAAAAGTTAACGCTGTTTAACACTGACATGGAACAATTTGATAAACAAACATTAGTTCCTGCTCTACCCAGTAATGTGCATTCTACCTATGGAAATGAGGTGTTGATGATGGTCATTTATCATTCCGGCTCTTTCAGTGAATGTGAAATTAAAATGGTGACAAAAGGTAACTGTATGCAAAGAAGAAGGAATTAAAGCAAATAAACAAAACTGTGAAGAGCAAGTTTCAAGAAAAAAGAATACTGACAATGTAAACAAAAAGCTAAGACTATATGGTAAAAAATCTGATGTGCTTCATTCAAATGACTTTCTCTACATCTCTGTAACAAATTAGTGTTAAAAAGCTTATTCTTCAAGATAAACATTAGCAGAAACGGTTTATGTTCCTTATGGGTAGCCAAAAATTAAAGGGATACACTAGGCTAAACTGATAGTCAAATGCTTTAAAATGTTGTTGCTATGGTATAGAAATCCGATTCTTTGCATGGCCAGGTGTGACAAGTTCCAGTATGAGAAAAGTGTAAATATTTTAAAACTAAATTCAATAACAAGGAATATCTTAAAAATGGTTAACTCCAGGAAAAAAATGCTTATAACTTTAATTGTGTTTTTTAACGAGCCCTACATTTTTTGTGTACTAAGTTTTTGTCCATCTCTTGTGGTTTATCAATAATGCAAAATTCTGCAATATTCATTCAGAATAAAGGTGTCTTTAGAGGATATTCCCAGAAAATTCGAGATGTACATTTTATTTGTCAAGTAAATATCTTTAGTATCTGATATTTTAATCAAATTGTTGGAAATATTTTTTAGAAAATCAAAATTTTTGAAAATTTTTTGATGTAAAGGGTAGATGGGTGTGGGGGGATTTTCTTGAAGATACTTGGAAGATACTGAACTTGACTACCAAGTTTGGTATTTAATGGACTTTTCGTTTTTGAGCTATGCTGTCACACACATAGACCTTTTTCTAGATATGCATTTTTTGGATTCACAAAACATTCATTTCCGGTGAAATTTCAGTACCAAATTTTTGGGTGCAATACAATATCTTCATTATACATTATGTACATAGTACGTGTAGAGAAAGGATGTCTTTGATGAGTGGGTTATGCACTCATTGTGGTTGTTGATTGAATTTTAAATATGGTATCCGACTTTTTACCCCAGAAATATTATATAATCTTTCAACAACACTTCAATTTGACCTGGCAAGAAGAAAAGGGATCCCGCAATCACTAATATACGAGGACTACTCTATATAGAGGGTGAGGTGTTTTACAAGATTATTCATTTTGATAAATGAAGATTCTCCCTTAAAGAAGAGAAAACGGAAACCACAAAAATGTGCAATGTACAATGAACCAAAGAGGATTAAAAATTTTAAATGCAACAATTTGCAAGGTTTGAAAAGATTCATCCTCAAAGATTATCATTATTTTTCTGAAAGTCTGAAGTATTAAAACCAAAGTTCATTCAGCTCTTATCAAAATTCCCGATCGTTTATAGTAAAAGATATGTTAGTGTTGTTTTAATTTGAAAGTTGTTTGTGACTTTTTGAAATAGGTGTCCAAGTAGAGCTAACTGCGAACAAACTGTGGAACTATGCATAAACTACCATCATGATTATTTTAAAGTATCCTGAGATATGAGCATACAAAGGCCATAATAACTAACATTTGTGATGAAGATGTAACTCTTATTGTTTGTAAAACTAAAATTTAAAACATTTATAAAATAATTTTGAAATCTATAGGGCATTATGTCTTTCATCTCACTTTAAACTGAACTACTGAAGTAATTGCAATGTTAAATACTAAAACTACCTCATTACAACTTTTAAGACTGACTATCAAAGGAGTGCTTATAGATCACACAAAAGTATATCCTATATGAAGGTGCAAAAATAATCTGCTATGTGCCTCAAGAATATACAAATATGCAATAAAATGGTATTGCTGCACTTGGTTTCAACAATATCTAGTATAAGCAATATAATGTCTACGTTTCACATTTCTTATGGTTAAAGTTGGAAATGGTGCTTGCTTACCAAATGCTTACAGCATTTCTTCAAGGTGCAGTGATGATGTGATGTTATAGGAAAATAAGTTTAATTTAATGGAGATTCTAATTATAGCTGCATTCATTATTTTCACACAACAAATGGGCATAATATTTCAAATTATATCAAAAAGTTTGGTGTGCCATACTTTAAATTAATATGCACTCTAAATATTGACCATCCATCCAATTAATTTGAACTTTATGGCCCAAGCATTTGCTGTGATCCAATTTCTCTTATTTTCATGCTCAAAAGTTGGTCATCCTAATTATTACTGCCAACTACTTTACTTGTAGCAAACTTAATTTCTTTATTAATAGCAAATATTAAACTTCATTGTTTTCCTCTGTTAATTTATACCGGTTTTTGGTACTCTTTGTAGTCTTTTTTCTATTGTTTTTGAGGCAAAACCAGGTTTTAAATTGCATAAAAACAAACTATGGATGTTACATTCACTCAAAGAACTAATGCCCAATACTTTAGGACAAAACTGTTGTTTACACTGACATTGTCACATTGATGTTGCAAACTGAGATGCAAAATTGTTATAGGAAAATACATAACAAATAAAAACATCTCTGTTGGATTTTCCCTCCCATTGTTCCTAACTGGCAAAAACAAAATAACATTTTAAGCTCTAAGGGTGTCTTTAGGTAGTATGCAAGGTGCTGGTAATGAACTTTGCCCTTACTGAGGCTACAAGCATTTGTACACAAGAACAAATTAAGGGTAACTTGCAGACAAATTTCATGTAGCAGAGACAAAATTAATCACAATTGCATTTCAGTCTTTTCCAGTTATGGGTCCTTCCAATAAAAATACTCAATATATAAAAATTGCCCATCTATGTAAGTTATTTTGTTTCATGATAATTAAACACCAATATATGCAAGGAGTTGATATTATTAGAGAAACACTCTAGTTTGTAAATAATTACCTTCTTGTCAAACTTGAGCCTATTGACTACAAAGCTGAGAATGGCTATTTCTATTTTGAATATAATTTTATTAAAAAAAACACAGCCTAATGTGTAATATCAATATGACAATGGCCCCTTGTGAGTCACTTTTTTTTTCATGGCGACAATATTTGTAACATTTTGTCCCATTTAAGAAAAATATATCATAAATTTATTAACAATAAAAATGAAATGTAGAGAATACAACTTTGCCTCTACCCTTGACTTTTGAAAATCTCAGCCTTCAAATACGATTTATCCAGCATGCCATGGCTAAATAAATCTGAGAAAGGCAAGATATATATTTGTTAGAATTCCTTATAATTTTTCAGCTTGCAAGTAGAGAGTTCTAGTGACTATTTTGATGTAGCCACCTTAAATAATTTTTACAGTGAAAATGATAATATTGTGACTACTTCCTGCAGCTATAATTGCCGCACGTCTATGAGCAACCAGCTTATTGTCACCATGTATTATTACACCTGAATGAGTAGACTGGTGTGTAGTTGGTGAGTTCTTTGACCAATCATGCATTAACCTGTGTGAGTTTGTGACACCTTGGAGTGCTTCTAGAAGTTTCTTGCCACAGTATCAACAAATATAAAAGGAGAGAACAAGCCCCACAGAAATTTCATTAGTTGAGCCAGTTTTCACAGGAAATCCAGAGCAGCCACCATACCACAGCCTGCCTCGAAAGATAATTATATGGCAGAATTGTTGTGAATGCTTCAAAGGAAATTATTAGAATACAGATTTTTTTTTTATATAGTTTAACGTCCTTTAACTGGTTGGTCATATCCGATGATGAATGAAATTGGTGAAATGATGCTCAAATGATACCAGGGTCCATGGAACTTAAAGTTACTTGACATTCATCTTCTTAGGATAAGAGAAAAAACCCCAAAAAACCTTTTCCAAGTAACTCACCCTAAGTGAGATTCGAACTCATGACCTGTTGAAGGTGAGACAGACACACTACTACCACACTGCCCCAATGGGCTAATACTGACTTTTATTTGTAATCATTTGAGGAAATAAAGACTTGTTTGTTGTACTAATAAAAACAATTTTGGTTACAATACATACCAACAAGAAAGTTGCCCAAGTCTCCTGTTACATTCCTGGGGTCCAGGAAAGCTTTCTATTAATTGTGAATACCTACGCTATAATGCATGCATTTTAATGTTATTCTTTTCCTGTGAATCAGATTTTAAATTTTAGGTTTTTTATAGTATTTTTAACTACATTATGCACAGAACTGGTAATACATATCATACTCCAGGAACAAGCAATCCAACAATTTAAATACATCTTCAATATTTTAATAAAACACTTCACACTTTTGTTACTGACCATATAATCTCCATGTTGTTACTGGTGCCACTGATATTCCACAATGGAAGACATTCTGGTCCCTAGCTAAAGCCATTGCAGCTACAAAACCTCCATAGCTCCAACCCCATACTGCCACGCGACGCTTATCCACAAAATGAAGAGAATCTCTTAAGTACCTGCATATTATAAAGCAAAGGGCAATTAGAGGATAATAAGACCTACAAACAACAAAATACTGAAGAGAGAGAAATATATATATATACATTATTTTTAAACTAATTCCGAAACTTGTGATTTATAAACTGCAGGTTTAAATATCATTGTAATTGTGGCCTTTTTATAGGACTTCTAAACATATTTGCTAAAAAGAGATTTTAATAAATACAATTACATTAACATGTCAGTCTAATCTATCTAGAAAATAGAAAACATCATATTGTAGTTTAAATTTATCAAAATTTATCTTTCTGGTGTATTTTCCGCACAAGGAAATAACTAAACTGTACCTTAAACTTTTCATGGACTATGATAAATATTGGGAAGCGGATTTAGTTTGAATGTAAAGATTAAAATAAGCTTTTTATAGGTGTATCTTAACACTAAAAACAATATTTTGGAGCACATATAGGAGAAGAAGAAGATTAAAAATAATAATTATAATTTCACAAAATACTACCACACAATAATAATTTTGCAGCGAAAGGTGCCTAGGCCAAAGATGCCTAGTGTTTTGTTTGAAATTTGGACCTGCGCATGTAAAACTCTCAGAAATGTTTTTTCTAATCTGTATAAATTCTTTTGCATATGCATGAACATATGTGTATCATTTAGAGTTTTCTATGTTTATTGCATGCAACATTATCTTAATGTTAGTTAACTTAACTTTTTTTCATAATAATGGATATGACTCCTAAACTTTAAGAAAACTTTGTTTTTTCTACTTGCCAGATTAAAGCTACCAGTTAGCTGAAGCTAATTGGACAGGTGATTGCTTCTTAATTGGTTCAGCTCTTTAAACTTGTTTTCTCACAAACTATTTTCAGTGCTTGTGCACTCAAAATGCTCTACAAAATGCTGCAAAATTTTACTAATTTGTTTCAAAATTCATGTTGCCTTTGAAAAATACATTAAAGCAAATTTAAAAATATATTTTTATATTAATACTTGCATTTTAAGGAACAGATGATTAGTTTTAAAACATCAAGAATTTTAGAATAATACTTTTTCTACAATAATAAGAGGTTAATATAAAAAGTAAATGTGATAGATAGATCTTATGTAAATTCAGTTATTGTAGAACCTGCATTTGTATATAAATATATCTAAAAATGAATTTTGTGCAATATTTTTGTTAGAACAGTGAATTTACATAATGAAAATAATATTTAAATCATTATATATTAGGTATTAACTTACATGTTAATAAGAAAACTGCCATTGTGTATAATAAGTAACATAAATTTTAATAAAAAGCATCTTACATACTATGGACCAAATTTCACAGATGTATTACCTTAATATTAACCCTCTTTACCTTAATGTTACAACTCTCTTTTAAGTATATTGTATGAAATCTAACCTCCTGAACTTTCCTTTAAGGGTAAGCTACATTCTCAATGAGGGATTTTTCCACAAAAAGATTATCAATCATATTAAAAGTGACTAGAAATATACACTAACAGAATTTTTATTAGGAATATGCATGTGGTATTTGTATAAAACATAAGTGTCATTGTTAACATGCAGTAGACTAATGGTTTTCAAAGCATGGTAGCAAAAGCTCAGCTCTGATTTTGAGTGTTATTGCTGAAAGCCATAAAAGTAATATAGATAGTAAAGTACAACTTTGTGAACAGAGATTTTAGAAATAGATCTTACAGTTTTAAACTGAATCACTTAAATTCAAGATACTAATACCTTAAAATTTTGTGTTGTAACCTCAACTATAGAATTTTAAATTCTGAAAAAGAAGAAACTCTATTTGCATGTGCTTCCATGAATTGTGCCCTGTATAGTTGATGTCAAATTTATTCTGAGGTCACAGAACAAATTAGAAAGGTTTGAGATTGCCAAACTGTCTGAGGCACATGACCCTTGAAGAAATTATCTATCTATTGTTAGAAATGTGTGAAACTTTGTGTGTTTTAATTTCTGTGGCATTGCTAATCCCTTAGGCTTTAATTAAGATTTTCAACTGGAGTAATGAAGACTTACATTGCAGATTTTTGTATACCATTTTTACATTACAGAGAATACAAATAAAGTATAAATGTGGTTTTATTGCACAAATGTATGACTATAATAATATTGTAGAAGAAAGAAACCCATATTCTTAGTTACTCTTATCAAATAGGAGAGTAACACATTCTGAGCAGAATAAAAAAAGAAAAAAATCCGGAGTATTACATTCACATGACTTTCACTACCAATTCTTCAACAAACTATTCTTAAAAAAGCTTATCCTTCCATCTACTTTATGTTGTTCCTTCAACACACTATTCTTAAAGAGCCTTATTCCTCTGTCTATAGTGTGCTAATCCAGATAAATATTTGATAAATGATTTCATTATACATTTTCTTGTAGATGCAAAGGAATAAGGGAGCACCCTAGGTTTAAGAAATAGTCAATACTTTTAAAAGCAAGTTGCTCATGGACTATTTCCTAAAAATTGGGTTTTTAATTCATTGAGTCTCAAAACGTGTATTTATGGTGAAATTTGTGATACAGTTTTTGGCTGGAATATAAAGTTCTACTTACTATACTAATTCTACTTTCTATTTATAGTAGAGCAAGTAAAAAAGGAAGCAAAGACTGCACTAAATCAAGTCTCTCTCTTAATTAAGAGTAAAGACATAGATTACACTCAAACTTCGCTCTGAAATAAAGTAACTTACTTTGGACATGTTTTGGTGGCTATTGCCACCATTTTCAATGTAGATTCACTGATGAGCTCATGGTAGAGCCTGTGGAGGTCTCTCTTCTGGATAGATGGATTTTGAGATGAGTCCGTTTGTGTGTGGTATGTCAAAATTCGTTACCTTGTTTTTTAAAATTAATAGATATTCCCAAATTGTTAATCCAAATGGATTCTGCAATAATTTTAATAACTTGGGCTCACTGTGAAAATTATGGTTTTGAGTCCAAAAGTGATGTGCTACAGCTGAACTATCCGTCTGTTTATATTTTAAATATCTCATGTGTTCTTTAAAACATTTTCCTATGTTTCTTTTTGCTTTCCCTATATATACCTTTTCACACTCCTTGCAGCTAATTTCATATATCCCTGATTGTTTCAATGGTGGGAAAAATCTATTAATTTTAAAAAATAAAAACAAGATCATAAATTTTGGCATACCACAAACAAACGGGCTGATCTCAAAATTCATCTATCCAGAAGAGAGACCTCCACAGACCGTTACCATGAGTTCATCAATGAATCTCCACTGAAAATGGTGGCAACAGCCACTGAAACATGTCCGAAGTAAGTTACTTTATTTAAAGAGTGAAGTTTGAGTGTAATCTATGTTTTCACTCTTAATTGGTTAGTTACTTCACTGTGCATTCTAATTGTTGTACTCTCTACAAGTGCATATTTGTGGATGTGACATGAAGCTTACTCTGTGACTTCAAGCTGATCTGCCACTTCTACTGTTCCAAGTCTCATGTATACTTCATGGAGCATCTGGTAGCCCTGGCCACCAGAACCTCGTCCATCAATTTGAGCTACAATGAAATCTCGGTTACCAGACAAATATGTATTCCAATCCAATTTCCACCTCTCTGTTACTAGCTGTGTACCTGGTCCACCATAACTGCAAATCATTTAGAGAATACATTCCCTAGTTATTTGTCGTTCATAATGAAAAAAAGGTGCTAAAATTTTCAATAAATTTATGCTAAAGGAACAAGGTACTCTGAAATGGTCAAAAACCAAGTTTTTTGTTTTAGGCACATAAAAATCTCTATTATTTCCAGTTTCAAAAAATATATAATTTTTGGGGGTTAAGAGGATTTTGAGGCATTTAAATAGCATTTGAATGCTAGCCTGCATTGCTTTAAAGCTGTAGTGCAATGATCCTTTGTA